>CM075341.1:30046828-30482221 GCA_037788925.1 Mytilus galloprovincialis
ATTCATCTTTGGCACAAGTTACCAATAAAGAAAGTCTGACATGCGTGTGTTTAGAGAATATCGTATATATATTGTTTCGATGCGTTCATTAAGAAATTTAATAGATGTTCTATATGTGAACAATAATGTTGATACTTAGCTATTTGGTTACGACATTGTTTATAAAACCCATCATTGATTTGTTAAATGCTCCCAAAACCATTTAAGAAATTTGAAAGATGTTACCATTTTGAAAGATGTTTTGGGTCCTCAATGCTCTTCAACTTTGTACTTGTTTGGCTTTATAATTATTTTGATCTAAGCGTCACCGGTGAGTCTTATGTAGACGAAACGCGCGTCTGGCGTATTAAATTATATTCCTGGTACCTTTGATTTTGAAAATGGTGGATTGAACCTGGTTTTATAGCGCTAAATCTCTCACTTGTACGACAGTCACTTCAAATTCAATTATATTTACAACTATGCGTGAACATAACAGACATTATAGGTAAAAATGTCAAAATATAGGTACAGCAGTTTAATATTAATACTAATATTGACATAGCAAAAACACCGCTATGATAGTTTAAAAGTATCGCATTGATATTAGAATTTATAGCATTTGTTTATTTGTGTACATAAGAAAAACACAGCACTTTAAATTTTACACGTACATAAACTTCTGCTTTTAACTAACTTCTGGATGTATATTTAAACTTAATTGTTGTTTTTATTTAAACATTAAGTTTTAAATTTCGTATTTTCTTTATTTTTCGTTGCCGAAAACAACATTTTCTGCATGGAATGTCTGCATATTTACAATTGATATTAGACAATATCGCTATGTGATATAAGAAACGTTTTTTATCGATTCGCTTCTTCCATAGACTGTGATTGCCAATGAGACAACTCTACACTATAACTCAAATGACATAGAAGTTAACATCATTATAGATCACTATTAGACCTTCAACAAAAAAACCAAACCCATACCGCATATTTAGCTATAAAAAGTCTCAAAATGACAAAAATTAAGGCAAAACAATTCAAACAAGAAAATTGACGTCTTATTTGTGTACAAAACAAGCATTGACGAAGAACAAATATGATACACAGCAACAAATGACAACCTATGAATTACAGGCTCCTGATTTTGGAAAACTAGATACAGAATGTGGCGACGTTAAATATTTTGCTGGCTTATATAACTGTTTTAAACAGGCGGTGGATGCTTTCTGTTATATCTGTTTTCGTTTATTGTTTTGTCACCAATTAGACCGATTTTTCGGCTTTTTTTTTTATATTATTGCACATTTTGTCACTGACGGTTTTTATCATCTAAAGAACGTGTTGTACTGTTTTTTATTTGTCCTTGTAAATAATTACCTTTACTGTTGTTGAGTCTTTTTTTAGTAGTATCCTTTTGACGTTGCTCAGTACTTATATATCCCGTCATAGTGTTATTGTGCTACGGTAAATTACTAGTATTGTATTCTTGTCTTTCAGTTTTGCTTATTTGCTTTGTCTATATGGACTTTTGTTTTCTTTGAAGTTCTGCTTAAAGATGTTGTAGATGGAAAGGCCTGTGAAGACACAAGTTCCTATCAGTTCTGTGCATATTGTAAATCGAATTAAGTCCAATGATAGTTTGTCGATCGAATCGATTTGTGTTACATTGACATTCATCATCTGATCTTTCTTTTAAGGAAATTGCAAGAAATTACGTCCATGTGCGTTTGCTTCCCACATCTATTGAATTAAACCATGCTAATGCAGGGCCTGTTAAGTTAAGGTGAAAAGCGGCAATCATTCTTTGATCAACGACATGGTCAATTTTGTGAAAAGTTTAAAATGAAGCAAATTCTTTTATAAACACAATTGCATTCTCAGAGGGGTATTCCCCAAATTTGAGACAAGCAGCCAATTTTCCCACTATTGCATCTGAATCTGGAACAAAAATAGCTGGTTGATTTGCCAATGGCACACAAATTTTGGGAGTGTTTATTGTAGGAACTAAAGAAAGTAATTCGTTGAATTCGGCATGCTCAGATTCATACTTTCGTGGCATATAAGTGTCATGAAAAAGAGCTAGATTGTCGTCACTATCAAATCGTGTAGTAATTAGTTCTTGATAGTATTCAGTTCTCGATAGCAATGCGTTGATATTGGTTCATGAGTAACGCTCGATCTTCTTGTCATAGAAAATTCAAATGTAATGAGATAAATCTCACATACATAAATAAACAGTTTAATTCAAAAATACAGCCATTGGAAATTAATAATGTAACGAAATAAATGTCACATACATATATTCATACAGTACTATGTAGTTCGATGGCCATTTCTGTCCTAACGTAACGTGGGTCAAACCACGTGTTTTCTACTGCTGACAATTGATTTAAAGCTTCATTTTAATGTTTCATATGCCGGTCATTTTGTGCATATTAGGTACCAATTGTTTCGATTTTAGGGTTATTCATGTAATATACCAGATTTAGAGTTTGGGGGAATAAAGACAAGTATAAAATATGAATTAAACAAAGAGCTTTCAAATTACATCCTTTTACTTGGATTCAAACACAAAAAGAGGCTGATAAATGTAATAATCACAAAAATCATGGTTAAGACAATACAGTGACACAGTTCCGGAAATACGGATTCAACATATACAGATATATAACACACCTTACAAAAGAAACTTATGTTTGCTCATTTTTTTTTTAGTTCAGCTTATTCTATAGTATTAGGAGTAATGATATGGTCTTATATTTATATACCTGTAGCAATCGATACCAGAAATCTACCTATGGCATTTCTTGGATAAGATCCTCTGTAAGATAATTTATTTACAGTTTGTAAGATAACCAAATGATAAACCTCTTTTAAACATAGGCGTTTCGCTGTATCTAATCAGGTATCAGTTGTATTGGTGTTTCCTTTTTTCATTTACTATTGCTTTTCAAGTTATGCTATCAAATTTCCAATAAAAGGTTTCGAACATCACTGATGAGAAATATAGTTTATGTTTATGCAAAAATGGGTATACGAGTGTGCGTTATGCAAACATGTAGATCTTGATCTAAATGAAAATATTATGTTTATTCCTGACATATGTATTGTCAGGGAAGGTACAAACACACATCTAGATATCTTGATTGCCAATTGTGAAGATGACACTATCATAGAAACAAAGCCTTACAACTCAAATAGCATACTCTATAAAACAAACTAAGTAATACAAGCCCAAAAAATCGGACCTGTTTAATAACTATGGAAATGTTTCACCAGAACATGATGTAGAATATATTGACATAAATAATAAAACAAACATTAAGGCAATTCTCGGGCATCCGCCAACAGAGATAGAGAAAAGTTAAATAGATATAAGCACACATTAGAATGATGAAACGTGTGTAAAATCAGCTATTGTAGAAACACCAAAAGTAAATATGAAGAGCGTAGTCAGCGATGAAACAAATACAAAATCTATACGTGTACTGCTCTCGCCAACAGTGAAAGGGCCCAGCGTTAAAGCTGACACACAACAAATTCTAAATGCACAAATCTACAAGAAAGTAAGAAAAAAAAACAAGTAAAAGGACACTGATGAGCAAGACGAACATGTTGCAGCATTTATAAAGAGAATTATCCTCTTAGAACAAAAGAAGACTTCTCAAATACAATAAATAAATCTACTTCATAAGAAAAGGTGCATATCAACATGTGAGGGAAAGATGTGTTTGCTGGCACCAATTGCAAACAATGATAAAAAGATGCAAAAACTCAAGAATACAATGTCTTATAAGTTAAAGTCGTGATTATAGAGGTGCAGCATTAGTTGATCATACATGAGCTCAAAAGGAAGCACCAACTAGAGACTAACGAACTAAAGACAAAAAATAGCACTATTTCTCAAAGACATGAACAACAAACAATAACATCTGTCACCAGCTCAATAAAAACCGAATTAAACTAATGCAGCACTTTCAAGGCAAAACATGCAAAGCTATTATTAGAAATTTGGACACCAGAATATACAAATATATTGACACAACATATGTTCAACCAAATCCCTAGTCCCCAACCATATGTACATCCAGTATCTATGAGACCAGAAGCGCTAGTAATACGACATTAGGCAATATGTTACCTCAACACAATATGAACCGTCATATGCAAGATTAACTATTAACAATACGTTTATTTTAATGGTCAGCAGATAAGAAATCATACATCACAAGCAAGGAACAACCATTCAATAAACCAATCAGATGCACGTTAGACAACAAATGCCAACTATTATAATAATAATAGACATCTTAATCAAACAGCTAGAAACAACACTAACAACATAGCACGACAACCACATAAGAACTTCCAACAAAGTGAAAGTGTTGTACACAATTGAGTGGTTAAAGAAATCACACAACAGGAACTATAACAAAGTTCCCCCCCCCCCCCCAAAAAAAAAGAAGAGAAAACAGGCAGTACGAAAGTGTGAACTCCATTATGAAACCAGGCAATCACTTGCGTCTGGTAAAGAACAAATGAAGCAGCAAGAAAAAATCAAATAATAGCCACAAATCTTCATAAACATAATAAATCAAATATAGGAAAAGTCAAGATAACAAAAAGCATTTTTAAAGCATATCCGGGCCTTGACCAACAAAGGAACGAAAAGGAGATCGATTTAGGAACACTTAATGTACATAACGCAATCTCAAATCAGCTGTATTTGAATCAAGTGTGATAAAATGTGACAGTTGGAAATTGAATTTGGAACGACGAAATTAGTCAGTCTTCGAAACATTCCACAACACATGCACTATTTTATTTATAAATACTATTTTACGAATGGAAATCAGATAGGCAAAACACGAGAAAAAAGCAGAAAATGGTAAAACCTAAAAGACTATTAAGAAGTGCAACGGAGGGCTAATGTATATCTTCTTCGTATAGAAAATTATGATGTCTTCTTAAAACGACAACAAGCTATTCCATCAGCTGAAACAAAATCACAGAGGTCGAGAACATGGATGACAAGTGCTTGCTATGTGAAACAAACCGTGAAGATACAAATCACTTTCTGCTAATGTGTCAGAGAGAGATAGACGTATGTCAGTTTAACAAAAATTATGAGTAATAACACACTTTTGACATATCTTTGACAAGATAGAGGCAAAATGATCACTTGTACTATTCATCCTTGATCCATCTGCAACCAAATTTAAAGAGCTTTTAAAACTAAAAAAATCTGAATATAAGGATATTGAAGCAATATCAAGAACATTGTGTTACAGCCTTCATATCAAACATACCATATTAAAGTCACAAGAGACATTATAAAAATAAAGAGAGAATTTTACAGAAGTGACTAGGATAACAAAATTGAAGATGTATATACTGTTGTTTAGTTAAGAGTTCGAAATATTCAATGAATATATTGGTAATTGGCGATGGATTTTATACGGGTGATGGTGCTACTCACAGTGAGTTAAAACTTAGTCCTTGTAAATACCCATCTATATGTATAAACTTATCCTTCGGGAGTGCTCTTTGGATAGAAGGAACCTACCATTAAACAGTAATTGGTATAAGCTTCCTCTGTTAGGAACAATCCTCTTTTGAGGAATATATCCTTCAAACTGTCTTGAAGTTAAGAACGAGTTTTATGTTTGTCATAGGTTAGTTTAATGTTTAACTATCATAGCACTCTATATTCTTTAGATATTTTCACTTTTTTTAGTATGATACTATCCACATATTATAATATATTGAGTCAGGTACCAATTGTTTATTGAATAGTTGCTAGTAATTCTAAGACTATTTCGTGGAAGTTTTGACAGACCCATCAAATATAACTTTTGTATCTAAAGTCAACATAGATATCAGGATTAAAAAATTTGAACGCCAGACGTGTGTTTCGTCTACAACAGACCCATCATTGACACTCGCTGATTTTGTAGAATTTAAGGCAATAAAAATACGATGCTGAAGAGCACTGTACCCAAATCTACAAAAGGTTTTGTCAAGGTTATCTATATTCCAGGTATAGAAATTCTCAGTATTTAAAAAAATAAGTGTTCACATGAATACAAATCAGAACTAGAATTAATTTCAACTTCAGGATGTGCAATTGTATGTTTGAGATAACCATATGAATTTTCATGACTTCATCCCCTATCACGTAATTTAAATCGATATGTTTTTCTTGACCAAATTGTCAGGAAGGATGATCTTTGTCTAGCAAAACGTGATTCTTTGCAGATAAATGTAGCATAAAGAGTAAAATCACAAAAATACCGAACTCAGAGGAAAATCAACCCGGAAAGTCCATAATCACATGGCAAAATCAAATAACAAAACGCATCAAAAACGAATGGACAAGAACTGTCATATTCCTGACTTGGTACAGGCATTTTCAAATGTAGAAAATGGTGGATTGAACCTGGTTTTATAGCTAGCTAAACCTCTCACTTGTATGAAAGTCGTATCACATTCCATTATATTGTCACCGATGCTTGAACAAAACAAACAGACACAATAGTCAAACATGTCAAAAATAGGGGTACAGCAGTCAACATTGTGTTATCATATTAATCACTATAAAAACAACAAATGTAACGAAGAAGCACACATCAAATTAACATCCTCATTTTGATTATATATACGATTTTATTTGTCTATGTAAAATGCACCCATCAAGGAAGGAGGGTAATTGTGGTCATTTTTATAAGTTTCCCGTTTACAAAACTTTGAATTTTTCGGAAAACTAAGGATTTTCTTATCCCAGGAATAGATTATCTTAGCCGTATTTGGCACATTTTTTTGGAATTTTGGATCCTCAAAATGCTCTTCAACTTTGTACTTGTTTGGCTTTATAAATATTTTGATATGAGCGTCACTGATGAGTCTTATGTAGACGAAACGCGCGTCTGGCGTACAAAATTATAATCCTGGTACTTTGATAATTATTTACACCACTGGGTCGATGCCACTGCTGGTGGGCGTTTCGTCCCCGAGGGTATCACCAGCCCAGTAGTCAACACTTCGGTGTTGACATAAATATCAATATTGTGGTTATTTTTATAAATTTCCCGTTTACAAAACTTTGAATTTTTCGGAAAACTAAGGATTTTCTTATCCCAGGAATAGATTACCGTAGCCGTATTTGGCACAACTTTTTGGAATTTTGGATCCTCAATGCTCTTCAACTTTGTACTTGTTTGGCTTTATAAATATTTTGATATGAGCGTCACTGATGAGTCTTATGTAGACGAAACGCGCGTCTGGCGTACAAAATTATAATCCTGGTACTTTGATAATTATTTGAGTACTAGTGTAAAATTGCGCGTTTGAAATTCGCACAGGTAGACATGAAATAATTTTGTCGTTCAAAGTATGACGGGATGCATAAATACAGTCACGCAAAATAGATATAACAAAAACTGACTAAACAGTATAAAGTAATAATAAATAAAATAATAGTGTGGTTCAAAGTATGACGGGATACATGAGTACAGAGTCACGTCAAATGTATATCACAAAAAAAGTGGGTTAACAGTAAAAGTACTATTAATAAATAAAATAATTTTGTCATTCAAAGTATGACAAGATACATAGGTACAGAGTCACATCATAAAATAATTTTGTCGTTCAAAGAATGATGGGATACATAAGCACAGAGTTAGTCAAAAAGGATATCTAAAAAAACAGACTTAACAGTAAAAGTAATATTAATAAAGACAAATAAAAGAATAATATAACACGTTATTAAAATGATAAACAACGTCAGTACGCAAAATCTATACTTCAAGACCATCGTGTATTATTTGTGAAGTTGATACGGAATATTTATCAACAAGTTCTGGGTACCTTCCGATGAACTTTTTTAGAAAAAGGACGAGACGTTCTTTGACATACCCCTGGTTCATCAACTTTCTGCTCAGACATTGGTGACGTTTTACAAAGTCTGAGTAGGAGCTGCAAGCTCTTGAATACCGAATAAGTTGGAGAAATGTATATTCCATATGCAGGTGAAGTTGGTATATTGCTACTAAGGTGGGGGAAATTGATAATTTCAAAATCAAAATCGTCTCGTTTGTCATAGATTCTGGTACTAAGATGACTGTGTATGAGGTATAAGTCTAAAAATGAAGCGGAGGAAGCCGTGTCTGTTGTCTCTTTAATTTCTAGTTCTGGTGGATATATTAATGGAACCCAATCAGAAAAGTTCGGATTGTTAATGGAAAGAACATCATCAATATATCTGAAAGTGAAATTAAATAACCTGGCTTCTTTGATCTTCTTGTTTTTGACAAGTGTCTGAAGGAACTTCGATTCATATGAAAATAAGAAGAGGTCAGCAAGGAGAGGCGCGCAGTTCGTTCCCATAGGAATGCCGACAATTTGTTGAAAAAGTCTACCTCCAAACTCAACAAATATGTTGTCGATAAGAAACTCCAGCATACTCCTAGCAAAACGTGATTCTTTGCATGCAGATAAATGTAGCATGTGTGTTAAAACACCCCTCATGTTGTAAATTCTAATTGGTATCAACCCCACATTAAAAAATAGGAAAATGTGGTACGATTACCGATAAGAAAATAACATTAACGGTACCAATATAACTGCAGCATATTGGCATTCTGAAATAAATGTCAATTCAGTGATATGCATGGCCTTAATATCTAAAATCCAATACCTGACACCTTATAAAAACGTTGATGAAGAGCTATTAAACCAAACAATGTCTTAAGTAACGACAAAATCCGGACCAGTTATCAGAGCTTTGCACCAGAAAGATAACTTGAGTCAGCAGTGGGTTCTAAATAACTAGAGGCTCTGAAGAGGCTTTGTAGCTCACCTGATCCTACTTTGGTTTTTGAAATCTTTTGAAAATAGATTAAAATCATAACAGATACTCTTATAGTGTTTGAGGCAAAATTTTAATAAATAATCAAAAACTGAAGACTTTTGTTAATTTTACCGAAATGACCAATTAATTCGTTGAAATTGTAGAAAATGGCTTTATAAGGTCAATAACTCTAACCAGATGTCAATTGATAATTTTACTTGTGTCTTCTTATGCTGGCAGCCATCTTTGATGACAAATTAGCTACAAAGTAACATCCCTTGGCTTACTTCAAAATATACATTCATACCATGTTTAGTTTCAATCCATTCAGTTGATTCTTAAAAGAATATTTTTTAAATGTACTTCGCAAAGGTCATTTTGTTAAACTACGTTCCCCGCTGGCAACCATCTTGGGTGATTGATAGCCGACACAGTTACAACACTTGGTAAGCATCTCATAAGGAACATTTATGTAGTCAACGCTTCGGTGTTGACATGAATATCAATAATGTGGTCATTTTTGTAAATTTCCTGTTTACAAAACTTCGAATTTTTCGAAAAACTAAGGATTTTCTTATCCCAGGCATAGATTACCTTAGCCGTATTTGTCACAATTTTTTGGAATTTTGGATCCTCAATGCTCTTCAATTTTGTACTTGTTTGGCCTTATAAATATTTTGATATGAGCGTCACTGATGAGTCTTATGTAGACGAAACGCGCGTCTGGCGTACTAAATTATAATCCTGGTACCTTTGATAACTATTATGCAATGTTTTATTTAATTACATTCAGTGGTTCTTCAAGATGAGACTTCTGTATGTATTTCACAAAGTGTCCTATGTTAAACTAGTTCTCTTTGCGGTTGCCATCTTTGATGATGGATCGGCTTCAAAGTAACAACACTTGGTAAAAAAATCAACAGGAAAATTTATGCTATGTTTGGTTTCATTCCATCCATCGGTTCTCTAAAAGTAGACATTTGTATGTATTGTCCATAGGGTCTTATGTTATACGAAGTCCACCGTTAGCGACCATTAATGAAGGATCAGCTACAAAGTAACAACACTTGGTTAGCACCTCATAAGAGATATTCATGCAATTAAAACTGTTTGGTTTCATTCCTTTCAGTGATTCTCTAGGAGAAATTCAAAATGTAAAAGTTTACGACTACGAGTATGGATGACAACACACACCAGATGATGAGAATACCTCACTCTGCCAATTAGGCCAGGTGAGCTAAAATTAAACTGCGGTTAGAATAGTAGAATGATGTCAGAATTTTTGTTAAAGACATATCAAAGACATTCCTCTATCCCCTAGCAGCGGGCGAAGGATCTCATCATAAAACTACACAAGAAAGGGGTTGAAAATGACTGCAACAAATGAATTAGTATAACATTGTCTTCTGTACCAAGCAAGATAGTATTTTCATGTTTTTAGCTCAATAGATGAGGAAATATGAGAGGAGAGCAGGCAGAGTTTAGATCAGATAGAGGATTTATCTGCCATAGTTTTACCATCAGAATTATTATAGTGGCAAAACAGACTAGTTCTGAATTTCATCGACTTTCGAGAAGCCTTTGACAGCATTAAAAGAAGTTGCTAGAGGGCCATCCTTAGAACATATTTCGTACCATTAAAAATAATCACCTGAATACAAGCTTTCTATAACAACTATGAATGTTTTGTATTATAAAAAGTCAGAAATGGTTCAAAGTAACATCTGGAGCACAACATTGATGTACAACATCTCCAATCTCCTCTCACATTGGTGTATGAGAGCAACATTAGTAAATGAAGACATGAACATCAGATGGACCTTGAATTCCTTCTTGGTGAATTAACTTGCTGATGATGGCTGCCTTCAGTCCAGCAGCAGCAAGTTCTTGCAGAACAAAACATTAGACTTAATGAAACAGTACAAAGTATAGGTCTGACAATAAATGAGAAGACCAAACTCATTAACATCGAAGAGGTTACGGAATTTGCATACCTTGGAATTATACTAAGTTACACAAATGGAACAGCAAAAGATATGAGCCATTTTTAGTAAAGCCAGATATGCTTTCTGTCAGTTTAATAGAAGTCTGGAGCTGGCATGTCAGTTAAATGCTAGTAGTCTGTTGTTATTTATGTATTATTGTCATTTTGTTTATTTTCTTTGGTTACATCTTCTGACATCAGACTCGGACTTCTCTTGGACTGAATTTTAATGTGCGTATTGTTATGCGTTTACTTTTCTACATTGGCTAGAGGTATAGGGGAGGGTTGAGATCTCACAAACATGTTTAACCCCGCCGCATTTTTGCGCCTGTCCCAAGTCAGGAGCCTCTGGCCTTTGTTAGTCTTGTATTATTTTAATTTTAGTTTCTTGTGTACAATTTGGAAATTAGTATGGCGTTCATTATCACTGAACTAGTATATATTTGTTTAGGGGCCAACTGAAAGACGCCTCCGGGTGCGGGAATTTCTCGCTACATTGAAGACCTGTTGGTGACCTTCTGCTGTTGTTTTTTCAATGGTCGGGTTGTTGTCTCTTTGGCACATTCCCCATTTCCATTCTCAATTTTATTTCTGTCAATTATAGCTCACATCAAAGAGAAGGTCAATCAGCCTGAAAACGAAGATCAGAATATACACCAGCAATGTGAAAACAGTTCTTCTATATGGGGAAGAATGCTGGAGAATTATCCCATCAAACATCAAACAAACAATCAATCAATCAAAGACCTGCTTGTGGAAAATCTGTAAGATCTTTTGGTCAAATGAAATAACCATCGAAGACCTGTACCGCAAAGCCAATCAGTGTAGAGAAATTAAAAGGAAAAGATGGTGTTGGATTGGTTATGTATTGAGAAAAGGAAATGAGAATATCATCAAGATTGCTTTCCAATGGACACCTAATGGTAGATGAACAAGCATTCTGTCGGACGATGCAGACACGACAACATCATACCATTATACGATCCCCAAAATTTTTTTGCGGTCATATAAAAATTGCCCAAAACTGATTATTTGAGTGAATTTTCTAAGTCCATGGACCATAACTCTACACAAAATTATCAGACCAGAACAAAATTCAAATATACCATGATTCAAATTAATATCTTCAAGTATGACGAAAAAAAGTGGGGAAAACTGATTTGCCAGATTGACAGATGGATGGACAAACAGACAGACAGATGGAGTGCAAACCTAAAGTCCCCTTCGACCTCATCCTTAGGGGACTAAAAAGAGGAAAACTAGAAGAGTTCTAGAGTAAAATGGTAGAAACTGAGATGAACAACCTTTGAAAGACCTAAAATGAGATTAAGAAGGCAAAAGACCGGCAAATTTGGAGGGGACTTGTTATGGCCTAATATGCTGACAGACTCAAGAAGGATGAGTTGACTGGTGAGAAAAATAGATTAATTGATCAGATTGTACATCAAATACTGTGGATTAATTTATTTTCGAGGATTGAGGAAAAATAGCATTCCCCTGAATATTTGATTTCGTGGCTTTGGTAATATGTGCACACAAAGCCACAGAAAATTTGTAATTCATTGATCATTTGATTTTGTGCTTCACTTCTACCCATGAAACCCACACATTAGTATCCAACGAATAATAATGAATCCTCAGTAATCTTAAAATATCAAAACTTTAGATCAAGAAGGATTCCATTATCGTCCTTCCCTCCGCCTATATCACCCTGCTCTGTTGCTCCGTAATTTTCGTATCAAGACTTCAAATCGAGACCAGGCATTCTAATGCAACAAATTTGTAACGTTCATTTTTATTGGATAACGTCACATATTTACATGGCATCAATTTGGCATCAATTGACAATTGATGCTATGGGACGTACGCGCAAGCGCAGACGGCATATGGCAAACTTTAAATACATGTTTTAACGTTGTTTTCAGTCAGTTTCATTAGAATGGAGATATCAATATTGTATTTTAAGCTCCGTCGGCATCAATTGGGGATTTGATGGTCGCAAATACCCGTTTACTGTCTCCGCTAACGCGTCGCCAGTAAACTTAATTTGCGACCATCAAATCCCCAATGGATGCCGTCGGAGCTTAAAATACAATACAGTTATCTCCTAATTATCAGCGACGTCACAATGTGAGAGGAGAAGTTATCAGCGACGTCACAATGCGAGAGGAGACGTTATCAAGCTTGCTTTTGTCAAGCGTAAAACTGTCTTAAGGAGAAAGAAACGACCAGTAATAGAACGATAAAAAGATAATCAGGTTTTCTTCGTATAGATATCGTAAAATATCAGCCGCTCGACACAATGTGAAACTTTTTAGCTCGTTCGCTACGCTCACTCGCCAACAAGGTTCACATTGTGGCTCGCGGCTGATATTTTACGATATCAATGTGTAGAAAACCCGATAATCTATACTTATAGATTCCAAATGAAATCAGATGGCGTACAAAATAAGTCAGTTTACAAATAACATAGTTTTATTGCTACTCCTTAAGGGAAAACATTTCATTAATGAAACAGATAAAAGCACTAGTAAAAAATCCTCATTGTGATGCATAACAATTGTCTTCTTTTTAACACAAACAAGCAGACTGGTTTGGTTAAATAAATGGCACATGATTTTTTTAATACAGTTTTTTCTATGGCAAAGAGTGAAACAATCATAGACATTCAAAGTGTTATCTTATAATGAAAATAGATAAAACTTAATTCTTGACATATTAAATATCAAACAGATAGATAACACTCATAATAACTATTTAAATATTTTTTTGCAACATGATGTGAAATATGTATGATAATACATTGAAATTTGAAAATATGATAATTGAGATCACCCAAAAAATAAAATTGAGCTGATTTAGCAATACATGTAGTAAATGCACCAATATGATGTTCTTTCAAACATTCATATGGCACAAAATTATAAAGATTATGAGCCGTGGTTTTCCAATGGCAAGCAGTTATTAACTTTTAGTGACCTTTATAACAACATTACTAGAGCAGACAAAGCACATTTAACCTGAGCGTAAACTATTCCTTTAATCCTTCTATGGTTTTATACAACAAGTACAAGTAACCGTCCTTTATAGCTCTGCAGTAATTAAACAAAAAAAAGTTATTGAAGTTGAAATGTTGAACTTTCTACCTATAATGCCATAGATTAATGTAACCTTATAAAAGAAAGATATTTAAAAAATATTTCCTTTAAACATCCCAAATTAACTGATATTTATAATTGATTTAAACCCCAACTCATGCCCAAAATTTATCTATTCAAGCGGAGTATTATATTATTATCAGTTGCAACACAGTTCTTTAGGAAAAGATAAAAATAGTAACATCAAGCCTTAGAAAAATTATGAAGCTATTTTAATAAGATATGCTTTTTTTACACATTTTTTTATTTTTTTAATGAATGTAAGATACAAAATATTTTACATTTTTACATAGCCATTTCATTATAAAAAATATAAATATGCACCATAGTTTTGTCTTACAATTCTGGAGGTGAAATCTTTTATTGGATTTCATAACTGTCTAAACAACAAACTAATTGAAAGCATAAACTTTTACAATAAACAAAACTAAACATCAATATAGAAACAAATCTAGCACATTTCAAAACACATATAAAAAATATGAACACATTTCTTCAACTTTCAAATCATTAATAAGTAAACAACATCTAAGCTACAGACATTAAACTATTATAGAATTATGGTCATTTCGTTTTTCATTGTACAATATTTTTTGAATCATTTCATCAATTATTCTCGGAGCATCTGCAACTGATTAGTTTAAAAAAACTGTTTATTCATGTTCAAGTACCTAACTACTTCAGTGGCAACATTCTAAGTCTTACCCAATATGTACAACCTGTCTAGCTTTACCAAAGTAAATTGCTTCTATAACATACTATATGAATATGGTATGGTTTTATCAAGTTTGTAAATTTGGTTAATGGGGTGTTGAATAACAAACACATATACATGTATCTATAAAAAAAACAATGAAGACAAAACAAGTACATTGTACTGCAATAATGGATTAGTTATAAAAATATGCATACTGTGGTCAGTTTGGTTGGTTATTGCTTTAGAAATATAAATACAAAATTAGTTTACTGTAATCACTCCAAACAAAGCTATGACAAAAATTATCTTTTTTCTTTAAAATTTCCATTCATAAATCGATTGGACATATACATGAAGTGAAATGTATCTTGCATGAATGAATCCATTGGATACTATATTTACTGGGAATTTTCTTTCAATTTATTTTTTGCAACAATTATATTTTGTATTATAATATGTAAATTTACCAAAGCACATTCATTGGACATGACACTGTTCACAGTTGTCAATGGTTGTGTTGTTAATTTATTTCCCGTGGCAGTGTGGTTTTTATTAGTCGAAACATAATATACTATTTAATAAAGGTTTTTTTAATTTTTGCATTTATAGTCTATGGGCAATTGTAAATATAAAACAAGTTATATTTTGAGATCAGTATTTGAAGAACCTTGTTCAAACTCTTAAAAGATGTATCCCAAAACGGAATAAATAAATCAAATATCAAATCAAATGTCTCCATTTCATACTTTTCAAACAATAAGAGTAAACCTACATGATATCTAGAATTGGAAAGCAAATACTGAACTGGAGCATTATTTTTTAAAAGCAATACTGTTCTAGTAAAATGGTTTGTTTTATTTGTCTTTTTTTAGTAGAATATACAAGATTTATTACAAAAGTCATTCCTAAATATTTTGGTAAAACAATCAATGACTTGCAACAGTTAGGATATTATGAGTCACAAATAATTTTGATAAATTTTTCTTGAGTTTAAATATTTATTCAAAATTTTGATAATAGATTGATTTATTGGAAAATCATTGGCACGTTAAAAATCCTCTCGCACAAAAGTACTATGTTGCTGTAAGACCCAGAAAACTACACTAAAACTACAAAGATGAGTCTGCGAAAAATCATGACAGAATTTCAAGAACATGGGGGAAAAAACATGAAAAATTTAAGAAATCATTTAAATGTAATTTGTTTGTCAGAAAATCTAAATGGTTTATTTACTACAACAATATAATATATGTTCCCTATTGGATTTTTGAAACAAGAACAAAAATCAAAGTCAACTCTGCTCATTTGACCTTTTGAATTTGACTGTTCAGTTGCCAATTTGTCAAATTTATATGGTTAGTATAAATGTATATAAGAGCATGCACGCAACCCACCTTTTTAAATTATATTTTAACTCATCCTTCTTTTAATATGTCAGTTCTATTTTATTATCAACAATTGTAAATGCAAAATCAAATACATTTTTGTTCACTGTCATTTTATGTGTCCTGAGCATATACAAATGTAAATTAGTATGAAGATTTTCTGTTAACAAATTATGAATGAAAGGAATATGTACATTTGTATTATGACCTCCAGAAGAAAGGGTTTTGTTGCAATCTTCGTTCAAAGTTCTGATACCAAGTCTGCACTGTACTTAATGGAACATATGTTTCTGTAGGATTCGGTGACATTTGTGCTTGAGTTTGTGTAAATGAAGTAGCAAAGTTGAAAAAGTTCTCTAACATCTTTCTTGAATATTCAACAAATGTTTCAGCTGTGGAGACTGCAGCTTGTGGTGATGGTGTCTGCTGAGATAGTTCCTCCAGAGTTTCTATAGAGATGCCTATCTGTGCCATGTGGGACATGTGTGGTATACATTGGCCAAAAGGATTTGTACTATCAGTAGCTGTAATAAAAAAGAAAAACATTATATTCTGTTTTTATGCCTACAAGCATACAAAAAGATATTTTCCTTTGATCATTCGTACAATCAATAGTAACCCTGATGGTTCAATAAAGTCTGTATAACTTGCCTGAACTTATTCTCATCAGGGGCGGATCCAGCCATTTGAAAAAAGAGTAAAGGGGGAGTTCCAACTATATGCTCCCATTCAAATGCATTGATCGGCCAAAAAAAAGGGGGGTTTCCAACACCCGGAACCCCCCCTGGATCCGCCAATGCTCATTTACCACTTTCAACCACCTTTAAGACCTATTTGATATCCTTAATTTCCTCTAATGGACTTTCAGAAATTTTCAATTTTCATTTTTAATTTGTACAGTTTAAAATAACATTTAGATGAAACTATATACATTTTATAACAATAATAGTTAAGGATAGAAAATAGGGATAAGAGCAGATTCTGAGATCATACTCTTGAATCCCTGTACTGTGTTGCATGAAACTATTTGTTGTGGCAAGTGATTCCAATATATGACTGTACACAGATAAAAGGAATGTATGACAAATGGAGCATATCCATAGTAGTTTTTTTTTATCTTTGCAGATCTATTGGAAAATTTGGGAAACACAGATGTCTATGAACTCAATATCCAAAAAATACAGTCTGTTTAAAACAATACCTTTTTGTGTTAACCTGTTATTGCCCTTTTCAAGGTGTCGTTAAATGTTATCTGAGATCAATTTAAGCTGTTAACTGTTTGGACCCCCTATTGTCCCCCTTAAAAATGCATTATAACTTAAATTTTTCACTTTCTTGTTCCTTTGTTAATAGTGGCTTTTACTCCTTGGTTATCATTCTACATCTCCTTACTTTTATACAAAATACATTTACTGTTTTTACCTGATTTGAGGTTTGTGACTTTAAAGATGGCACTTGGTTTTTGGTTAGCTATGACACCCAGTAATATCCACTGCTGGCCTGTAGGATTTGGGAAGGAGAAATAAACTGAAAAACAAATAGTAAAATACTAATTAATTGAAATTAACTTATGAAAAGTTCCTAAACTTACAATGAAAGATTAATTAATCCTTCATAATTTTCTACCAATCATTTGAGTTTCTTTTTTAATCTACATAATAGTCATTAATCTATGAAGTTACATGTAAGAGAAAAAGATAAGATTCATTGTAGATACAATTAACATCATTTTGACCTTCAATTACAGTACTGGTAAGGTTAAAATAACCCTGAGAAACAACAGAAATAAAAAAAAACTTGTGATCATGAATATTAATCTTGAATTCCATAATCTAAGCCAAATAAATAATGACAAATAGACATGTACATGTGTACATATAACAAGGCCTCATGTGTAGACAAGTTGTGAATGAGCAGAAACAACTGATATATCTGACATCAGTATTTAATGGACAAAACCAGTGACATTCAAACTGACTTTTAATAGACAGACACAGCTGACTATGTGGTATGGGCTTTGTTCAATGTTGAAGGCTGTACAGTGACCTATAGTTGTTGATTTCTGTGTTATTTTGGTCTCTCCTGGATGATTGTCTTATTGGCAATCATACCACATCTTCTTTTTTTATACATTAATAAACAATTTAGAAGTTGAAACTTGGTCACACTTACCTGCTCCCCCATATCCATCAGGAAAAGGAGTTTGTCCCGTAAGAAAAATGGCTATGTGATTAATGCTATCAGCATCTTCTACATTAAATACAAAATGTGTTTCATTTATCTGTTGTACTTCAGCTTGCACCTGTAAATAGAATGTAATTGTTTATTTGTTGGTCAGTATCATCTTTATGTGTCAAAACTAGAGCTGAAATCAATTCACTGTATCGAAAACAACAAATAGTTTCCATGTGTTTCGTGTAACTGCTACTTTAAAGTGTGAACATTGTCATAATGGTGAAAGGAAATACTTTTTTGATGAATTTGCACTGTGCTCTTTTAAAGTAACGATAAGATTTAGCTAAATATATTTACATGAAAATAGTTGTTGAAATGCATCCTTTTCTCTTTCACTTTAATCTAATCACTAAAATCTTAAAATTCTGTATCAATTTGTCATTTTGTTACTTAAAACTCAAATTATATATACTTTGAATATTTCATAAAACTGTCCAACTTAACTCAAATATAACAGGGGCGGATCCTGGCCTCACGGTCATAAAACTTTCAAGCATGATTTTTGTACTCAGACTCGAAAATCAACCAATCAAATTGCTTGATTTCATGTTTCGAGCACGATTTTTGTGCTCTGAGCACTGAGCAAAGTTTTATGACTTCTAGGCCAGGATTGTTTAAAGCATATATATATATATATATATATATACATTTATCACATATTTGTTATGAATACCTTAGGTTTTGCATATGCAATAACCTCAAAATTGCCCGGGGCAAAAAAGAGTATATTGATATTGTGCCCCGATTCCAAATGACGTGACGTCATTGCGTCCTTAACGACAACGGCGAACAATGACGGTGTTGTAATTGAACTTTTTTCTCCTCTCTGCAAAACTTAAATATGTGATAAATAGATTATAACATGTCTTTTCCATATTGGCCCTGGTATCATCCCTCGACCCATATCGGCCCTCGGCTAAAGCCTCGAGGCCGATATGGGAGTCTGGGGATGATACCAGGACCAATATGGAAAAGGGCATGTTATAATCTGTACGTATCACATAGCACTTTTCATTAACCATTGTTAACAATCATATCTTTTTATAAAAATATCTTATTAAAATCATCAGTTTATGAATAATTTTCTGTTCTTGAACATTCTTTTTATTACAATACACTTTATCCCTATTTGGAAATCTTTCCTGCTTGAACCAAGAATCTGTCCCACTTCAACTTTCGACGTTAAACGTTTTGGCGTAGCACACGGTACGGTTGGTACGGTTCCGACCGTACCAATTTTTACTGCAGGTACGGAAAACCGTACAAAAAATAAATCAAAATATAAAAAAAAATAATGTTAGAATATTATGCAAACGGCTTCCATACAATAAACGTGTTACATTTACTTGTTTTCTTAAAGAAAGAAAAAGAAAAAAAACATCTCTCAACATTAAAGTACTAATTATAAGCAACGTCAATGTACGTAACTGCAGTACCGAATCAGTTTATTGATTAGCAATTAATGATTAATTAATCAGAATAGTTTTGGATGCTGTTACGAATGTTGGTGTTGTTATTGGTTCATGCTTCAATCTGACAAAGACTGAATAAACTGAAATGCCATAATGGATAATCTGAAGAATGATATAGCCAGAAATTGTCAGCTAATTTGGCAAATCTCCACATGATGTTGGCAGTATTTTAAGTTTAACGCTTCAGCTTGGACACATTTCCACGGTCAAAGAAGCGGCACCACCAGTTTTTCTTATGATGAATTGTTGCAAGTTTTGATTCCAGATGATGTAGATATAAGCCTGGTAGCATTCAAAACAACTACCATTGGTAGCATTCAAAACAACTGGAAATAGTAACTGTTTGCACAATGCTATATCCTTAGGTTTAGCAGGTAACTGATTTATGTAATGATTTCACTTGGTTTTTTTTTAATAAAACCATCATAAGTCAAGTTCAAAATCAGTTGATTGATTGATTGTTTGTTATTTCTTAACGTCCAGTTGCAAATATTTCAAGCATAATGTCAATTGAAATCAGAGGTGAGTTTTTTTTTTTAAATGTAATATACCGTATTGCTAAAGGGAGATACATGTATAACGGGGGGTCAATGAAAAAACTATGTGAATTAAGTTTTTTATCCTTCATTGAACTTTTGATGTCGTCCCTAAATCAACATTATTTCACATATCTATACTTCACTGGGAGGCGGTTTTCGCAAGACTGTTGATTTACTCCTTCCAATATTGTTTATTACAATAATTTACAAATGATTTAGAAAAACTGTAGGAATGGTGCAGAATTTCTGTAGAAAAATCATTGAATTTATAAAAAAAATATTGCGATCAGGGGACAAAAGACAAACCAGGGAACAAATAAGACACACAAGGACAAACAACACCATTTAAAATTGAAAACTAAAATCCAATTAGAACATGAGAAACACGGAACTCAAAAAAAAAAACTGGTGCCACTTCAGGTGCTCCAGAAAGGTAAGCAGGTCCTTTTTGGACAATTGCTGTCAAAAAAATCCAGGCAATTGCAACAGGCTCTCTAGTAAATGTGCATATGACAGAATCATTCACAGTACATATAGAAAACATACAAATTATCAAGAACACAGTGATTTATTTCAGTTCTTCATTTTGACAGGCTCTGTATAATTTTCAAAAATTAATAGCCTATCAGGTCAAGACGACCTCCTAGTGTCGACTTAAGTGATTGTCTTGAAAGTTCACATTGCAACATGTTAACCATGTTAACCCCGCCGCAATTTTGCGCCTGACCCAAGTCAGGAACCTCTAGCTTTTTTTTCTTGTATTGTTTTCAATTTTAGTTCTTTTGTGTGTAATGAAGTCTAGAAAGGTGTGCATTCCTCAAAACAAGTTGTTTCTGGGCTGGTAGTCCTATAATACATGTATAAGACTTCTGAGGTTCATATCATTTACATTCAACGTTTTTTATCGGATATTTTTGTTGAATGCAAATTTCGGGTTCAACATTAATAGTAAAAAAAATATCCCATGCCACCCTAATTCAGGTTCAACATTGATATTAAAAAAAAAATATCCGATAAAAAACATGTTGAATGTAAATAATATGAACCACAGAAGTCATATATTATAGTACTAGCAGGCCATATGCAGCCTACCCCATGCAGTGTGTGGGGATTCCCGTAATTTTTTTTTTACACATTCCTGATTTTCATTCATTTTTCTATTCACTATAGCTCAATAGTTGCCAGCCGTACTTTGATTGTTTTATTTTAAAAATAATCATAAGTTCTTATAAGAAATAATATAAACTGACAGAAATCACTGATAAATCATGAATTTTGCGCAATGGTTTGTGGCCAGGTATAGTATGACAGTATTGTTCTCATTCACCAGTCTTGCTATGTACATGACATAGAAGTGGAAAACAAACTACAAAACCTGAAAGACACAGATATTTTATTTTTCAAATTGTTGAGTAAAAATTGCTGCTTTTTAAAAACATTTTTTTGTGCCAGGAAACACATAGAAAGTAGGATTTTAACACTATAAACCCAAGAGCTTCTGGGGGCCTTAGGGATCCCATACCCCCTGTTGTAATGCAGCCTCACTATTCGTGTCCTATGTCTAATTTGCCGAACCGTACCATTATTTTTGGGCATGCTACGCCCATGAAGAACCAGGTGACAGGTGTTATTTGTGAAATAAGGGCCAATAGAGGTTAAAATATAAATTTTATTTAATTTGGTGATCTATGGATGTTAACCCTTTTCTATAAGGTTTGCATGGTATCTACAGTACGCCCAGAGAGTTTGTAATCGCGAACTCTAATCACCGATTTCCGAGTGTAGCAGTGTGACACCGCGAATCACGGATTATACTCCCAATTTCCTCCAAAGATTCTCTCCCAACACCGTGTGGCTGTTAATTGGTTTATTGCCCATCGGATGTACTGAAAATTAATGACGCATGACAACATAATCGGGTTAGCCAGATTTATTACCTTTGTACATTTAATCGATCTTGATTGCACCTGTGTGCTTTAAAATACGTTATTTAAATGTCCTTTCTTTGTCAGATAAAAGTGTGACATTTTCATTTAAAATAAGATAATTATTCTTGTATGTATATGCACATGTCATATGAAATAAAACGTACAAACGTATAAAAATACAAATAAAACACTTATTTTGTATTTTCATTATAGTCTGATCAGGTCATAATTTTTTGTATTTTCATTATAGTCCGACCAGGTCATAATTTTTTGTTTTTTTCAACAAAGACGATTTTACCACAATTAGAACCTTTTATGACCTATTTCAGTGAGCAATTTCCGGTTCATTAATTGTTCAATATTATATAATTCATATCAACTGGCTTAAAACAAAATGTCGTTTTTTACGATAATTTGTTCAATCTAAACCCAAGAGTTAATTTATCGGATCAACAAGTGAACTCTGTTACTTTCAATTTATTTTTAAAATGTAAAATATTATGTTTCACTACCTCGGTAGATTACCGACTTGAAATATTTGAATTTAAAAAAGAAACTGTAAAGTGACAAATCGTTTTGTATGCAATGTGGCAGCCCTATATTCATAAATACTAAGAGACATTCCCCGCCCAGACACAACACAATAAGCACAACCTTATTTAATTATATGAAGAAAAAAATCATGTGTTGTGTATCTGTTATGACCTGTTATTGATCTTTTATCATTTAAAATAAAATTGGATTGGCGCAATCCGTATTTTACTGCTCGTTAAAAGTCCTCAGCGAAATAAAAAAAAAAAAAAGAAGTATTTCAACAATAAATACTGTAGAATATTAAAATGAAATTATATCGTGTTCTATAAGAAAGAAATATGTAAAAAAAAATGTGGATCGGATTTTTACGATAAGTTAAACTAAAAGAGTCTGGAAATTTCTGAAAAACCCATTTTAGTGAAGATGAATAATGCACACAAGAAATAAGTTTGATGACGACGTTAACAAAAGTACAATAAAAAGTATGTGCAAGAGAAACCATATGCAGAAAAAAATTACCAGACGTCCTGGTATCAGCAATCCAAACATTTTTTTTCTAGTTCTGCTCAAATTTCGTTTTGGAAAGTGTTCTTCAATGTCAATGTTGATTTAGATATTTTACGCATTTCTCGTATTCTTTGTAAGCGCAAAAAAGACGACGACTGTTTTTCTAAAACCAAAACCAAACCCGTCATGAAGAGAAATTCATTTTTGAAAGTTTTCCTAAAAATATTTCTAGATGTTTAATATAATGCATCAATTCAAAATAAAATTGTTGCAGTTTTTAAATGAAGCAAAATCTCTTTGTAATGTAAAATATGTGAGTGGTATTTTTTTTTTTTGGTATTGACATCCCTTTCGATAGCCTCCCTAAGGCAGAAATATATTATCTGTAACAACGAATTTGAATGGCTATGGAAAATATTCCGCGAAAAAGACGAAATTAAGTGATCTAAATTACAAGGCCTTCATTCTTGAGTATTGTTATATAAAATTGAAATTTATCATATATTTGTCACATTCTTTTAATTCTTCCTGGATACACACTTATTTCAACAAGATCGAATAACATAAAATAAATATGCAAATGACCTCTGAATTACACGAAGGTGTATCAACCAATCAGAAAATTGTTGACTTAATAACTATTCACATGTTACACGTGGTGATTCAGACCGGTGCAGTGGTAGTGAGTACAACGTTGTTAGAATACAGAACTAATTTTACTATGTTGAACCAGGAATTTTAGATAGCAGCATACATACAGCCTTACATGATGTTCACAGACAACGTAGTGGCAATGCCAAGGTTTTTATTTATCACACCCATGCATTCAAATTGAAGAATATATCATATATGTGCACGTGTAAAACAAATGTATAATATTAATAATAGTTAGGCAGCAACCATTTGATTTTCTGGGGGGGGGGGGGGCTATGGTTTTTTTTGGAAAAAAAAGTTTGTTTCCAGTTTTTGGAGAAAAAAAAATTTGTTTTTGATTCTGAGAAAAAAAAATTGTTTGTTTCACACTCAGCTGCCACTATATGTAATGCTAAAATTGAAAGAAAAAAATTGTTTTCGACTTGTCGCGAAAAAAATAGATTGTTCTCGCCGCAGGCGAAAAAAAAAATTTGTCCAGAAAAAAAACCATAGCCCCCCCCAGAAAATCAAATGGTTGCTGCCTTACTGGCAATATTGGCAATGCTGCAATACTGGGTAGTTTTGGGGCATGAGTAGATCATGTTGGTAACAATTGGCGTTCAGTTAAGTTGTATTCTAAACATATTTTGATTTCCATTAAATGCGTTAATAGTAATACTTTCATTTTTCTTTTTAAATCAAATGTGGTAATGAATTACCTAATGTCTCCTATAAATGTTATTATACCCCACGCAACGAAGTTGCGAAGGGTATAATGTTTTTGACCCGTCCGTCCGTCCGTCAGTCCGTCAGTCCGTCCGTCCGTCCGTCCGTCAGTCCGTCAGTCCTGTTTCTTGTCATCGCAACTCCTCTCAAACCACACAACAGAATTTCACGAAACCTTTTCAGATAATAAGGACATACTATGTAGTTGTGCATATCGACGGGAAATTGCGATTCAATTTTTTTTCTAGGAGTTACGCCCCTTTGAACTTATTTACTTTAATGTACTACTGCAACAGTTTGTCATCGCAACTCCTCTCAAACCACACAACAGAATTTCACGAAACCTTTTCAGATAATAAGGACATACTATGTAGTTTTGCATATCGACGGGAAATTGCGATTCAATTTTTTTTCTAGAAGTTACGCCCCTTTGAACTTATTTACTTTAATGTACTACTGCAACAGTTTGTCATCGCAACTCCTCTCAAACCACACAACAGAATTTCACGAAACCTTTTCAGATAATAAGGACATACTATGTAGTTGTGCATATCGACGGGAAATTGCGATTCAATTTTTTTTCTAGGAGTTACGCCCCTTTGAACTTATTTACTTTAATGTACTACTGCAACAGTTTGTCATCCCAACTCCTCTCAAACCACACAACAGAATTTCACGAAACTTTGTAGATAATAAGGACATACTATGTAGATGTGCATATCAACAGGAAATTACGGTTCAATTTGTTTTCTAGGAGTTTTAATGTACTACTGCAACAGTTTGTCATCCCAACTCCTCTCAAACCACACAACAGAATTTCACGAAACTTTGTAGATAATAAGGACATACTATGTAGATGTGCATATCAACAGGAAATTACGGTTCAATTTGTTTTCTAGGAGTTAAGCCCCTTTGAACTTATTTGCTTCAATGTACTTCTGCAACAGTTTGTCATCTCAACTCCTCTGAAAACACACAACAGAATTCTGTAGATAATAAGGACATACTATGTATATTGACAGGAAATTATTATTCAATATTTTTTCTTATACAATTTTTTTTTCTTATACTTATTTAGTTTCTCCAATGACAATGTGGGGACGTGGGGTATGTGAGCGTGCTCACTAAGGTTCTTTAATTATCAGAGCACTGTTCCTATCTTCGCTAAACAATGTTACCAGACCTGACGGTGCAAAATTCTAATGGGTAGTCAATGTCGATAAAAAAAACTTTTGACTAGAAGTGGAAAGATTGGGCATTTGCTATCCAGAGAGCATGGTCTCCACTGGGACCTCTGACTTTCGTGTTAAAAGGCAGCGCATATACATTTTGTATCATGTATGGACTGACCTTAAGAAGTACTTCCTTAGCTCAACTGATTACGACTGACTAAGTTAATCCCTCACATTTTCTAAGGAAAGCAATCTTGACCCACAAATACCAACAAATGAGATAAATGAAAATAACAAGCTTACTAGGTCACCATAAGGCTTTTCAACAATGAACAAGCCCAGTGTTATTTTTTGTTCATCATATCCTTTTGGTAAACATGATTTTATTGACATACAAATCTGCAATAAAAATTAAGGAGGTCTCATTGAAATTTTATATGCATGTCCTCCCCAAATCTTCTTTCTTAAAATTGAAAAAAAAGGACCATGCATACCTGCCAACTTTTGAAAGTGCCCATTAAGGTTTTAGCGCGCGACAACAATTTCAAAGGTGACAATTCTTTGCAACATTTTTTTGCGCGTGCTGTTTTGTGGTCTAGAAAAAGTGTCATATTTGTATGATGAGCTTTCAAGCCTTTTTATTAAGTTTATTTGCATGATTCTATTTATTATATCTGAGTAGAAAAGATGAATATGTAGCTATAAGCCCAGGATTTATTTTCATGTGTAAGGATATAACATGATTGTTGAGGCCAAATAAAAATATATGTGTGGTTCCAGTTACAAAATGTATGTATACTTTTATAAAACAGGGTCGGTAGGTTGGCAATTTTTTTTTTTTTTTTTTCAAATTTTTATTTTTGATTGTCAAAATCCCGATAAAAATTGGGTGCTTACCGAAATTGTTTCCGGTATTATACATGCCCCAACCGGAAGTCCGCCATTATTACATGTGTTTGGTTTTAAAATAAACAGTCATGATACGTTTTTAGTTTATTTTGTTGCATTCTGTTATGAATTCTTGAATTTTAGCGGTAACAGATACTTCTGATGGAAATTTTGATGACAGAAATCTATGAAATTAATTATTTTAAATCACATTCCTCAAAATTTGATCGTTTGAAAATGAAAAAAAAAGTTCTAGGGTCGGTCCGGTAACTGGGGAACCACACATATATTTTTATTTGGCCTGACTTTTCCAATTTAAAATTATGCACAAAGAAGGACCTTTATCAGGTTGGGAACAACACCTAGGGTAACCCCTCAATGTAAGGACATAAAAACCCTCTTTTTAAGTACAAATAAGCACATATCCATACTATTTGAAGAAATCTTTTCCCAAAGAACTATACATCTTATGATCTATCTGGTATTATATGGTCAACACATGCTCAAGAATTTTGAAGTGTTTTTAGACTTTAACTTCTTTATTTTTCAAAATAATTGGACCCATCATTTAGAAAAGTTGTTCCAAATATAAATTATAATGAATTTTTCCATTTTTAAGTTAAAAAGTCTAAATTTTTCTATTTTATTTTTTACAATAGTAAAATGACCCTTTGTCTTGGGGACAGTCCCTCATTTAAGGGATACCCCTTATGTGGGGGTTTTTGGTCCTTGTGAAAAATAAAAAATAGTAAATTGTACTTTAAATGATTTGGTAATTTAATTGAATACATGTGTAATGTCAATACATTAGTGAATAAACTACTATTTATTATCTTTATGGTAGTACTGCATCATTGAATTTTGTAAATCAGCCATGCTGTAATTCTTAATCTGTGCAAGAAACTCATTGGAGGTGAAAAATCACCTGCCAGGTTCACGATTTTACAATTCTGACCAACGCACAGAGGAATCCAACACAAGTTCAAAATCTAGCATGTTAGAATAATCTTGAGAGAAAATGTTTTTGATTGGTTCATTAATTTGATAACAAGAAACACAGAATTTGATTGGCTGAACACATTTATCTTCCCTTGGACACAGTTCAAAATCGGGAACAATCAAATTTTTCGTGTAGATTTTCACAAAATCGTGTTTTAGATGTTTTTTCACGTTCACCATCGTGCAATTGCCACAAAGGGTCAAAATCGTGTAGTAAACGCCTAAATCGTGAAAGTTTGCAGGTATGACCATGCATAAACATGCAGTAAGCAGTCTGCACCAAAAACTTTTTCAACTACTAGTCCGAAGACCAATATTCCAACATTTTTCTTATTGGTCCAAACAAAGTTTTGCAAATACTTACTAGCCCGAATGAAATTTTACTAGTCTGGGGCATCGGACTAGTGGCTAACCGTGCAGACTTAGTAAGAAAACTGTAAACAATGGAAAATAAGATATTTTGCCAATCGCTTCAAAATCAAAAGGCATCTATTCCTCTGTTAGTCCAAATAATTATGACGTCTGGCAAGGCTATTTAAAAAAATTTCTGGAACGCCTTCCTACAATGTCATAATGCTGAAGTTACCATTTTCGGTTGGACTTTGAGAGCACATTTTGCTCTCAACTTTGAGACCCAAATTAGCCATAAAATTTTCATTGAAGGCTTAATTTTTTTGCATATATAAAAAAGTCTTAATACCTTTTATGTTTTTGTTTGTGCAAAATATTTCCAATAAATCCCTACAGTAATAATAAAATAAGTTACAATTCCATCCGAGGCGGGAACTTGTCGACTGCTTTTTTTTTAAAATATTTATCTGATTTCTTTTTACATTTGTTTTAAGAGATTATAAAATTATTTTTGCACCAAACTCAGATAAATTTGACAGACCAGAATTTCCGGAACCTTTGTTTTATATTATCTGGAAATTTAGGTCTGTCAAATTTTACAGAGTTTGGTTCAAAAAATATTTTATACTCCCAAAATGAAGCATCTTTGGGATAAATCAGCCAAACGTTTTAATAAAGCAGTAAATTCCCTCTGAAAGTCCAACTGAAAATATGAGTTCGGCGTTATGACGTCGATGTAAGGCGTCAAAGAAAAAAAATATGATAGCCTTTCAAGATGTCATAATTATTTGGACTATTCCTCTGTCTGAAAGAGGCATTGATACAGAGCATGGATCATCGCATTACAAGTAGACCCACCACTTTAAATGTTAAGTTTTGGGTTTGTAGTAATGCTACAGAAAAAGAATTTATAGCTTGAGCATTTTCTTGATTAAGATGCTCTTAAATAATATCTAACATTTTATATTGTACTTAATATATTTGCCATATAAAGTAGGAATGTGACTAATTAAGGATCTTAGAACTGTTATGACATCTAGATTCATATGTTTTCATTTAAAAAAATAATCGTTTGATGACAATATTCAATAATGCAATGCTGCACTGTTCAAATTTTTTTTTAACATCAGAAAGTAAAAATAATCACTTAACCAGCATGATTAAAGCTTCTATAATATTTTACAGTCCCTGGTGTCTGGACAACATACTACTGAAAGATGTCTCCCCAGAATCATGGAAATATTCACCAGAAAGAAATACAAATGATACAGAATACTACATATTTGAGGAAGCTGGAATTGACAGGTTTGATAGTAAAAATTACTAATTCTTTGACACGTTCAATGCTCAGAACTAGTATAGTTAATTAAAAGATTTGAGACTACAGGGACTACAATATAAATACTGACTGTTTCAATTAATTGTAATTCATGACTTACATTGTATCAGTGGAACATTAAACTTTAACTATTAAATGACACAGGATTTACATTTTATTTGCAATGAAGGCACACATTATTTTGTTTGTGGGTTTTAATTAGTCCCCTGCTGACCAAATTGAAGGGGACTTTAGGTATGTACTCAGTCCATTCTGAGTCTTTTGTCCATTTGTCATTCCAGCAAATTAATTTTTCCACACTTATCTCTTCATGCTTAAATATATTGATTTGATATTTGGTGGATTGTTCTATCATGACAAGTTACAGATCAAGTTTAAATTTGTTCCCATCTGACCATTATGTGCAGCATTATTGTCCTTGAACTTGGAAAATTCACTCAAATATCAGTTTTTCCTCACTTTTTTTTTTCATACTGCTTGAAGATATTGATTTTGATAATTGGTGTATAGATCAAGTTCAATTTTTTTTTATTATGTGCAGAGTAATGGTCCTTGGACTTCAGTTTGAAAATTCACTCAAATTTGCATTTTACAAATTGACAGATTCAGTCACAAAATGAATTGTGTTTAGAACCACACTAAAAAGGAGTAAATTTGCAGTTTTTGCTGTTCATAGAAACTATTCCATATGAATTCAACTTACTTTGAAATATTGTTTGGTATTTTTTTACTGTTATCATTCTTTGGAATACATTTTTTTTTTCTTGGGGAAGCATTTTTAGAAGCATTACAAGTAGACCCACCACTTTAAATGTTAAGTTTTGTGTTTGTAGTAATGCAACATAAAAAAAAAGAAATTTATAGCGGGAGCATTTTCTTAATAAATATGCTCTTATAAAATTTCTTACATTATACCTTAAAAAAATCTACAAACTAGAGATGTGACTAATTGATAATAAGGATCTTGAACCCTCATTGAACTCAACATAACATCCAATAAATTATGCCATCGAGATACATTTCTGTTTCATTTTGAAAGTTCATGATTATGATAATGTTTAATAATGCAATGCTACACTGTGTGTCTACACAGTATACATTTAGTCTTAGGTTCATCTTAACAAATGGACAAAAATGGCTGTGTTTACACCTCAAAAATTACACAAACGTACAGACTAACCTGTGCAGTAGGAAAAGTTTTACGACTTGATTATTTTTAGGTGTTAACACAGCTATTTTTGTCCATTTGTTATGATGAACATTAAACAGCTTTAAGTTGTTTTTAAACAATTTTTTAAAGCATAAGTCATTTTGAAAAATGAGCATCGTCACCCATCTAAAACAAGATAAGTGTATTGTCCAGAATTACCTGTTGGTTCAATTTTTTAGCAAAGTATATAGACAAATATAATGTTTTTATATCCAAAAATAGCTCCTTTTAACAAACAACACAGAGATGTTAGATATATGACCTGTATTTTATTTATGTTGGTTATCACATAGAACAAAAAATAAATGTTTATATGGTGTTCAGATAACATGGATAGTATCATTTAAAGTTTGTAACTACATACAATAATGTTTATGTATGTTTATTTATTTTAGGGTAAGACAGTTCAATGATTACTGTAACCTGTCTACAGGAACCAGTGTTGCTAGTTCTGAATGTAGTGATGACCTTTACCTTGATGTTGATGCTGATACAGAAGCTGACTTGTTTGGTGACCTCGCATCATCGGTTCTCAGTATTATACAAGATATAAAAGACACAGGTATTTTATACTTTTTTTATAATTTATGAGACATATCACAAAGCTTTTTGAAGAACACTTGAACACCTGGTCGGATATTACCCAAGATTTCGACCAGATCTCTTTTGCTGTCCTCTAATTGAATTCCTCCTTAAATGTTGTACTTTAAGATAGGTTATTGCAACAATTTCAGTAGGCAGACTTCATACACATGTTGCACTCCTGGTGCTGTTTATAAGTAGCTAGTTGGGCATACAACTGTATGTGTGTCACCATAGAAATTTTCTCCAATTGGCCTCATTGTAAAGTTGTTAAAGAAAACTATCTTGTGATGCACATTTGGTTTGCTCCTTTACTTTGTAGTTTTAGGGGTATGTGTAAAATGTGCCACAATAATTCTCCATGTGATAACTACCTGTGTATAGACATGTTATACTCTGGTTTTAACATATGGATACAAAAAATAAAAACATTTACTTTATAATGTCAAGTTTGCCTTGAATGGCACCATGATGCATTCTTTGCTACCTAGAGATTTTTCTGGATTGTCAGTTTAAAAAAGGGAACATTTGAGAAATATAGGTGAAAATCTGTTTGTCTGCTTTGGTTTCCATTTGTTGCTGTTGAGATCTACCTCCTTCATATAAAATTTGACATATTATCTTTTATACACAATCTAGATTTATTTATTGTACATTCTGTTTATAGTGAAGTATACTACTAAGGGTTGCCAAGTTAATTGATTGAATGAAAAGTTTATTTATAACATTAATATCTAAAATTTTGAAGTTGCACAAAAAATACTTATTATTTATGTGTAACCTCAATCCTTTATTTATAAAAATGAATAATTGGATGTTTTATAGTTATGTAGAAAAAAATTCTTATCAGGAAACTCCTACAGAGGATAATAAATTATGGCTATGACTGTTACAGAATGGTCTTGATAGTTTCAAGGAAGATTTGAATTAAAAACACAATAGCAAACTACATACGGTAATAATGAAGCATACCAACTTTTAATTTAGCACATTTGGTTTGCTCCTTTACTTTGTAGTATTAGGAGTATGTGTAAAATGTGCCACAATAATTCTCCATGTGATAACTACCTGTGTATAGACATGTTATACCCTGGTTTTAACATATGGATACAGAAATAAATTTCTTTACTGATGTCTATGTTGCCTGAAATTACACCAATCTACATTCTATTTACATATATTGCTTCCTAAATATCATCAGAGGGAATGTTTTGAAAAAGAACCAGTTTATAAACATCCAACATACATGGTTGTCGCATTGGAATTCACTGCTATCTTATAATCATATGAAATAAGGCATGGTTTGTGATGGCATTGAATTCAGAATCCATAGCCAGCATAAATATTTCTTCTTCATGTCCTTCTGTATGTTCATACTAAAATTGGTTTCCTTTCTCTTACATCAGTTTGCCTTCACTTTTATTGTTATCAAGTTATTTCCCTTTATAGATGCAAAATTGCTGAATTTACTGTTTCTGCTCTCTCAACTTTACTTTACCACAACAAAAATTTGCTCTGCCATAACAAAATGTTTTAAAACTAATTTCATTTCAATTGTGTTCCAAGAAATCTCAAAAATGCTTCACCATTTCATCCAAAACAGAGGATTGAATTTGCCCCTATTGACAACACTGACAAATCGGATAACAATTCATTTTAGCTAGGTTATAACAGCAACATGATGATTGGACAATATCCTAGTATCAATGATGGATTTTATATTCCGCCCCAGTCTGATTGCTGATCAGTGCTATATCATAAGTTACTTGTTTAGATTGTATCTGTTAGTAGGGATTTTTACACTTACAGAAAAAAATATCATTTGGTGTTCAACCCTCTTCTACATTGTTTCTGCCCGTCATGACCATAGACTGTTTTAGTTGGTTATAATAGCTGATTGAAAGGGATTGATTGACCAGCTGTTCAAGGATATTTATCTGTGTTGAAGGAGCAAAGATAATAAATCTGAGTAATGTTGGACCTCAATGTTCTGTAAAATAACTGTTGGAATACTTTCTTTCAAGGTCATAGAATATCATTTTAAAGGGGACTAATTGACCATGGACACAACCTCTTTTATTTTACATCAATCATAAATTTACCAATTTGTATTGAATGCATATTTTCATTTTGATAGAATTTTCTCAAGAAGTCTATAAATTCATATGCCATTCTAATTAAAAACAGAATTGAACTGGCCCCTATTGTTATAACTAGGTTATAACAGCAACATGATGATTGGACAATATCCTAGTATCAATGATGGATTTTATATTCCGCCCCAACCCTCATACATTATTTCCCCCTTCAAAAGTCCATAGACTGTAAAAGTTGTTTATAATAGCTAATTAAAAGGGGATTTATTGACCAGCTGTACAATGAGCAAAGATAATAGATCTTAATAATGTTGGACCTCTATGTTCTGTAAAATAGTAATAACTGTTTAATACTTTCTTTCAAGGTCATGGAATATAATTTTAAAGCTGATTACAGGACCATGGACACAACTGCTTTTATTTTACATTGTTCATTAATTTACCAATTTGTTTTGACCATGCATATTTTCATTTTGATACTTTTCAAAAAAATCTCAAAAATCATATTCCATTCTTATCCAAAACAAAGATTGAATTTGCCCCTATTATATTAGCTTGGTTATAACAGCAACATGATGATTGGACAATATCCTAGTATTAATGATGTATTTTATATTCCGCCCCAGTCTGATTGCTGATCATTGCTATGTCATAGTTAATTGTTTCAATTTTTTTGTTTCTATTAGTTGGGCTATTTATTCCCACCAAAAAAAATAGCATTTGATGATGTGGTGTCCTATTGTTTTAAACATATTTTTTTTTTGCAATATCCCATGAGTTGTTAAAGATGGTCATTTGGCATTAATAAAGTTTATGCCAAATGTGATAAATTGACCAGCCGTTTTATCAGGGTTGGCAAAACCCCTGGTTGTATAAGTATTGCCCAGCTCAGTGGTCATTATGACATTAATCTGATATTGTCTGAGTTGAAGTTGTAAAGGAAATAAATCTTAGTATTGTTTGACCTCTTCTATAAGAATTGAATACTTTTTTTCAAGACATAGCTTATCAGAAATATTTCTGTCCATATTTGGTATAGATTTGTCTGATAGTTTTCAAAATAGAAATAGAAACACAAAATTGCAAGACACAATAACTTGACCTGCATTAATTCCAGGTGAGCAAACAAAAAGTCTTTCAATTACAACAGAGAGGTTAACATTGAAAATTTTCAAGTACCAACTTTTAATTTAGCACATTTGGTTTGCTTCTTTACTTTGTAGTATAAGGAGTATGTGTAAAATGTGCAACAATAATTCTCCATGTGATAACTACCTGTGTATAGACATGTTATACCCTGGTTTTAACATATGGATACAAATAAAATTTCCTTCAAGATGGCTATGTTGCTTGAAATTACACCATTCTGCATTATTTTCTGCTCTCTTAAATTTGCTATTATTTAAAAAAAAAATGATAGTTATAAGATAAAAAAAACAATGTTCTCTCAATAACTTGCTCTGTATGAAGGCAAGATGAGAAAAAAAATGTAATGCATTTACAACAGGGTCCTACATTACATTACTTTTATTTTAATAAGGCCAATTAAAATTAATTGATAGATTTTCATCCCCGCCCGCCCCTCTGAAATCTTCCCGCCCCGATTTTTGTCGAGCCTGCAACTTTTGTTGCAGAAAGCTCGACATAGGGATAGTGATCCGGCGGCGGCAACGGCGGCGGCTACGGCGGCGGCTACGGCGGCGGTGTTAGCTAACTTCTTAAAAGCTTTATATTTTTGAAGGTGGAAGACCTGGATGCTTCATACTTTGTATATAGATGCCTCATGTTACGAAGTTTCCGTCAGTCACATGTCCAATGTCCTTGACCTCATTTTCATGGTTCAGTGACCACTTGAAAAAAAAGTTCAAATTTTTTGTAATGTTGAATTCTCTCTTATTATAAGTAATAGGATAACTATATTTGATATGTGCGTACCTTGCAAGGTCCTCATGTCTGTCAGACAGTTTTCACTTGACCTCGACCTGATTTCATGGATCAGTGAACAAGGTTAAGTTTTGGTGGTCAAGTCCATATCTCAGATACTATAAGCAATAGGGCTAGTATATTCGGTGTATGGAAGGACTGTAAGGTGTACATGTCCAACTGGCAGGTGTCATCTGACCTTGACCTTATTTTCATGGTTCAGTGGTTATAGTTGAATTTTTGTGTTTTGGTCTGTTGTTCTCATACTATATGCAATAGGTCTACTATATTTGTTGTATGGAATGATTGTAAGGTGTACATGTCTAGCGGGCAGATGTCATGTGACCTTGACCTCATTTTCATGGTTCAGTGGTCAAAGTTAAGTTTTTGAGTTTTGGTCTTTTTATCTAATACTATATGCCATAGGTCAACTATATTTGGTGTATGGAAATATTTAATGATCTCTATGTCAGTCGCGCAGGTTTTATTTGAACGTGACCTCATTTTCACGGTTCATTGCACAGTGTTAAGTTTTTGTGTTTTGGTCTATTTTTCTTAAACTATAAGTAATAGGTCAACTATATATGTTGTAAAGAAGCATTGTTAGCTGTACATGTCTGCCTGGCATGGTTCATCTGACCTTGACCTCATTTTCAAGGTTCATTGGTCTTTGTTTAGTTATCTTGGTTAATGTTAAGTTTATGGTACAGTTGTTATAAAGCTTAGCTTTTTACTTAGGACTATCAACATAATATCAATGATTAGTATAGAAGGCGAGACATTTCAGCGTGTGCACTCTTGTTTTTATTTTTGAAAAAATTACGATTTCCGGATTTTGTTCATTTCCGTTACCGGTAACCGTCGATAATTTCGTTTCACGTAAAATTTCCTGTTTCAAATTTCGGTTTTCGTATTTCTTAGAGTATTCTTACTGAATGATTAAGTCAATATATTCTGCTGATCTATGATGACAACATCATTTACCGAGAATAGAGATTGATTACGAGAAGGGCATGAAATATTCTAATTACGAGTAATACGCTGTGTTCAAGAACGCAAATCACCTCAAGTCACACCTTCGATCTATTTTATTTATACAATGACTTTGTGTCAAGAAATTTGGACTGTGAGTGAAACCCAAAAGCGTAAGAATCGTGGAACACATTTGACTGGAATAAAGAAATTGACACGAGCATGAACTTTTTAGATTGGTGACCGTATATTGCGTTCAGAAAATCGACAAACATACACATTTTTTATTTATTAATTTTAGCAAGCTCTTAGATTAAGAATTAGCCATGTCTTTCGTTTTTTGTAGAAAAAACAGCAAACATTATCTTTCCCAATACCCTTGATAGAGTCATTAAACAACTTTATGTTCTACATTGTAACTATATATGCATCTTGCATATTAAGGACCAAGCCTATTATTTCAAAACCGTTTGAGTTTTCATTTTATTCTGTACTTATCGTACTAGCATTGCATACCAATGCATTTGCTTCATTTTATTAGGACAACAAAACATTGCTTAGAAAGAAATACATTTGATGTATGTAGTCCAACTGAAGAGAGCATTTCTCCACATTTCTGCTGTGTTCTATAAAATAGGTTTCTAAAGCGTCCATTACATGTAGAACGGTGGTTGCCAAATCATATATATTTATGAATTTGAAAAAGCGGCACCAGCATATGAAGTATATGTGTCTCAATTGATACGTGACTCTAAATCTAGCTCAAAGTACGTTGATTTTTGTTGAGCGAGGAATACTGCTTTCTCAAAAGTTGCTAAAACAGGGCTATAAATCAATCAAATTAAGGTCATCACTCAAGCAATTTTATGGTCGCCATCATGAGCTGATAGGCCATTATGACAAAAGTGTGTCAGCAATCATATATATCTCTGTGATATTCTTCCTCAGTCGTAACAACCTTCTATCATTACCGAGCTGAACAAAGAAATAATATGACGGGTGTCGTATACGGTACCGGTGCAGGTAATGCTTACACTTCAGGAGCATTTGATTTCACTCCTGGAATTTAGTGGAGTTCCTGTTGTTTCCTACTTATTATTTGTAACTGTTGATGTAAATGTCTTTTGGTTTTATGAGTCTCTGGTGTATGACTCCTTGGTTTTGATTGTTATTGTCTTATATAAAATACTTTATGGATGTATTTACATGATATAAGCTTATTATTATACTGCATATATGAATAACACGTGACAAGAAGGTTTCATATGAAATAAAATTTAAAAAATAAAATCCTCCCACCCGCCCCATTTTTTTCAAAAATTTGGATGATTTTAGTTGGCCTAACCATCTTTTTATTATTTTCTGCTCTCTCAACTTTGCCTTGTCACAGCCTAATGTTCTGAAACTATTTATGTTTCTATTGTGTTCCAAGGAATCTAAAAAAAAATCCTATGCTTTTCTAATCCAAAACAGAGTATTGAGGTTGCCCTTATTGTTATAGCTAGGTTATAACAGCAACATGATGATTGGACATTATCCTAGTATTAATGATGGATTTAATATTCCGCCCCAGTCTGATTGCTGATTATTGCTATGTTATATTTAGTTGTGTTGTAGGTTTCTGTTAGTTAGACTTTTTACGCATACAGAAAACAAATATTATGTGGTGTCCTACCCCCAATACATTTTCCCCCTATATTAGCTGTAGACTGTTAAAGGTGATTATTATAGTTGATAGGAAGGCCATTAATTGATCCACTGTTTTTTTTTTTTTTTTAGTTATGTTGGACCTCAATGTTATTTGATTAAATTAAAATAGTGAAAAGTATTGGAAGGTGAGAAAAAAAATGTAATGCATTTACAACAGGGTCATACATTACATCACTATTATTTTAATAACCATCTGTTAATTGTGCACATTTGGTTTGCTCCTTTACTTTGTAGTATGAGGAGTATGTGTAAAATGTGCCACAATAATTCTCCATGTGATAACTACCTGTGTATATATGTTATACTCTGGTTTTAACATATGGATACAAAATTAGAATTCTATCCTGATAGCAATGTGACCTGAAATCATCCCATTCTGCATTTTTTTGACATACTACTTCTGGAAGATTTTTAGTGGTAATGTTTCTAAAAAGAACCAGATAAGATACATTACTGTCAAATTGGAATTCATGTCTATCTTTTAATCATAAGATATTGGGCATAATAACTGATGGACATAGAATCAGAATCCATAGATGGCATAAAAATTTACATTTCTTTTAGTTTGCTACCACTTTTATTGGTCTCTAGATATGTCCCTTTATTGATTCAAAATTACTGAATTTGATGTTTCTGCTCTCTTCTTTGCTTTGTCTCAACAAGATGTTGTGAAACTTTTTCTCCATTTGTTTACAAAGAAATCTCAAAAACACTGCCATTTTTATCCGAAACAGAGGATTGAAATTGACCCTATTGTTATCACCAGGTAATAACAGCAACATGATGATTGGACAACATCCTAGTATCAATGATGGATTTTATATTCCGCCCCAGTCTGATTGCTTATTACTGCTATATCATAGTTACTTGTTTTGATTGTAAAATTTCTGTTAGTTGTGCTATTTATACCCCCAAGAAAAGAATATCATGTAGTGTCCAACCATCCAATTGTCTCATCAATAGACAGCATAAACATTTAGCCTTGAGTTTGATCTCCTTTCTCTAACTTTAGTTTGACATCACTTTTATCATTCTCTGGTTATGTCCCTTTAAAGATGCAATATTGGTGAATTTGCTGTTTCTTCTCCCTCAACTTTGCCCTGCCACAACCATCTCTTCTGAAACTTTTCATTTCGATTGAGTTCCAAAAAATCTCATTCTCTGCCATTCTTATCCAAAATAGAGGTTTGAATTTGACCCTATTGTTATAACTAAATCATGCAGGTAACAAAAGCAACATGATGATTGGACAATCTCCTAGTATCAATGATGGATTTTATATTCCGCCCCAGTCTGATTGCTTATCATTGCTTTGTTTAAGTTAGTTGTGTTGCAGGTTTCCATGAGCAGGACTGTTGAATTGCAGAAAAAAAAATTTATGTGGTGTCAAACCCTCTTACACATTGTTCCCCCCTACAATAGCCATAGACTGTTAAAAATGGTTATAAAAAAAAAAATAACAAAAAAACTTATTCCATTATAATTCAATACTGAGAATTTAATTTGCCCCTATTCATCTATTGTTATAACTAGGTAATAACAGCAACATGATGATTGGACATAATCCTAGTATCAATGATGGATTTTATATTCTGCCCCAGTCTGATTGCTTATCATGGTTATGTCATAGTTACTCTTTTTGTTTGCAAGTTTTGTTAGTTGGGCTATTTACTCCCACATAAAAATAGATCATGTGTAACCATATCATTAATGTGTTCTTGCAATATCCCAAAGGCTGTTCAAGGTTGTCACAATAGTTTATTATGGAAAAGGGATTAATTGACCAGTTCAGTAACATTGATCAATGGTTCAAGTTATGAAGAAAACAAATCTGTGTAAAAAAATATCATGTTGGAACTCAATGATCTATTAGTATTGAATACTTTTTTCAAGGCCATTGAATACAATTGTTATCACAATAAAAATAATAAATAACAAAATTAATGGAACAAGGAAAAATAATTCTGTCATTATTTGGTAAAGATTTGTCCAATTGTATAAGCATAAAAATAAAAACCAATTTTTTTTTAATAACCAACTTTTACTTAAGCACATTTGGTTTGCTCCTTCACTTTGTAGTATTAGGGGTATGTGTAAAATGTGCCACAATAATTCTCCATGTGATAACTACCTGTGTATAGATATGTTATACTCTGGTTTTAACATATGGATACAAAATATCTTGAATAATATGATAATGCAAACTGTACTGTCTAGTGACGATTTTATCTTCTTAACCTAAACAGAAAAAATGTTATTATATTAAAGGTGAACAAAACTATCAGCATCTATTGAATTTACCCTTATTTAAGCTTTACCTTAAATATTTAATTACAATATTCAAACATGTTTTGTATATATTCATAATATTAGGTTCAGGAAAGTTAAATCCTTCAGACATGTGTATCATTTCAAGTATGAGTTCTCTCCCTTATATTACTATTTCTTCTGATTTATTTTTTTTAGATTTTTCTGAAGTAGTTCTTGAAGATATAACTGACACAGACTTAGACTCATCATGTGATAATTGTGACCGAGTTATACCTCCAGCTGAACCAGCCAGTATAGATTTATCTTGCAGTAGTTGTTCAAATTATTCTTCTAAAAACAGAAAACACAAGAAATGGTATGGTATTATCTTGTGTTATAAAATGAATTTTATTTGCAGGAATCTAAGCCTACTTAGGTTTTGATGTCCCACCTATGTCCTGGTCTGTGAATGTAAACCTATTATTTTGATAGTCACCTACTTGCATTATTCAAATTAACAAAAAAAACTCACAATAATTTCTGGATTACAGTAATAAAATTCATCCAGGTATGAAATAAGTTGAAATGAGTATCCTCTTATTAACATGCAAAAAACAACAATGTTAACAAATGGTGCATACTGTAGTTTCATTGAATTTTCAATATTACTAAAAATTCTGTTATTTTTGATAGTTTTATTTCAAGTTTTATGATACCTGATATTGATTATAAATCCCACAAAATCAATATTGTATACTTTTTGGATATTAAAGATTATATTGAATCAACAGTTTACAATGTAAAATAAAAAGATGGGGTATGATTGCAAATGAAACAACTCTCCACCAGAGACTAAATGATGTTGAGTTTAATAACTATAGATCACTGAACAACCTTTAACAATGAGCAAAACCCATATTGCACAGTAAGCTTTAAGGGAGTTCGCTTCTCAGTTTTAAAGTAATTAACTTTTCAAAGCACTAGTTTATATTGATAGGGAATTGATAAAGGAATCCAAAGAGCAAAAAAAATATATAGGTCACCGTGCTTGTTTTCGAGATATGAGCCATTGAAATTTTGGCGGAAAAAAATTCTCTCTTGACTTTTCATAGCTTTATCATTGACAAGTTGAAGTTCTCAAAAACTGTAAGTAATTAAAATTTTATAAGACTTTTACAGATGGCTTATCATTATACATGTAAAAGATTTTCAAAAAGAAAAATGGGGGTCATCAGGCAAATTTTTTCAAGGCATTCAAATGGATAAAACCAGAGGATTCCGAAAATCTGACAAAAAATCCAAAACATGACAAGCCAGCTTCCTTAAAAGGCTCCCAAATGATAAATGTAAAACAATTTGAACAAGAAAACTAAAGATCTCATTTATGTTGTTTTCAGTACTAAAAAAGACAAACAAATAATAAAAATCAATTTTAGAAAATTACAATGTATTATATATTTACAGGAATGAATTAAATGAAGCTGAGAAAGTGATAGTTGTTGACCAGCTAAGTCAGAGAATTAGTCGTGATCTAGGTATTAGAGAACAGTTAGAAGTTGTAAGAATAATAGATCCTAAATCACGAATATCACCCACAGATAAACAGTTCTTAATAGGTTTGTAAATTGTCATATAGGAATTTAGTTGTAAGAATTTTCATTCTGCAATGCATTTTTATACCCCACGCAACGAAGTTGCGGAGGGTATAATGTTTTTGACCCGTCCGTCCATCCGTCAGTCCTGTTTCTTGTCATCGCAACTCCTCTCAAACCACACAACAGAATTTCACGAAACCTTTTCAGATAATAAGGACATACTATGTAGTTGTGCATATCGAAGGGAAATTGCGATTCAATTTTTTTTCTAGGAGTTACGCCCCTTTGAACTTATTTACTTTATTGTACTACTGCAACAGTTTGTCATCGCAACTCCTTTCAAACCACACAACAGAATTTCACAAAACCTTTACAGATAATAAGGACATACTATGTAGTTGTGCATATCGACGGGAAATTGCGATTTAATTTTTTTTCTAGGAGTTACGCCCCTTTGAACTTATTTACTTTCATGTACTACTGCCACAGTTTGTCATCGCAACTCCTCTCAAACCACACAACAGAATTTCAGGAAACCTTTTCAGATAATAAGGACATACTATGTAGTTGTGCATATCGACGGGAAATTGCGATTCAATTTTTTTTTCTAGGAGTTACGCCCCTTTGAATTTATTTACTTTAATGTACTACTGCAACAGTTTGTCATCGCAACTCCTCTCAAACCACACAACAGAATTTAATGAAACTGTGAAGATAATAAGGAAATACTATGTAGATGTGCATATCAACAGGAAATTACGGTTCAATTTTTTTTCTAGGAGTTATGCCCCTTTGAACTTATTTGCTTCAATGTACTTCTGCAACAGTTTGTCATCTCAACTCCTCTGAAAACACACAACAGAATTTCATGAAATTTTGTAGATAATAAGGACATACTATGTATATTGACAGGAAATTATTATTCAATATTTTTTCTTATACAATTTTTTTTTCTTATACTTATTTAATTTCTCCAATGACAATGTGGGGACGTGGGGTATGTGAGCGTGCTCACTAAGGTTCTTTAATTATTCATGTTGTGTGTACATATATTATGAATTTCAAAGAAAATAGATGTTAAGTTTTTGATACAAATTGTATATGTTCCATACATTCATACTTCCACCATGATGTTGTTAAATAAAAGTTGGATTTATCATCCTTTTGAATAATGTGATAAAACTGCTCAAAGACCCTCTCCTAAATTATTGAAAATTATCATTCTGTATTGACAATAATAACTTGGTGTTATTTAGATACACCCATTCAGGCTAATGCCCTCACGACGTATATAATACATAGCTGCATTCAGCTGCAGATATGGAATGATTCTTCTGAAATATCCTTTAATTTTGTTATTTTTTTATCAAAGAATAAAGGTAAGACTAGCAAAGGATTATATTTAAGTTTGAGAAATGAATTTATTATTGTTCCGTTTTTTGGGGTTTTTATTATAAATTATCTACAAGAAAAATAATTTTTGAGGAACTTTCCAGAAAACTTGGTATGTGGGTTTTTACACTGCACCTCCAATAAAAAAGTGTTTTTTTGTTAACTTCTGGTTTAGAATACTTATCACTTCAGATGTTTAGGGTATACATTCTACCCCTTACTTGCTGGAGGAATTCACATTTAATTCTGGAATAGCTTCATACTCTTAACCAGGGGGTTAGGGGTTCAGTCTTAATCCCACTATAGCTATGATAACAAAGCTACTATTAACATGAAGATTCATATATAAGTCAATGCAGTATGACCCCAATAAACCTTCAAAGACATCCTAAATATATACCAAAGCACATTTGTCTTTTGTTATATATAAGCCTAAAAGTTTGCTTTAACTTGCACTTAAGGTTTGCTGTTGTTGCTGTAACCATGGTGACAAGGGTTCGATTAAGTGCCACAGAAATTATCTTTAAAAACTACCAACAGTATTTATAGAACTGGTGGATTTAATGCAAGATAGCACACATTGTATTGTCCTGAATTCATTAAGTCAAAATAGAAAAAATGTCTGTTTCCTATTATAAGATTTATAAATGATATTTCATGAAAGGAAATGATGGTTACTTAAGGTGGTACCCAACACCTTAACTAAAATTAATTTGGCTCGTTTATTTTTCTTCAAATTTTGACAAAATATTTACTATGATGCTTTGACAAAAATAATAAATTTTCAAAAAATTTAAACCAACCATTTAATCAGAAAAAATACACTGGTTATATAGCAGTTTGACGAACACTTATTTTGATCATTGAGAAGCTTAATATTCCCTTAACAACACAACGTCATTAAAACGTTCTGCTGATTTTACAGAGTTATCTCCCTGTAGTGTTAGGTACCACCTTAAAAGATAAAGCATGAAATTTGGGAACAAACGTAAATTTATTCACAGTAATTTTCAAAAAACCAATTAACATGATAATATTTATTTTACTAATGGCAGAATTACTAAGGTTCTTAAAGAAAAGGCTAATGAAAAATTAAACCTAAACTTATTTTACAGTACACAGGATTGATTGATTGTTGTTTCCTAAATGATCAATTAATTTACTTAGACCAGGGAAAAATTAACCTATAGAATAGAATTGCACTTTCATTTCAATATTAGTTTTGCTTTAAATTTAGTCAACAGTAGTTTACAGATGTTTAAATCTTATCAACCTTGTAGAAATGAGAGTCTGAAGATTTACAAGTCTTTAACCTGCACTTAAGGGTTGCTGTTGTTGCTGTAACCATGGTGACAAGGGTTCGATTAAGTGCCACAGAAAATATCTTCAAAAACGACCAACAGTATTAATAGAACTGGTGGATTTAATGCAAGATAACACTCATTGTAAAGTCTTCAATTCACTCAGCCAAAATACAATAAATATGTGTTCTCCAATACAAGTTTTAAAAATGGTACAAAAATGTATTTCATAAAAGAAAATAGTGTAACCAAAAAAAATCCAGTACTAGTAAGTATAAAGAGCATAAAAGTTTTAACTGACTCACATTATCCACAGACTAAAAGTCATCAATTCACTCAGCCAAAATACAATAAACATGGGTTGTCTAATATAAGATTTAAAAATGATATTTCATAAAAGAAAGCTATTTTAAATTATTTTCATTAGAGCATACCTTTCAAAAACCAACATAACATGCATAACTTTAAATAAAATTTCTTGTATTTATGGCAACATTAATGCAGTACTTATAATTTAGAATATATAAATTTAATACTCTACCAAGCAGTATTTGCTTGACATCATGCTTTGAGTATGGGTGTGTGTATAGGGTAGTTTAAATAATGATTTAGTTTAAACTTTAAAAGTAAGATCATCATATTCAAATTAATGAATCTCATCTTTCAGAAGGTTCAGAAATTGATATTTATACTAACAGTGCTTGTTTGCTTGCAGATATAACAAACATGACAGAAGAAAAAATAGAGAAAATACAAGATTATATAAAGACACATTCTTGTTCAGATTGTCAGTCAGATGATAATGGTGTATCAACACCATCACCAAGAAAAAGTAAAAAGGTATTGATCTTCTTCAATATAATATACATTATTTTGGACCTTAGATTATTGGTAACCATATCATACATGCCATATGGCCTTCGACAATTGAGAAACCTATAATCAACTATGAAAGGTGTCTACATGAAAAATGGGTAACAATTCAAACAAGAAAACTAACATCTTAATTTTTTTAACAATACATTTTACGAAAAAATATGGTAGACATTAACCAACAACCACTAGTTACAGGCTACTGACTTGAACAGTGTTTTGTTTCCAAGGTGTGTGTGCTAGTTTGATTTTTCTGAAATGGAAATTGAACAAATTTAGCCATTATTCCAATCGTGAAAATGTTAGTCAAAGACTTAATTTTGGACATCTGATGTGCTTCAATTGGATTATTATCTGCTAATCTGTAACATTATTTTAGCAATTTGTGTAAATAAAAGTAAATGCAGGCAATTAAGGTGGTATCTAACACCTATACTGAAATTAATTTGGCTCGTTTAATTTTTTTTTAATTTTGACAAAGTATTTACTTTGACCCTTTGACAAAAATATAAAAATTTCAAATCATTTGAACCAACCATTTAATCAGAAAAATTACACTGGTTATATAGCAGTTTGACAGACTATACTTTTGATCATTGAGAAGCATTAATATTCCCATATCAACACAACGTAATTAAAACGTTCAGCTGATTTTTAAAGAGTTATCTCCCTGTAGTGTTAGGTACCACCTTAATTCAAAATAATACTGTTTATTAAAATTGTATTTTAGCGACAAATGTCTCAGGAAAGGAAAAACCGACAGCGAGCTGATAGACAAAGACAGAGAAAAGATTACAGACAGATACTTAAAGAAAAACGTAGTGGATTGTTTGTGAAAGAAGAAGTATTATCAATGTCTCGGTTAACTCCCCCTCCTGAAGAAGAAGATATAGACATTTTAGGATAGCAGACAGAAAACAACAAGATATCAATGTCAGATGAAGAAACAGTATCGAGAATTCAATAAACTTTTAGTATATATATACTTGTACTTAAAACAATCATTTAAAAATGTTGTGTTAAATTTTAAAAGATAGTCGACTCATCGTTTTGTCTTTTCTTGATCAGTCTAAAGTAGTTCATTTTAATTTAAACAAATTATTTTCTATTTAATATTTGTAACCCCAACACACCAAGTTTTTGGGTAACATATTGATGAAACAAAACATGGTTGTAGAACACCTATTTTAGTATGTGAACAATTTTGGTCCTAAAATGTAAAAGGGGAGAAAAACAAGCTCTACTAAATTAAAACATTGGAATCAAGTTTAGCACTCTAGTCCTGTGCTTTTCATTTTTTGTATAAAAGAAATGCATTTCAAAAAAATGAACATGTGTCTAAATATAAATTTTGCTGAAATATATTAGTTAAACAAATCAAACAAGCATTCTTGGGAGTTTATTGTGACTTATCTTATTTGCCAGTAGGAAGTGGTCCATAAGGCTGTGTGGATTGTATTCATTGTACAGCTTATTAAGAATATATGATATTGTCACTTGCATTGTTATTTGTGATAAATTAATGTGATATCTTTTAAAAGTATTTGATGCTTTGTTGATTTGTTGACAGTTAAAATATGATATCTTGTAAGTATTTTATGTTTTGATGAGATAAATACCTACAAATGACATAAATATATATATATATACTAAAACTTATTGATCAGAAGTACCTGGATTCTTGTTTTGTTTCTTCTACATGCAATATTTAATGACAATAAAACAGTAGAAATATTGATATATATAATACACTTTATTCTGCCTCAATTTTGATGCATACTACTGTGTATTCATTCATTTATTTTCGTGGGTATCAATTTCGTGGATTGAGGAATAATTTGTGGATTTGCCTATATAAAATTTGTAATTTGTAGAAAATTTAATTTTGTTAATCACTTTTACCCACGAAACCCAAGAAAATTGGTATCCCACGAATAATAATGAATCCACAGTAATATGGGTATGGATCTTATATCAGCTGCCAGCACGAAATTGTCATTTCTTACAAGACGGTGGTATGTGGAATTTTAAACACAAGTATATACAAGCTTAAGGCAGATAGTTCTGGATAGAATTATTTCATGTTTGGTTTAAGATAGTGTCATATAGATTTCATAGAACTGAAATGTGTCAGACTTGTGGCTGCTTAGTTTTAACATTGAACCCTATGGGAAATACATACAAATGTCTTAATTAAGAGAACTACTGTATGGAATGACACTTTAAGTGTATAAATCTCACTGAAATTATATCACAAGTTTCCATATTTCAAAGGGATAGTTGTGGCTCAAGTCATTTAGCAAAAAGGGGGAAAAACAAGGTTTTTTTTTATGGTTAAACGATAATTTAGACAATTTACAGCAGTGTAATGGAGGTAATCCAATTCCATTTAAAGAATAAGTACTGTTATATATATATATATATATATGTTTGATTACCTCCCTTACACTGCTTGAAAATTATGTATAAAGAAAGGATGATCGTCTTGAGATTATTAGCTGTGAAATTATTTTTAGAATTTGTGGGAGGTGGATACAATTTTTATTTGACTTCAAAAAAAAAATTTGAGTCGTATAATGCTATCATGTCTGAAATCGCATTTAGTTTCCGGACAATAACTTTAGTTTTAGTGAATGGATCTATATAATTTTTTACCAGAAGATTCAATACTACTAAAGGAAGGTCGGGATTGATTTTGGGGGTTATAGTCTTAAAAGTTTTGGAATAAGGGCCCAAAATAAGCATTTTTGTAGTTTTCAAACAATAACTTGTGTTTAAGTGTATGAATCTCTCTTAAATTATAACACAAGTTTCAATACCATGAAGGGATAGTTAGTATTGATTTTGGGGGTTATGGTCCCAACAGTTTAGGAATTGGGGGCCCCAAAATAAGCATTTTTGTAGTTTTCAAACAATAACTTGTGTTGAAGTGTATGAATGACTCTGAAATTATACCACGAGTTTCTATATCATGAAGGGATAGTTTGTATTGACTTTTTGGGGTTAAGGCTCAAAATGTTTTGGAATTGGGGCTAAAAAAGTGCAAAAACTAGTTTTTTCTGGTCAATGGACAATTAAAACAATTTAAAAGCAGTGTAAGGGGGTAATTCAACAACATTTAACAGACAATGTTAGGTATGCTCGAACTTGTCTCCCTTACACTACTGGTAAATTATGTATAAAAGAATGTAAGGTTTTGGACTAATTGCAAAAAAAGGGGGGTGGTAGTAGTTTTCAAATTTTGGGGATATGATTGCATTCAAGCCATCTGTAGACTTATACCATTGACTCAGGGCCATGCCCTCACGTCAACCGTTTTATTCTAAACATTAAGGAACATCTCAGATTCTTATGATTGTCTTGCTTTAAAAGGTAAAAAAAAAAAAAAGGATTGAACTTAAACAACTTTCCTGTAATGTTCTTCTCATAATCTTCATGTTTGATAATTCCCTTGACTTATATGTGTGTTTTTAACAACACAGAAAATCAAAATTAAGCAGTATTTATATTTAGTGTTTTTATAAATTTAGAAACACTTCAGAGGGAATTCGAGAGTTCTCTGAATTCCGGTAAATCTATTTCTGTCATACAAGAACTGAAGTGGAGTTTTTCTTTGTATGTCACTGTTATAAAACTGATATTTGATATTGTACTCCTCATGAAGAAATGGAGAACAATCTAGGTCGTTTAATTATCATTTAATAAACGTTCTTGTTCCAAATCACAAGTCTAGGGTTTGATTATGCGCATGTGTATAGTTTTCTCGACTTTAAGGGGTATCAGATTGAATAGTTGCTCTGGATTCCTTTCTATGTCTGTCTGATATTGAGGGTTATTGTTGTTGCATAATTTTAAATAATATGCTTCATTTAAATTACAATAAATGTGGTCCACATCGTAAAGGTGTAACTACAACACCCCATCAGCCGAAATGGAGTCTTCCATATTATCGTTTCGAGTTGCCTCCCTTCCGTAAGCATGTAAGTAACTTCATCCATGGGGTTCATCCTAGAATTAACGGTGATAAGATACGATGTGAAATACCTTCTCTCACTCTCAGTGACTGCTGTGGAAAGTAAACTTGGAATTGATAGTACAAAAATAAAAACAAGTACAATGCTCATACACTTGTTTTCGGGATTGACTATTTTTGAAGTTGAGTAACTATTCAGATTACGAAAATTACATTTTACATGTGCAGTTGAATTAGTTTTGAAAATAATACTATCCAGCTATACCAGGGCTGCCAAAAGTGCGTGAGACTCCTGCATGTTCATGCTTTTTTGCAGCATTATCCTTTGATCTCTTGGTTTTTTTTTATCTTGTAACTTTTCAATTTTGGCCAAATCTCACGCATTTGCTTAATGAAAAGTTGGCAGAACTGCTATACATGTGTCTATGAAAACAATGGCAATCGTATCCCTCAGAGCATTCTGCTCTTTGATTTTTCCAAATTTCTCAAATTTTAAATTTTAGAAAAGTTTGAAGAAGAAATCTTTAATTGCACAATATTGTGCAATAAATTTGTAAGATCTTAACATTTATTTTGTGTAAGAAACCCAAATTATGTCAAAAACTTTATCACAATCCAAATTCAGAGCTGTATCAAGCTTGAATGTTCTGTCCATCCTTGCCCCAACTGTTCAGGGTTTGATCTCTGCGGTCGTATAAAGCTGCGCCCTGCGGAGCACCTGGAATTTCTTCATTAATTTTTTTTTTTTTGAGGGGATTCATATCCAACAGAATAGTGTATCGCTCAAAAGCAAAAAAAATATTTTTAAGTTCATTAGACCACATTCATTCTGTGTTAGAAACCTATGCTGTGTCAACTATTTAATCACAATCCAAATTCATAGCTGTATCAAGCTTGAATGTTGTGTTGATACTTGCCCCAACTGTTCAGGGTTCGACCTCTGCAGTCGCATAAAGCTGTGCCCTGCGGAGCATCTGGTTTCATTTAAAGAACCACTGTCTGAGGTGAAACCAAACATGACATGCATGTAATAAAGTGCTGGCCAAGTTGTGTTACTTTGTTCGCAATCAATCATCCAAGATGGCTGCCAATGGGGGACTTTAATAGTATAACAAAGGACCCTAGGGGAAATGTATACAAATGTCTTCTAGAAAACAGCTTAATGGATTGAAACAAAAAATGGTGTGAATGTTTCTTTTGGGGTGATGACCAAGTGTTGTTACTTTGTAGCTGATTTGTCATTGTCCCAATAAAGTCGTTTTTGTCGAGTCTGTGACTTTTGTCGCTGAACGCCCGACATCTACATCTACATCATACGACGATCCATCATTACATTGATGACTATACGTCGGCGCATCGCAAACAGACACTTAATAAAATATAATAACTAATTTTGTGCAATAATTCCAAAAAAAATATTTTGTGCAAAAACAAAACAAAAATTAACACATTTACATTATTTACAAACAGGTTAGATATCTAAATATACTGACTCTGGATCAGTATTTTAAACTGATCCAGGGAGTTAACACTGATGACGTTTTGTGGGAGTGAGTTCCACAGTACAACTGTGAATGGAAAAAAGCTGTACTTGAAATAGTCTGTTCTTGTGCTAAATGTTTGGTATTGTAATGAATTAGTGAATCTGGTGTTTTTGACTGGCTGTGGTAAAAGGTAAAGGTTTGGGTCTACTGCAATGAGATGGTGTGAGATTTTGTAAAGCATAGTGACTCGATTGATGTTTCTGCGAGTTTCAAGTGACTTCCATTGAAGATGGTCAATCATGGAAGTGACACTACTGGTGTTGTGGTTTCTGTTGGTGACATAGCGTGCTGCCCTTCTTTGTACTTTTTCAATGTTGTTTTTTTGTTTTTGGGTGTGAGGTGACCAAACTGAAGAGCAGTATTCTAAATGTGAACGTACCATGGATTTGTATGCCAAACTTTTAGTTTCTTCCTGATTTATTTTTAAGTTTCTTTTTAGAAAGCCTAAGATCTTATTTGCTTTTGCAGTAATATTATTTATATGTGTATCCCAAGACATGTTGTGAGAAAGGGTGATACCGAGATATTTTGCAGTGCTGACGGATTCTAAGATGTGGCCTTTTAATACATAGTCATGTTTAAATGGTGACTGTGATCTTGTCACAGTGAGAGAGTTGCATTTTTCTGGATGGAATTGCATACCCCAAGTTTGTTCCCAATTGGCTAGGCAGTTTAGATCATTTTGTAGTATGGTACAATCTTGTTGATTTGTTATGTTTCTGTATAAAATACAATCATCTGCAAACAGGCGTGTTTTTGATGTTACTGCTGCAGGTAGGTCATTAATGAAGATGAGAAAAAGTAGTGGACCCAAAACTGAGCCTTGGGGCACCCCACTTACCACAGGCATTTGACTAGATACCTCTCCGTCAAGGGCAACCTGTTGCGTTCTGTTACTAAGGAAGGCTGATACCCAATTCAAGGTATTTCCCCTTATGCCATAATTATCCATCTTCCTTAATAACTTTTTGTGAGGTACCTTGTCAAATGCCTTGGAAAAGTCTAAAATAATAAGATCAATTTGTACACCATTATGGAGGTTACCAAGTAGTTCATGACTTAAAGTAAGTAGCTGAAAGTATAGGGAAAGTGATCCGGCTGGTACGGTGTTAGCTAACTTCTTAAAAGTTTTATATTTTAAATAGTGGAAGACCTGGATGATTCATAATTTGTATATAGATGCCTGAGGTTACGAAGTTTCGGTCAGTCATATGTCCAATGTCCTTGACCTCATTTTCATGGTTCAGGCCGGGACTACTCATACGCAACTATTATTAGCACCCACAGTGCGCATGCGCTAAATTTGATCGCAATCGATATCGAAAAATTTACTATAGATTATTAAAGGAAATATTGAATTTTGGTTAGCTGACAGTAAACAAAAATAAATATCTTTTTCATTGGCATCACATTAGAAAATACATTTTCTTAGCTTTCTAATGACGTATTTTATAATTGAATCGGTATTGCAGAAGTTAAGGCCATTTTCATTTTAAAAAAAGTGGTTCATTCCCTATTACTTTAGACAGCAACCATTTGATTTTCTGGGGGGCTATGGTTTTTTTTGGAAAAAAAAGTTTGTTTCCAGTTTTTGGAGAAAAAATAATTTGTTTTTGATTCTGAGAAAAAAAATTGTTTGTTTCACCCCCAGCTGCCACTATATGTAATGCTAAAATTGAAAGAAAAAAATTGTTTTCGACTTCTCGCGAAAAAAATAGATTGTTTTTCGCCGCAGGCGAAAAAAAAAGTTTGCACAGAAGAAAAAAACCATAGCCCCCCCCCCCCCACGAAAATCAAATGGTTGCTGCCTTATACAATTCAAAATCAAACACGTGTGCAAAGGAGTTTTCATATATGAATACATCTTTCACCATTTTTAGAAATAAATTCATTGGCATACATATAATATTCTTTGCTTTATAATCTTTCCAATGGTATATATTTGGTATTTTAGAAAATTTAATGAATCGGGGCCTTTTTTATCCAAAACTGGAGTTGTTGTCATTGTTTGAAGATTGCGAGAAAAATTCTAAGTCCATGGAAGTATTATGTTGATATAGTACTTCCATGGTCCTACCACGTAAATCGCTCACAGGTCACAAAACAAAGTTAAATCTATTTGTACATAAAATATTTATACATTTAATAAAATGTTTTACATCATGAATTTAAAAATTCAGTAAAGTAAAAGAAGCGTAACTTTTATTTAAAATAATATTTTTGTCCAGCTGTCCGTTTTCTTTATTTTTGATAATATAAAATCTTACACTACTACATTAACTCAGACTTTTGGATGTTTTTCGTGAAGCGTATTCAAAAAATTTGAAATCCCATCTAAAATGAATTTGGGTCAGTTTTTTGCAATTTTCCTGCATATCTTTTAAAAAGGGTTTTTTTAAATAATTAGCTATATAGGCGGCCGTAACTAAACAATGTTGATACTTAAACATGTTCATGATCTGATTTACATATTTTATATATACTAGAACACACCCGCGAAATCGCGGGCATTTACAGCTTGTGAACTGTTGTAGAATGATTTTTTTGTAAAAGATATTATGTATGGAGAATTTCATAAAAGGTATCAAAAGCCCTCTCCCTTTTTCCAAAGTCCGATATTTGTTTCCTTTCTGTTAAATTCAATTATTTTCGTGTTTCTGGCCTCAGACCACAATCATTCTTCTCCTTTGCTACAATGCTTCTTTTGATAAAAGTCAAATCAAATTAAAAATTTGCACCGTTTCAAACATGAATTAAATGTAACTGCTTATATATAGACCATTATTAGTCTAATAAAATATGCTTCTAGGACAATCCATCAGTGCCTTTTCTTTTGAGAGCCTTACTAACATACCAATGGTAGGATATGAATCATCATGTATAAATGACTAAGACAGACTTGGCTAATTTGAGGGGTGGTCGGAGGGGTCCTGTTCCCGTCTAGGGCTTAAAATCATGAAATCCCGAGATGCAGAATTTAAAGAAATTCATATCCCGAAATCCCGAAATCGAAAAATATATTCCCGGATTCCGTAAGGATCAATCCCCAAATCCCGAGCTTAAAAACACCCGATCCCGACGCCCCGAAAAAGGTCCTGCCTCCCTCTAATCTTTACCTTACTTTCATTTTTTCCAAATCACTTTTTTCCCTTTCAACCATAAATTTTTATGCCCCATTTATTGGCATTATGTTTTCTAGTCTGTGCATCCGTGCGTGCGTTCGTTCGTTCGTTCGTTCGTTCGTTCGGTCGGTCGTCCGTCCGTCCGTACGTCTGTCCTGCTTCAGGTTAAAGGTTTTGGTCGAGGTGGTTTTAGATGGAGTTGAGCATGTTTTACTTATTAATAGAATCATATTCAAAACAGTGTGGCTGTGGCCATTGATTGACGACCTAAATTATCCCATTGACTGGGACATATTAGGTGAACCTATGTCTGTAACGACCACTGCTCACTACTTACTTATTATAGAATTTAAACTGTGGGGTCATCAAAGGTTCTTAACGGCTTTAATAATAAAAAAAACTCGAAAAATTAATCAGGAATAACCTTTATATTTTGATTTATATTATTGATATAAATCAAAACATCGTTTTTCGAATAACTTTTATTTATGTGTTGAGAACCTTTGGTGACCCCTCAGTTTAAGTGTCATTAAAAAGTACATAGTGAGCATTGGTCGTTACAGACAAACATTCATACAATCTGTCCCAGTCAATGGGATAATAGTCACAGCCACACTGTTTTGAATATGATTCTATATATGCAAGTGGTATGACCCCTTAAATAGTAAACATTTCAAAGAAAACAGTAGACAGAATCAGGGACTTTCTATACTAACATAGAAAGTCCCTGACAGAATACAGAGAGTCTCTATATATATTAAAGTAGTATAATCGTAGTTAACATGTAGATAAACGCCGAAAATAATTCTCCTCTCTAAGGAGGTATAATAATTGTGGTTCTTGCGATCTAAACACCATGATATGAAACGCGAAAAATAATTGTCCCCTCTAAGGAGGTATAATAGTTGTGATTCTTGCGATCTAACTTGGCACGATGATATGTGGAGAGCGCTCTGAGTGGCTTATTTATTTTTCATTTTTGTTATCTATCAAACGATTGGTTGTACGTGTGTCACATGTTTTACTTATTTTAATATATATCGTCTGGTATGACCCCTTATATAGTAAACGTTAACATTTCAAAGAAAACAGTAGACACAATACAGAGAGTCTCTATATATTGAAGTAGTATAATCGTAGTTTACATGTAGATAAACGCGAAAAATAATTGTCCTCTATAAGGAGGTATAATAGTTGTGGTTCTTGCGATCTAAACACCATGATATTGAGAACGCTCTGATTGGCTTATTTATTTTCTATTTTTGTTATCTATCATACGATTGGTAACTCGAATAATTCAAGCCCTTTCCGTGTCCGATTTTCTCCCATGTAGCCTTCGTAGATCAGCGGAATATAACGACTGAATTATTCGGGTTATACGATTGGTTGTATTTGTGCACGTTTCAAACCGGAAGTCTTATCTATGACTAAAATTCAGTCTGATGACGGAACATATCCGGACTCCTTTTTTGTCGTTTTTCTCCCAATATAACTCAATCTGAATAATCACAAGAATGGATGAAAAATGCGGCTATGCATGTTACCTATAGGACACAGAATGATGATTGATTTATTGTGGAAGGAAGAGAAGCGACACACAAAATGAGGTCTTCTCGTTTAATAGTATAGATTATTCTCATGTTTAAAAAAAGACCAAATAGTTTTGACGAAACAGGAAAAGTGTCATTATCTTAAATTTTCCAGATGCAGTAACACTTTCAGAAGATCTTTTGTAGTAGATGGATTTGGAATGAAATCTTATACGTCAAATTTTCTTTCTTCAATTTGATATCTTTTCACTGCATTTGATTGGCAATATGAATCGTTGTACTATCTTACATGTGCATGTGATACATACTAGTCTTCTTCTTTAGGTTTTCAGTAGTCCTTCAATGATCTGAAGATTATTTACTGTTTGCGCGCGCAGCGTGGCCTATATATATATTTACAAAGACAAAGACAAAAATATATGGAAATAAATTTGAGGTGCGTAATATAACTTTTTTTAAAAGGTGATTAAAACTATGTACATAGGCTAATAATGAGTTAGGCCGTGTTCACACCAAACTCCGTGTACAGTAAACTTGTTTACAATTAGTTTAATGGACTGGACATTGGTTTCACATTAAATTTGTTCACATCTATACACCTTGTTTAATTACCTGTACATAAGATTTGTTCACATTTGTAAACTCTATGTCATTTAAATGTTCATTACGTGGAATCGAACGAAACGTTTTCGGACAAATTTTCTAGCAGTAAGGGAACGACCATTTGACTCTAAATAGAGGGATGGAAATATTCCGAACCCCAGTTGGATAAAGAAAACCGTTCTGGTTCAACAGATTATAAAAAATATTCTGAATCCAGAGTTTCCCCATACATTATAGAGTTAATATTGAAGGAAAAAAAAGTGATTACCAGCATCGAAAAAAAAAACGGAATAAAACGTTTGCGCGGAAAAAATTCTGACTCCGATAAATAAACAAAATACCCCCCCCCCCTTTTTTTTTTAAGTTAAGTGGTTGCTTCTTTATGAAAGCCATTTTGATGATTTGCAGTAGTTTAAAGATACTAAAGATGTCTCGATTACGCATTATAAAACGTAGGCTGCAACAGCGTGCTTACAGACGAAGAAGGATTGATATATTAGGGATCACTATATTTCTATCTTTTCTGTTTATTCAAATGGTATTTCTTTTTCAAGAAGTATTTGGCAAAGGGAGGGGCAATGCTTTTTTTTAAGTGTAATTTCACGGATCCGAGATACTAGACAAACGATACATTTACCTCACACTTTTTAAGTAATGCATTTATGAGTGAATCGTTGTTTGAGTAAAGACCAGTGGCAAATATTTCTGTGTAGGTCAAGTCGATTGGGAAAGACCTTAATTTTCAAATGAATTATGTATTCGGCAATGATGCTGCTTTGAGTCTTGATAAGGGCTTAATAAAGCTACGTTAAATTTTATTTCTAAACAAAACAAATAAATATATCAAGTTTAGACAAATATTTCTGTAAAGAACTTTATAAATAATTGCTATAAAGAACAATTTTATTCAAAAATCGTTTCTTCCTTAAATATGCACGGTGAAACTAATGTTCTAAATGCCTAGTTGTGTGTACACTTAATCTACACAAGGCCTACATCGAGTATCGACTGCATGTAGACAAAACATGATTTACACTACATGTAAACATTGAGTTTTATCAATGGGAACGTAATTTTGTTTAGTTTGCGTGTGAGTTACACTTACACAACACCGAGTTTAGGTCAATGTGAACACGGCCTTAGATGAATTTGTGGAGAACAGCTGGTGTGAGCTGTTCTCTAAAAGTGTCGACTGTGGCGACAGCGACTGTTTGCATTGGCAATAAGTTCCACTGAGTTATGGTATATGGAAAAAATGAATATTTATATGTATCTTTTTTGGTTGAAATGTGTCTAAAAGTATAATTATGGTTTTTGCGGGTTCTACTGTCTGATGGTATGAGAATAGCAGATGGTATAGCTACGATTTGATGTATTATTTTGTAGAACATTATTAATCTTGTGCGTGTTCTTCTTTCCTGTAGAGTTGTCCAGTTTAGGGTGTTTATCATATCTGTCGGGCTACTGATGTTATGGTATCTGTTACAGACATATCTGGCAGCTCGCCTTTGGACCATCTCGATTTTGGAGGTTTGTTCAACTGTGTGAGGGTCCCACACTGAACATGAATATTCCAGTTTTGGACGGACTAGTGCCAGATATGCCTGAGTTTTGATGTTCTGACATGATGTTTTTAAGTTTCTTTTTAAGAAGCCCAGAGATTTGTTGCCATTAGCTATGATGTTGTCTGTATGTTTTGACCATTTTAGGTTGAAGTGTAATGCCCAGATATTTAGCTGAAGAGACAAGTTCCAGTTTGTGATCGTGGAGGATATAGTATTGCTTGTTTGATGCACATTCTCCTTTTATCCACTTAACTTTTAGAAAAATAAATCACATAGAACAAAATAAATTTTATTTTTAATTTGTCTCCGTCCTTTCAGAAGTTTCTCTCGTGAAATATATTTATTTTTTATACTAGAACATGTATGTAAAATTTGTATTAAAACGGAAACTTATTTTAATTATTGTACTGTTAATGTAAAGTTTACGGAGAGCTGTCTCATTGGCACTCATACCAAATCTTCTTGCATTTATATTGTACATGTATTTGTAGAATTTTTTATTTATCGAATGAATGCGATAATTGGAATCGTTAAAATTTAGAATTATTATACTTGAAAACAGATGCCTGCGACCCCTGTTGTTTCGATTAGCATGTTTTCTAACGGCGTGAAGTTCACAAAGTCAAGTATTTGATCACCTGTTGTGAATTTCAGATAACACTGTCAATTTCAGTCAAATCCGTGGTTAACTTTCCTTAACCCGAATAATTCAGTCGTTATATTCCGCTGATCTACGATGGCTGCATTAACCTCGTGTGGGAGAAAATCGGACACGGAAAGGGCTTGAATTATTCGAGTTACCCCCCCCCCCCCCCCCCCCCCCCCTTTTTTTATATTATACTCGGAAAATTATTGTATACACTTTTTCTGTGGGACTTTCTGGACGGTTTAAGGCGGCATGCAATGTCATTTTGGGAGAATTTGCTGATTAGTTTGAGAATATCAGTACATAAATTCATTAGTATGTGGCTTCGATTGGCTTATATCTATAAGAAAAAAAACCAAGTAATCTAAGAGAATATCATTATTGTTAGTGAGAGACCTATCCTTCCATCAACGAACATGTGAAGCGTGTATAAATATTGTTGATACTGAGAAACATGTATTGATAGAGTGTCCATTATAAGATGACCTGCAAACTGATATTTTTTAGAAAAAACTTTGTCACTTCGGAACATCCAAATTTAAAAAAAAACAATATAATTTGAGAAATTTTCTATTGTTCTATAGGTAGTCAGTGAATGTGATAAAAGTGCAAAAATCTGCAAATTTATTTTACATAAAAGACGCTGCTTTTCACATCGTTAAACTTTTTGTTTTAACTGAAGACATCTTTAAAGCCGTGTTAATTTGGAAATTTAGCTCTACATTTATACTTATTCATTATTAAAACGACATTTCTCTTTTTTTTCACATAGCAAAATTAAAGCTATTTAAAGGATAATACTGTCATGGTATCATTTTGATCAGATTTTATTATTTTTGTGAAATTCTTAATTTCAGTAAAAATTAGAAAAGTTCTAAGTTTAAAACAAATTATTTTTAGTTCAATATTTTATTGCAATTTTACACAGACATTTTAATAGCTTTAGTTTGGTTTTCACACAAACATATTTCCTTTTAGTAAGCCTTATTTGTTGTATATAGATTACGTAAGAAGTTAACGGACAATGGTCAGAATGTGTTGACAGATATGATTTTTAAAGTGAAGCCGACATGTAATAAGATGTATTTCGGATTATTTCTATTGTTAATGTCCGGCTCAAATATGGTATAGAGTAAACATTGATAGCAAGATTACATAAGTAATTAAGATATGTTTTAGTCATAAGCGTCACCTATGACCCCACCTATTTTCTGTCAATTAGACTAAAGTTGTCATGGTTTTTGATTAAATGTTAATTTTGATTGGTCAACCTGAAACAGTCCCCAAATTCGAATCTAAAATGTTAATTCCAAAAAGCGTCACTTTTACATGCGCTCTTTGGAAATAAAGACATAAAACTATTTCAAGTTTTATTGAATATTGTTTCAGGCCTTGGCTCCAGACATCACAAGTCGTCAAGGTATAGACCCCGTTGGTATAAGACCAATTCCAAGCAAACACATAGAAACTCTAATTCTGACAACTGGTTGGAGGACTAAAAGATCCCAAAGATTTAACGTATGTACTGGTTGAGATCAAAGAACAACATAATGCCTGCACCAAGTAACGCCACTTCTGCCACAAACAACGAACAACCGGAGGAGATAGTCAACCCAGCTCCATTGACATTACCAACAGCCACAGCAGGTACCTCATCTAACACTGTGAACACTGTGCCACACATAATACCACCACCACCTGGTTTTGCCAGTCACCATGGTCACAGATACCATGTCAATTTTGAGTCCTTTAGTGGTAGGGGCAATGCCACAGAATTCTGGGCCATGTTTATGGCATTTGTAACATTACAGGGCATGCCTGAGGTGTCAGCCATCTTGATTCTCCCATTCCACCTGACAGGCATAGCCAGGGAATGGTTTAATGTATTGGACAATAAGTATAAAGTATCGTTAACATCCATTAAAGAAGCATTCCTAAAAAGATTTAAGCCACTCATCAAGCGAGGTGTTAAACTAACGGACTTAAAACAAGGAGATACAGAATCTGTTGATGATTATATACACAGAGCTATGTCATTCAACAGTGAAAATAGTGTTTCTGAGGATTTCCTTGTCAGTATAACAGAAAAAGGCTTCAGAAAGAATTTGGCCCATATCATTATGCCACACAGATCGCAGACAATGGAGCAACTCAGAGAAATTGCTGCTGTAGCTGAGGTTACTGTTTCAGTCACAGCACAACCTCAGTCACCAACAGACCTCACTGCCACCATCAACCACGCCGTTCAATCAGCTGTCCAATCCTGTGAAGCAAATCAAGCCAATCTTCTAACTGCCCTGCTGTCCAGAATGGAGACCACACTGTCTGCTGTTAACAGACCAGAACAACACAGAGTGAGATTTAATGACAGACATCAACCAAACAGTCAACATGGTCAAAGTTCTAAAGAATGCAAATTTTGTGGAGGTAGGTCCTGTACTATAAGGTCTAATTGTCCTGCATCAAACAAAATTTGTCATTTTTGTAAGAAATTAGGGCATTTTAAAAAAGCTTGTTTAAAACTGAAGCGAGCTCAAGGTTCACAGTCTGACTAGGGACGCGAGCCTGTCTCTAGGCAACAGTCTAAAGATAGGCACAAAGATAAGCAATCTGGTGTAATCAATTTAATAGCCACACTTAATGCTGATAAGAGCACCACTCATGTTTCAGTGGGTGGGTCAAAAACTTTTGCATTGGTCGATACAGGTGCAAATCTGTCTGTAATGAGTAAGCAGTTTCTAGACAAAACTCCTTACTCCACAAGATTTTTACAACCATCTATTATTAGAAGTGTAATAGCTGTTAATGGTGAACATGTTAAAGTTTTGGGTAAATTAGACATTCTAATTACAATAGGAGATAGAAAATTCAAAACTGTAGTACATATTTTACCACAATTACACCACTCTCTAATTCTAGGTGTTGATTTTTTGAAAAACAACAAAGCAAAATTAAATTTTGACAACAATACTTTAGAAATTGTAGAAAACCACACAGTTACTACAATAAGTAAACTTAGTATAAGTGAAGGTTTAGTAAGAACTCTTAAAGCAGTAACAATACCAAAATTTTCTCAAACTTTGATAAGTGTCTCTGTTTCACATCAACAACCAGGTTCAACTGTACTTTTAGAGCCACTTCCAAATATAGAGCATCTAAACATACTAGCAGCAAAGTCATTGGTTACTGTTAAAAATGGAAAAGCATATATAAGTTTACTTAACCCAACTGACAAAAATGTAAGGTTAAGAGCACACAAGAAAATTGCCAAAGTAGAACAAGTCAATACTGAGCTCATACAGAACTTTGAAGAAAACTCTCCATCTGTTTCATCAGTAAACACACCAAGTAAAGTCTCTGGATCTGACCTAGAATTTGATTTATCACAATCTGACTTAACAGAAATAGAGAAAACAAAGTTAAAATCATTTTTGAAAGAAAACAGAAAAAGCTTTGCCACAAATTTAACAGACTTAGGTGAAACAGATGTATACAAACACAAAATTGTAACTGTCCCTGGTGCACGACCTGTAAAACAACATTTTTATAGACAGTCACCTCAAGTTAAAAAGGAAATGGAAAATCAAATTCAAGACTTATTGAAACATAATATCATAGAGGAGTCTAACTCTGATTGGTTGTCACCAGTAGTAATGATTCCTAAGAAAAATACAGGTACTTGGCGCCTAGCGATAGATTATCGCAAGGTCAACAAGGTCACAGTACCTATGAATTTTCCTTTACCCCATATTGAAAGTGTTTTTGACACATTAGGAGAAGCAAAACCTCTTTACTTTACAAATTTAGATCTTAAAAGTTCATTTTGGCAAATTCCACTTGATGAAGAGACAAAACATAAAAGTGCATTTGTCACGCAATCTGGTGTCTATGAGTGGAATCGCCTTAGTTATGGCTTAATGAATGCAGCCACCACTTTTCAATGTCTCATGACTCAAATATTTAGAGGTTTAAATTGGAAATTTTTGTTAGTCTACATAGATGACATCTTAATATTTAGCAACACTTTTGAAGAACATCTGGAACACCTTACTCAAGTTTTTGATAGGTTAAAAGAGGCAAATTTACGTTTACAGCCAACAAAATGTAATTTCGCAGTTAAGCAAGTCAAATTTTTAGGCCACATTATTTCCAAAAATGGAGTTCAGGTCGACCCAGAAAAAACGAGTGCAGTTAGTGAATTCCCTGTTCCAAAAACAGTTAAACAGGTCAGAAGTTTTTTAGGTATGGCTAACTACTACCGTCGTTTTATTAAAGGTCATTCAGATATTGTGTCACCTCTGACAGCATTGCTGCGCAAAAATACACCTTTTAACTGGACTCCTAAATGTCAACAAGCATTTGAAACTATGAAAAACGCTTTACTCTCTTCACCAATTCTATCTTACCCAGATCCAAATAGGCCTTTTATTTTGACATGTGATGCATCTGATCTAGCAATAGGCTATGTTTTGGGACAAAAAGATGATCAAAATAGAGAGTATGTTGTCGCTTATGGTGGTAAAGCACTGGGTGATGCTGAGAAAAAGTACTATACTTCTGAAAAAGAGTGTTTAGCCATAATCAGAGGCGTTGAATCCTACCGTCCTTATTTGGCTAACTCTCACTTCACAATAGTTACTGATCACAGCGCACTCACTTGGTTAAAAACTGCCAAATTATCAAGGAGACTAGAACGTTGGGCACTAAAATTACAAGACTTAGACTATGATATCATTCATAGACCAGGCAAAAGCAATGTTGTTGCAGACTGTTTAAGCCGTAGGCCATATGATGAGGCACCGGCTATACAATCTGGAACGAATGCTAGACAAGATTCCGAGCCAGATTCTGAATCTGAATGTTTACCAAATGGTTGGCAAACTTACACTACATTTTATTATGATGATGAATCTCCTGAAAACTGTCCTGTAATATCTGCCCTGGAAGCTGATCAACTTCCTGAAAACTTAGCTAATCCTATCTCTCTGTTTGAAAAGCAAAAACAATGTCCTGATTTTTCTGATATCATTACATATCTGCAAGATAGAGAACTTCCTGAGGATGAGAAACTCAGTCGTGCAATTGTATCTGAAAGTCCTTATTACTCTATTTCTAATGGTATTTTGTATCATTTATATCAGAGAAGATGTAGGAAGTTACCCAAGGAACTTAGGCAAATTAAACAGATAGCATTGCCTACTTGTCTAAGAGAAGAGGCTCTTCACTCATATCATGACTCCTTATTAGGGGGAGGTCACTTAGGTGCTGATAAGGTCTATTCCTCTATGATGGAAAAATATTATTGGCCAAAAATGCATGCAAATATAAACCAATACATAAAAACTTGCGATAGGTGTCAACGTGCTAAAAGAAATTACAACCCTAACAAACCACCTTTGTCTCCAATGCCACATGTTGGTAGATTTCATCGTTGGCATGTTGATATACTAGGTCCTTTGTCAAAAACACCACAAGGTTTTGAACATGTTTTAGTAGTAGTAGATTCTTTCACTCGTTGGACAGAAGCTTTCCCTATGAAAACACAAACAGCAAAAGAGGTAGCAACTATATTATGCTCAGAAGTTTTTGCACGTTTTGGCAGCCCTAAAATTTTATTTAGTGATAGAGGTCAATCCTTCATGGCAAAGGTTATCAAAGCAATTTGTGAAGTTTTCCAGGTTAAACAACACCATTCAAGTTCATATCATGCAAATACAAATGGTACTGTTGAACGTCAAAATAGCACATTAGCAGCATGTTTAAGAGCATATTGCGATAAAGACCAGTCAAATTGGCCTACCCTTCTCCCTTTCATAATGATGGCTTACAGAAAATCACCATCCTGCAATACAACAGGATATTCACCCTTCTATATGATGTTTGGAGAAGAAATGCGACTTCCTTTTGATGTAGCATTAGAACCAAAAGACAATTTAAGTCAAGATGTCAAAGATTATATAGAAGGCTTTTTGGCAAATTTAAAAATTGCGCATGAAATTGCAAAACAAAGAGATGCGCAACAAAAAGAAAAAGATAAAGAAAGACATGACCTTAAATCAAATATTCCTAATTTTTCTGTTGGAGACCAAGTTTTGATAACTACAAATAAAGTCCCTAAAGGTCAGTCTCGCAAATTACATGACAAACATGCTGGCCCTTATCGGATTATGGAAAAAGGTCCAAACTTTACATACAGATTGAAAGAAATATCAAATAATAAAGAACTAAAATCATTGATAAATGCCACAAATCTTAGGCGCTACTATGACCCAAATATTCATCGCAAGCGGTTTGAGGTACAACCACAACAAAACAATGCACCAGATCAAAATGCAAATGTAGCTCCTCAAGCACAACCACAAGTGCAAGAGGAACCAGAAAACACTGCAGATAATGCAGAACCTCTTGAAGAACCACCAAATGAAAACATACAACCTGAAAATGATGTTAATCAAGAAAATGTTACAGAAAACCAAACAAATCAGCCTCATATCGAGCAACAATCATTTAATTTTCAACAAATTAAAAGAGGTAAATTTTGCAATGGTAAAAGGTACATGAGAGTAGAATGGCTTGATAAGACACGCACATGGGAACCAGATAGTAGTTTTGACCCTCCCATGTTAGAGGAAATAAATCTTAGATTTACCCAGAAAGGTAAAAGAAAGAAATCTTTCTTCAAAAGAGTAAAAAAGTAGTTTTGCTTATAGTAAATGTAGTATTCATGCGTTATTAAGTCAAAGTTTTTTTTTTATCATTCAAATTAAGATTAATGATTCGAGTTTTTAGTTCATATCACTTTATATTGCACAAGTCTGTAATCGTACAAGTTAGTACTCATAATTAAGTGAACTCATTAGCACTCATTATCTTAAGTTCGTACTCAGTTGCAGTACTCAGTAAAAATGTATTTTCAGTTCCAAGTTACTTGACATTGAAGGATAGTCCCATTGAGAGTATTATTCAATTCACTGCTAACTAGCTAGCCATGCCGGCAGACTTTTGATTTTAATTTTTTTTTGTAAGGTAGAAAATTTGATGTGTTGATTTAAACCTAAACAGATTCTCTGTTGATCCATAGTGCTAGATTGTATGTAAGGCCTGCATACTTTCACTCAAATTTCATCACATCTAAGTTTTTTCCCTTGTTTAATATATTTGTAGGTAAATTCATGGCTAGTTGGCATGGGCTGATGTACTTTCTAATGGTGGTCCTGTGTTTTGTTCAAGTTGGCGCTGATTATACTGTAGAAAAAGACATAATCCAAAGAATAAATTATGGGGTCATCTTTAAAGAAGAGGCAAACCTGTTTTTAGCCAAAGAATCATGGCTTCATACATTTAAGGTTCAAATTCCCCAGAACATTCGTTTATCAGAAGAGTTACCTTTATGTCAGAGACAAAAACATGTTCATGATTGTAATACATTTAACGCAATGATTCATTTTATAAGTCATTTACATAAAACTACAGAAATGCACTTATTAGATACAATTAAAGCCATTCATACTTTAATTCCTCACAGTACTATTTTGTCATCAAAACGAAGTATTCGTTCATTTTTACCATTTATTGGCTCACTTGCTAAAGGTCTTTTTGGTACAGCAACAATGAGTGATGTTAATTTACTTGCTAGACACATAAATGCACTCAATAAGAGAACAGAATTATTAACTGATGTTTTACACCAGCATGGTGACCACTTATCATCCTATATGTCAGTAATGGACAATAGGACAACCAATCTGATGTCTGGAATTCAAACCAATTCAAAAGAGATAGCCACATTGGCTAATTCAATGAACTTGTCATTGGTTACCTTACAGCAATCCATGTTTAATATTTCCAAAATACTTATTAACCTCACTAATACAGGCAATATATTACGAAGCAATTTGGACCAGTTCCAAGCCGCAGTGCAAAGCCTTGTCATGGGCAGAGTCTCGCCACTATTATTGCCAAAACAAACCCTAACACATGCACTCCATAAGGTTCAAGGTATATTAACAAAATCTTACCCAGGATTTTATCTAACACAGTTACATCCTTCTTTCTACTATACTAACCGTAACTTTATGTTTATGCGTAACCACTCTATCTTATACCTAACACTTAGATTTCCAGTTTCATCACATGCACAACCTCTTCAGCTTTTTAAAGTAATTTCTCTACCCGTTCCAGTAAATAACACTCTAAAGCATGCAACTAAACTGCTTGATTTACCAGATTTCGTTGCTCTTACCCACAAGCATGATTATTACCTTCCCTTATCTTCTACTCAATTAACTAATTGCGAGCATGAAAGTGTTATCACATGCAGTTTCAATATTGCACTAATCCCATCACATGTTCAACAATGCACCATTGCACTATTCAACAATGACAAGAAGCAGGTCAAAAGCCTGTGCAATTTCAGATTTTTGGAAAATCATTTAACACATGACATCATTGAATTGAGTTCCACATCAGTATTGGTGTATCAAAGTGATACGCTTGCTATTAATTGTCACAACAAGCAAAATCTCCTACCAGGATGCAAATTTTGTGTTGTCAATTTACCATGCAAGTGTTCACTATCATCAAAATCATTATACTTATCACCAAGATTAGTCCAATGTTACAACAACACACAAGAAGTGTCAGTTCAATATCCTGTAAATTTAGCATTGTTGCAAGAATATTTTAGTGATAAGCAATTATCCTCCACATCAGGAGATAAACTATTTTCTACACAAGTTCAGTTATCTGTACCAAATTTTAGTTTATATAGTCATAGTATCAGTAATACTTTAGCTGCAGATCAACAAATGCATTTAAATTTAAAGAAAATGACTGCTGCAGTCAGAAATGATTCTAAAATATTTAAAACACTTAGCGAACCTTTGTTAGACGGTATTATATCCATTCAATCAGAATGGCCAGATTTAAATGCAATTCTTGTTATCACATCACTAAGTTTAGGATCATTTGCAATTATAATTTGTATATACTTGTTTTTAAAGTTTAGAAAATTAGCCACAGCTATGTTTGTATTACAACAAGTCTCAAAAGTTAAATCTCAAGATATACCATCATTTATATATAAGAAACTCACACCACCTACTACTAGTGCATCAGAACTCGAAACATTTTTTGCTACTCAGTTTTCTTGGCTACATGCCTCAGTCATTTTGAGTGTAATTGTACTCATATTTTTATCTGTACTGATTTGTTTTTTGTATCGATCAAGAAAGTCCAAATGTACCACCATTTACATAGAGATTACATCAGGTGCTGACTGTGTTACAGTACCATTGCTTAGCTTATCTTTGTGTCCGTCATATTATGACTTCAGTATACCATCTGTAGATGATATATCAATTTCATCCTTTCCTCAGAGTAAATTATATGTTATTATTTCATCATTTGTTATTACAAACAAGCTAACCAACAAGACTGTGAACATTCCTACTACCATTGATATTAATGTATTTAAAAGGCATAGAATTAACAAAATATTAGCTCAGACTTTTGATTCGTATGTATTGATTACACATCAGGGATTTGCTTCAGTTTTGAATCCACCATGCACTATTCAAAAGGTGCAACAAGCTTCAAAACAGACTTCTGTTTCCTTATATCCACATTTAGAATAATCATCTTTAATTTAAAAAAGCAAATTGTTTTTGTTATTTCAATAATTATTCAATCAACTATTAGATTCTTTTAATAAATTTTAACATTCAAAAATAAACTGTATTTTTGCAGTAATTTTTATCTAATCATTTTATACTTCATTTCACAGAATAATTAGTCATATTCCATAAGTAGAGCTGAACTCTCAACCTCTTGAATATTTTCTAAATTGTTTTAAGTGATAAAGTATTTTTGTTAGATAACATTTTTCAGACAAAGTTTGATGCATTTATTGTTTTTAAAAGACCTTGTAACTCAGGACCTGTGTTTATGATCATTTATTGTATATATGTGTATGTATATAAATTTTGTATGTTTACTATTGTATATATGGAACAATACTTATTATCATGTATATGTATATGACTAACCCCTACTTTACTTAGTATTTTACAGAAACTATTGTCAAGATTTCGGGTCGAAATCAGCTGAAGTAAGGGGGAGTTGTCATGGTATCATTTTGATTAGATTTTATTATTTTTGTGAAATTCTTAATTTCAGTAAAAATTAGAAAAGTTCTAAGTTTAAAACAAATTATTTTTAGTTCAATATTTTATTGCAATTTTACACAGACATTTTAATAGCTTTAGTTTGGTTTTCACACAAACATATTTCCTTTTAGTAAGCCTTATTTGTTGTATATAGATTACGTAAGAAGTTAACGGACAATGGTCAGAATGTGTTGACAGATATGATTTTTAAAGTGAAGCCGACATGTAATAAGATGTATTTCGGATTATTTCTATTGTTAATGTCCGGCTCAAATATGGTATAGAGTAAACATTGATAGCAAGATTACATAAGTAATTAAGATATGTTTTAGTCATAAGCGTCACCTATGACCCCACCTATTTTCTGTCAATTAGACTAAAGTTGTCATGGTTTTTGATTAAATGTTAATTTTGATTGGTCAACCTGAAACAGTCCCCAAATTCGAATCTAAAATGTTAATTCCAAAAAGCGTCACTTTTACATGCGCTCTTTGGAAATAAAGACATAAAACTATTTCAAGTTTTATTGAATATTGTTTCAGGCCTTGGCTCCAGACATCACAAGTCGTCAAGGTATAGACCCCGTTGGTATAAGACCAATTCCAAGCAAACACATAGAAACTCTAATTCTGACAATACGTTTAATATCATGTTTATGTACTGTAGCGTGTTTTCCATTGTGATTAATATAAACAAACTGCATCGTCGCGGGCAAAGGTATACTATAGAAGTATTTAGTGTTGAAGGCCAATTTTGAAATGTCTCTCAGAAATCATGGCTGAAAAGTTAGAGAAAATATTAATAAACATACAATTCTGGGAGGTAAAACAAGAGTAAAAGCAGAGACTGAATTTATTCTTTTAATAAAAAAAAAACAAAATGTTGCAATGAGTTTGTGTTTGTGTATGTGTATTCAAATTCTACGTTGTCTCATATTCTGGACTGATATTGGTTTCTCGTGGTGATACAGCATGCGATACGGATTTTGCCATGTATTATTCTATATATATATCTTCCAAGCATTAGCTGTTAACTTACCTGAACGCGTACAAAAGAAAAAAAAACATGGCGGACATAGATGTTGAATATCTGATCTCAAACAATGATATCACTTTTAAACTAAGTGCTCCTACTGAAGAAATTGATACACATTTGTATGATGAGGCAGCACACATGATAACATTTCGTATTCCTCACCAAAAGCTAGCACCTTGGATCAAAAGTCTATCGCTATTGTATTATGAACACTATGGTAAATCGTCTGATTATGTTGTGAGTTGGTTCGATGACCCTGAATCCTGGTCTACAAAGAATTCTGGAAATAAATCCATCTGTGTAGAAATATCAACAAAAGCAGATGTTGATTCTTTATTGTACAAAATCACCTTATTTGTAAACACAGGCTTAGTGCAAGTGCAAGGAAATCATAAAGATACTTTTGTAGATAAAGATTTCCCAGTCCTTGTTAAGCTGGTTAACATAATTTATATGGCAACTAATACAGACGAATCTTGGTCATGTAAAATAAACACAACCCAGAGTGGAAGTTCAACTAACTTAAGTGAACAAACAAATATTAAACAAATATCAACATTGATTGACAGAAATCTATAATACTAAAATTACGAGGTCCAATTTGTCAGCCGTCATCACGTAAAAACGACGAATCAAAGAATTCAACTTTATATACAACTAATATAGTACAAAGGTGTAGATTAAAAATTACACCACTCCAGGCCCTTTTGTTTTCCACGTAATTAATATCGCCAATAATTAGGAAGTTCCGGGTCGAGTCCGATACCGATACCAATAGTATAATCACCTGTTACCTATTACCTTATCTGTACGTTCCGCATCTGACAGGCGCACCACCAAACGGTGTATTCAGGATTAATATGCTATATAAACGGGTCATAATCACAGGGTTGACACTACTAAATTGTCAAATTGTTACCTATTGTAGTATTTTAATCCGTAAGACTTTCTAAGATAACAATACGAATACTAAAAATCTGGACTAAAAATAAGTTTCAATTTGTTAGCGGGCATGACGTAAAACAGCGAATCAAAGAATTCAACTTTATTTATAACTAATATAAGACAATACTGTTGATTAAAAAATACTCCATTCCAGGACCTTTTGTTTTCCAAATATTTAATATTACCAATAATTGATAAGTTCCAGTTCGACGGGTTCAAACAGAAAGATTTGAAAGCAGAGAAAATTGTGTATCTTATAATCGGCATGACTTTATCAGATGACAGTACTAATGCTAAAATAAGGCTTGCGCATAGGTATATACTTTAATTCAGTCACGGACCCGCGATATCACGGGTGTGTTCTAGTAATAACAAAGATTTAGCATCTCATAACGACAGGACAGTTTCCAAAGACAAATCAGGTCAGGTGCATGAAACAAACGATATAGGTCAGTCAGATATGAATGTTGCACATTTTCAACCCGACCAGATGTTTAGTAGGATGGAGGCCAGTTTCACATTGGCGCTTGACAAAATTTGTACGCAGCAATCTGTAAAATGTTGCAAGATACTATCACTACCATACTTAAACCTACAAGTGATAATGACAAACTTGCTGCTCGTATAGTATCTCTTGAAAAAGAAAATATCATCTTAAAGTCATCTGTTAATGAATTTAAAAACACATCTGCCAGTAATATTGAATGTTGGAAATCTAAAATTGATACTCAAAAGTCCCAAATGGAGCTACAAAAAATTTCTCAGGACACGAGAATTAAAGACCTACAAAGTGACGTTTCTGATCTACAAACTAAGTTAAACAATAAGATCAGTAAAATTGAAGAGATGGCTTCAGCTTATAATTCAGTATCTGAAAATTTGAAACATAAAGAAGATGAAGTACTTAGTCTAAAATTACATTTGAGTCAAGACAATACAAACGATTTTCGGGAAGTGAAACTAAAACATCCTAAAACAAGAAATACAAAACATGTTGTTCTAATTGGTACATCCAACATTAAGGGGATTGACCCAAATAAACTTTCTTCCAAATACTCTGCAGAAAAACATGAGGCATTCACATTAGAGCAAACTGATCATGTTATACAGGAGCTAGAAGTTACACCGGATATTTTAGTTTTGCATTCTTTATCAAATGCTGTTCGATCTACCCCAAATGAAAATAGCATTGAATATCTACATACAATTATCGATAGTGCTAAAGAGAAATTTAATGATACCAATATAGTAATTTCTCTCCCAACTCCAAAAGCCGACGAGGAGTCGTTAAATAATAAGGCACAAATTTTGAGTTTAATGGCAAAGGAAGATCTCAGGAATGAACCAAATGTAGAGATATGCGACAACAGTAATATGGCATTTAAAGGGAGTGCTCTCCAAAAATATTTGGATTCCAAGGACAATTATCATCTTTCGTTAAATGGCACTAAAATGTTGGCATCCAACATTAGAGACACAATAGACCGGATTCTTGGCCTCCCCCCCCCCCCCCCCCCCCCCGAGAACTCCCATGAAACGCAACGTTAACCAATACAATTATACACCGCCTAGAGTCCAACGTGACAATACAAATGATTTTGTGCCAGATGACGATTCACAACAGTATATGTACAACAGAGGCCGAGGCCAGAGATATAGAGGCGGAAGAGGGAATAATCATCAGTTTCGCCGGAGGCAATCGTGGTTATCACCGCAGGGGATATTAAAATTTAAAGGCAAAGCGACTTTTTTGCGTTAATTTCTGCCAAATATATACAAACATTTATATTAATATTGTATTGTATAACTTTATTTGAATTTAGTTTTGAACTTAACATATCTGTTTTGGAATTTTAAATTTTTTTTGTGTGTGTTTATATTTCATATAACATTTTGTGAATTACACAAGGTTTCAAGTTATTTTATTTTTTTCTCCCAAATTACTTGAATATTTTAGTACACATTTTAACAACACTATTTCTTAAACATTAAATTGAAGTAATGAATAAGCACAAGAATATTCTATTATCTAATTTATCTTTTTGTGTTTGGAATGTTGGGCGCTTAATTTCTAAATCCTACAATAAATTACATGACCCCTCATTTCTAAAACAGATCATTCATTATGATATTATACTAGTGACAGAAACACATTTGGGATATAACACCCTTATTAGTGTTGAGGGATACGATTTTTTCCCAGTTTGTAGAGTACAGTCCTCTAATTCAAGATTTTATGGGGGCCTTGGTATACTTATAAAGAATATTATCCGTCCAGGCATAAACATTTTGCAAAATACCAGTAAAGATTATCAGTGGATTAAACTGAATAAGAACTTTTTTAATCTAACAAATGATAGATATCTGTGTCTAGCCTATATAATTCCAAGTATGTCAAGTTATTTACATCAGTCTGATGATGATGTATTAGATAGTATTGAAAGGGATATGACATGCACTTATAAACAGTTAGGAGATATTATATTATGTGGTGATTTGAATGCTCGGTCAGGATCAGAGCCAGATTTTATACAAAATGATGTTTATGATACTCATTTACCTATATATAATGATTATGATTGTGATACTATTCAAGATGTAAGACATAGTTATGATAGTAAGGTTGATCATGTTAGAGGTAGACAGTTATTAGATTTATGTATATCTACAAAAATGAGAATTTTAAATGGAAGAGTATTGGGAGATTTGTATGGTAAATTTACATGCCATAAACCCACAGGATCTAGTGTTGTAGATTATGTTATTGTCTCAGAGGCACTTTTACCTAAAATTTTATCTTTCAAAATATCAGATTTCATCCCAAATTTTTCAGATTGTCATTGTAAGTTGTCTTTTGAAATTTTAGCAACTTATTCTTCACATTTATCTATTAATAAATTTAAAATGAATGCATTTCCGGGGGGTTATAAGTAGACAAAATCATCAACTAGTCAATTCCAAGATGCACTTTGCCACCCTGTTTGCAAATCTCTTTTAAATAATTTTATGAATCATGAATATGACAATGAGGATTCAGAGAGAGCAATTCCTGATTTTTTAAACATCATAAATGTTGCTGCTACAAAGGCAAATATTTTTCGCCATAAATCATCTAAAAAAAGAAAACCTAATTGTAAATGGTTTGGTTCTGATTTAGGTGTAAAGAGGAAAATTCTAGTATCTAAAGGAGAATTATTGTCAAAATTTCCGTATGATCCTATTGTCAGAGGTTCATATTATAAATGCTACAGAGAGTATAATAAATTGCGTAAATATAAAATGCGCACATTTAAACAGTCCATCCTGAATAGCCTTGACAATTTAAGAGATTTTGATCCAAAACAATACTGGAAACTTATTAATTCTTTAAAGGAGTCTACAGATGATAGTAAAGGAAAGTCAGTAGAACCAGAAGTCTGGTTTAATCATTTTTCAGATTTGAACAAACCTCCTTCAATTAGTGAGACAAGAATTAAAGAAATTAACTCTAAAATAGAAAATATGGAAAAAAATAAAACTTTTTGTGAATTAGATTATAGATTCTCTACTAAAGAAATATTTGAATCAATATCTAAACTCAAAAGTGGTAAAGCCTCAGGTCTCGATGGTATACCTAACGAGATGCTCAAGGCAGGAAGTTTAGTTCTAAATCCTTTAATTCAGAAACTGTTTAAGGCCTTTTTTTTTTAATTAGTTGGTTTACGGACAACTAGTGTCAAAGGTTAGGGTCGGAGGAGGTAAAAAAAATAAAAATAAAATAGCAATCTTAGATTTTTTTTTTGTTCACGTATAACTGTTCTGAAAAATTTGAGTTGGAGGAAAAAAAAAAAAAAATGCTGTTCATTCATGACATTACAGGGGTTGAGGAGGAGAAATAGTTTAGCTCTTATCTTGATATGCTTTGCATTTGATGGATGGATGGTCAATTGTTGTTTAATGTCTAGTGGCTAATCAGATGCATAATTAGGATGAGAATATGATAATGAGAAATGAAATGCTAAACTGACACACTGAGCCAGAATTTAAATGTGGTAGCTCACAAGGTAACAGTTCCCCCAAAGATATGTTACCTTACCCAAACACATTATTCTGACTCCTTTAATAATTGCAATTGCCCCAATAATTTTTGCCCCAAAGGACGCAAGCACTTCTACGGGTGTACTGGTAGGGGTGTCTGCCCTAGTTTTGTTTGGTGGCGAAACTGTTTGTACCTTGACAATGGCAACATTTTCATCAGCCATATTGTCGAATATGGCATCGCCGATTGTTTGCTTAGGTTTGCATTTGATAAAAGTGCTCTCAGTACGTTGACCATCAAAGTTAATATTAACTGAAAGAGGATGAAGCCGTCAGACTCCATGGTCCTCCCTCGTTGGGTTTTTGAATTCGTCTGCGTCATTTCGAAGCTTTTCAAAATACGCCGTTCACTACAAACGCTTTATTGACACAGACAAAACGTTTTGGAACGCCTCGGATTTTTTTATTCACAGCACTCGAAAAATCGGGTCGGCGGAATAAAAAACAACACGAAATCAAAATTTTAATTTTATTTCACTTTTAAACAAAATCGGGTCGGCGGATCCGTAAACCAACTAATTAAAAAAAAAAGGCCTAATCATGTTTTTTCATCTGGTATTTATCCAATGCAGTGGTCATCAGTCTATTTATCTGCTGTTTTTAAGTCTGGTGATCCAAGTAAAACAGATAATTATCGTGGCATTGCCATTAACTCTTGTGTTGGTAAATTGTTTATCTCTGTTTTGAATAACAGACTAGATAAATTTTTGGTAAAAGAATCAGTGATTAATCCATGTCAAATTGGATTTTCAAAAAAATGTAGACCATCTGATCATGTTTTTGTTTTAAAAACCATTATCGATAAATATATAAGTAAAAAGGGGGGTAAACTATTTGCCTGTTTTGTAGATTTTAAACAGGCTTTTGATAAAGTGATCCATGAGGGTATCAGATATAAGCTTTTAACAAACAATATTACTGGAAAGTTTTATTCTATCATTAAAGATATGTATAATAAAAGTGACCTCTGTGTTAAAATTGATAATGAAATGACTCCATGTTTTAAATCATTTATAGGAGTTAGACAAGGTGATGTTTTAAGCCCAAATATTTTTAAAATATTTATCAATGATCTACCTGACAAGTTTTTATCTTGTCCTGATCCAGTAAATATTAATAACTGTAGAGTAGACTGTCTTATGTATGTTGATGATGTAGTAATTTTTTCAGAAACACAGGAAGGCTTGCAAAAGAGAATTAATATGTTACATGAATATTGTTTAGAATAGTGTTTTGATGTATTACTAAATTTAAAAAAGACAAAAAGTATAATTTTTAACAAGCCAGGAAAATTTTTAAAATGCTGTTTACATTTTGGAGGTAAAGAGATTGAAAGTGCAAAATTATATAGATATCTTGGAATCACATTTGCATCTAGTGGTATACTTAAGCAGTGTAAAGATGAATTATACAACAAATCTTTAAAAGTTACAGAGATGCTTGTCATCATATAACCCTAGTATTGCCACTTTTTTACATCTTTATGATCATACAATTAAACCCATACTATTATATGGCAGTGAAATATGGGGAATGTTTAGAACGGATTCAGCTGCTTGTAAAAAAGATAATGATTATATATTAGAAAAAGTCTTTGGTCAGGATTCTTCTGAAAAAGCTCATACACTTTATGAAATATATTCTTGGTGTAAGCAGAAAGTCAAGTAATATAGCTGTAATGTCAGAGCTTGGTAGATTTCCTATGTATTTTACTATAATTTTATCAATGTTAAAATATTGTCATAGACTGGAGCATTTGAAAGAAGGATTATTATTTGATGCATTTATATGTTGTAAACAGTTACATAGCTCTAATGTAAATACATGGTATTCTAGTATAGATTATATTCAGAGAGAGATTGAATTACCAAATTTTGACCAATTAATTGGTTCTTTATGTCAGTATGTTAAAAATAAACTATGTAAAAGTTATTTCACATTTTGGAATAAACTTAAGTATCAAACAATGAACTCCGAAAAAGGGAAGCTTGGTACTTATTTTTCTATAAAAAATGTTTTAAAAAAGAAAAATATTTAGAATTGCAGGACTTCAAAAAAAGACAGTCAATTTGTAAATTAAGAATAAGTGCTCACTCTTTAAAAATTGAGACAGACAGATATTCAAAAAAGCATATAGAAAGATCTGAGCGTCTTTGTTTTAATTGCTCACTTGGTAAAGTTGAAGATGAGCTTCATTTTTTATTAGAATGCCCTCTTTATGATATTCAAAGGGACGATTTTTTTCAAGACATTTCTAACAATTGTTATAATTTTATAAATTTAAATAAATCTTCTAAATTTTTATGGCTCTTGACCCAAGAAAATATTACTCTTATGGAAAAACTGGGCTGTTATATTTGTGACTGTTTTGAATTAAGGAGATCAGGTATGAACACTGACACTAAGTCAAGTAAATAATTTGAGAATATACATGTATAATGTAATTTTATTATTCTTTTATTCACAATATATATGTGGTTTTTAGCTTGATTCTGACCAATGCTTATATTCCAAATATATATGTATATGCCTCTATTATTGTTGTTGTTACCAATTATGTAAATCAATTGTATCTGATTTTATGCCCTTTATGGGCCCTGTAATTTGGGAAATAAAAATATTCTATTCTATTCTATTCTATATAGAAAATTTGCGAGATTTTAGATCTATTACAATGTCTTTGTATGTTTGGTAATCATGATCTCATATTTGTCCTTTTTCGACTTTTTATTTTGTATGTATGGTTTGATATTCGGTAAAATCGAATTTTGTCTTTCGGAAATAAAGTCAGTTTATACAACTCGTATTCATGCGGAACCTAGTATGCTACAATGTCATGTATTTCTAATATTGTTTACTTAGGGTTGTCAAATTATTTACGAGTGTCAACATTGTCTTTACAAACTCAGCATGCTGTCTTGATAAGATATCATACACTAGCCTGGGTCCTGGCTAATCTTGTCAGTACGACGCTTACGACGCGCAGCTAGATTGGGCCGGATCCAAGGCCAATCACACACAGAAAAGACTGATCAGACGGATAAGAAATCAAAATCATGCGCGATAACTCGTACTGGCTTACACTGAGGAAAATAGTTGGCCATGTTGAAAAAAAAGTTAACATTTTTTGTAATGTTAAATTCTCTCTTATTTTAAGTAAAAGAATAACTATATTTGGTATATGTGTACCTTGCAAGGTCCTCATGCCCATCATATAAGTTTTCACTTGACCTCGACCTCATTTAATGGATCTGTGAACAAGGTTAAGTTTTGGTGGTCAAGTCCATATCTCAGATACTATATATATATATAAGCATGGAAGGACTCTAAGGTGTACATGTCCAACTGGCAGGTGTGATCTGACCTTGACCTCATTTACAATGTTCAGTGGTTATAGTTAAGTTTTAGTGTTTTGATCTTTTTCTTATACTGTATGCAATAGGTCTACTATGTTGACCAAATTTTCATGGTTCAGTGGTCAAAATTGAGTTTTAGAGTTTTTGTCTTTTTTTCTAATACTGTATACAATAGGTCAACTATATTTGGTGTATGGAAATATTTTATGAACTATATTTATATATGTCAGTCGCGCAGGTTTTATTTGACCTCATTTTCACGATTTATTACTCAGTTAAGTTTTTGTGTTTTGGACTGTTTTTCTTAAACTATACGCAATAGGTTAACTTTATTTGTTGTATGGACAAATTGTAAGCTGTACATGTCTGCCTGTCATGGTTCATCTGACCTTGACCTCATTTTCATGGTTCATTTGTTAATGCTTAGTTTTCTTGATTAATGTTAAGTTTATGTGACAGTTGTAATAAAGCTTTACATTTGGGACTATCAACATTTTATCAATGATTAGTAAAGAAGGTGAGACATTTTAGTGTGTGCACTCTTGTCTACATTTCAATAAATTTATTGGTAATTTCTGTAAACTTTACAAAGTCTTCTGCTTTTGATCAAATTACGGGGCCAATATTAGAACCAAGTTTGGCCTCAATAATTATTAGGGTATCTGTTATGATTTTAATCAATTTTATATGATTTCCAAAACCAACGTAGAATCAGGTGAGCGACACAGGCTTTTGGGAGGCTCCGAGCCTTTATTTCATTAATAGACTAGTTGTATGTCCTCTGCCTGATATATGCGTCCAGTCAAGAGTAAACAATGTTTTATTACTCGTTAGTTAAAATGCTTCCAGAATAAGATAAGTACTAATTTACATATATGTATTATGATATATTCATACTGACTTCTTGTTCATAGGTATTCCCCTGCTCCAAAAGGAGGGTGGCATACTTCACCGTAAAATGCCACATGCGGAGTGTCGGTTTGAAGCGGAGAAACACGATCAATGTAAGGTCAAGTATCAACATTTCTTTTTTGAGAATTGTTAGTACCAAATAACGTATTGCACGGAAGGAACCGAAACATGATAATCTATTTCAAGCAAGCAGTAGCAGACGTTTTCTGTGCTCTGGGTTCTCAAAACATCTCTCCCTGGTTTTCTGTGTTGCAGATTTTGAGGCTTTATGTGCAAGTTTCAGGATAAAAAAAATACTTTTGACGATTTTTTCCAGTATATTTTCTCTATGTAGAAATGAATTCCTATAATGGAATTTTACCAAATGACAGCTTCACCCTGTAGAACGCCATATGCGGGGTGTCGGCTATGGTTGACACGAGATGGCAATTTCGAAGCGAAGAAAAACTATCAAAGTAAAATTTCTTTTTTTAGAATTCTTAGTACCATATAATGTATTGCACGGAAGGAACTGAAACATAATTTCTATTTCCTGCTAGTAGAAGCAGTCGTTTTCAGTGCTCTGCTTCATCAAACACCTCTCCATAGTTTTCAGTGTTGCTGATTTTGAGGCTCATTTGCAAATATTTCTGGATAAAAAACTACTTTAGACGACCAGCCCACCAGTCAGCACTATGGTGTTAACATGCATATCAGTTATATAGTCATTTTTATAAATTTACTGTTTGCAAAAGTACGAATTATTAGAAAAAGTTACGATTTTTACGATTTTCTTATCCCAGACAGACACGGTAGCCATATTTGGTACAACTTAATGAAATTTTGGGTCTTCAGTGCTCTTTTTTTTGGGGGGGGGGGGGGGAAGGGGGGATTTTACCTATTTTGATCTAAGCGTCACTGGTAAGTCTAATGTAGACGAAACGCGCGTCTGGCGTATCAAATCATAAGCCTGGTGCCTTTGATAACTATTTTGTAAAACAAAATCACGGCTCTGGCTGAGACATGGAGTAAAATCACATACCGACCTCTTTATACGGTTTGCTCTACAAAGAACTCGTGAACGCCACAACAAGCAGTCACTACAATACGAATTCGATTACTCTCTTCACAGAAATACTCACCGGCATCAATAGCAACACATGACAATACAGATTCGAGATGCAGATGAAGCACGTCTTTTTCAAACGAATTCAAAACAGAATTCAAAATCTAGAAAAACTTTATCTGGCTGCTGATTTTCTTTCATTCATTCAAATGGTAAAAAAAATATCTTCTTTGTCTGGGGGTGTTGACCAGTTCACTTTGGAATATCAAGGTACATTGCGATTTAATTTAATACTAGTAGTATCTATCTTATGACTTGAAACTGCATACTTTACCTTTCCTTCTACTTCTACTTTGTAGTGACTGCCTTCAACACATTGAAGTGTATGTCACTTGTACTGCGCATTACTTTGTGGAGACGTAGAATATATACAGTGAAAACTTAATAGTTTTATAGATATGAACAAACAAAAATTGATATCTTTTTTACATGGTGTAAGTGCATATTTTGTTTTATTCATTTGTAATATTAAGATATAGTTATTTACACACGATGAATTTACTGACTGTAGGTGTAGTGGTTGAGATGGCTGCTTTGAAAGACTCTTAAAGAATCGCAGATTACAATACGCAGAGGAAGGCTCTTCCAGTTTTCAATTGTTCGTGGAAAATTTTATTGTTGACGTATTTGTGTTCTGCAGACCAGACTCAAGCTAGCGAACAATAAGCCAACGAACAATAAGATGCATCAAGCTAGCGAACAATAAGCCAGCGAACAATAAGGAAAATGCGCCAAACTGATCATGCCTAAAAACCGAAGACTTGCAATAACACGAAACGTACTTATAAATATGACGACAAATACTTTTCAGTAGGAAGATGAAATGTTATTCCATTTTAACACAGACAAAGTTTAATTATTTGCTAGTGTATTAAATACAACTTTTTTTAAAGCCGGGAATCTTAAAAACTTTTTAGCTAAGTAACCCTTTCTCCTATCTCTCTGGCATGTCTGATACAGGATGGGTTTATGTTTGTATAATGATAATAACAATTGATAACAACAGGTTACACTAAACTAGTGTAGCCATACAATTAGATTTTCAAGTTTATAGAAATTATACGATTGAAAAGTAAAGCTGAAAACCTTTATATTCACTTTTCGCCTAAGAACTAGATAGTTCACGTAATTATTCAAAAGTAAATAGTACCCTAATAATTTATTTATTACATTTCGATAAGAAAAACGATAAGTGTAAGAATTACACACGTCAAATAGAACGAAAACGATTTGACATAAATATTTTGGTTAATCTAAACAAAATTTATTTAGATTCAAGCCTATGTATTTTTTGCACACTTGGTACAAATGATAGGTTTTTTGAGGTCCAAAGTTGGGGTAGGGTGACCCTACCATCCCCCTTCTTTCGTTCATAAAATTTTCCCTACGGCAAAGCTTTTGTGCCCACTAGGTACAAATGATAGGCACTTGCCTAAGGTTGCCTGGGCCCAAATACCCAGGTGGGTTAAGTTACGGAACTTTTTTTTTTTGAGGTCCAAAGTTGGGGTAGGGTGACCCTACCATCCCCCTTCTTTCGTTCATAAAATTTTCCCTACGGCAAAGTGTTTGTGCCCACTAGGTACAAATGATAGGCACTTACCTAAGGTTGCCTGGGCCCAAATACCCAGGTGGGTAAAGGTACGGAACTTTTTTTTTTTAGGTCCAAAGTTGGGGTAGGGTGACCCTACCATCCCCCTTCTTTCGTTCATAAAATTTTCCCTACGGCAAAGCTTTTGTGCCCACTAGGTACAAATGATAGGCACTTGCCTAAGGTTGCCTTGGCCCAAATACCCAGGTGGGTAAAGTTACGGAACTTTTTTTTTTGAGGTCCAAAGTTGGGGTAAGGTGAACGTACAAAGTTGCGCACCCTACATTTGTACATAATATAGTTCGCAGTCATTTAACAAAAAAGGACGAAATCTGCTTTTTGAACAGAAACGCTTTTGTTTTAAAAGGTTATCGTCTAAATAGTTTATACATTGTCTATACGTTTAATATAAAGAAAATGTTATTTTAGGAACTACTTGACAGGAAAGCCATTTCACACAACACATAATTTCAAGTTGGAAAGTTGATAAATAATAGGAACACCGTTTACACTTGAGATGCATTAACATAACACAGAAATGTATCAGCACAATATAAACAGTCAACTGACGACAATAAATACTAAGTAGATCTTATTAATGAGCGATTTATTTTTGAGGGAAGTCTTTTGTAAAAGTAAACGAATGTCGGCGGCGGACGACTACGGATTACAAACGACGGAAACCATTTTTGTTTAAAAGCTCACACTGACCCTGTAGAGCAGGTTAGATGTGATAGTGAATGTGTATTTATTAATACATAATATTACTTTTGACTATTATTTTCCACTAAGCTAGTCTAATAACCCCGTATATTTGATTAAGCATTATTGTTACTGAAAACAAAACATGTTGGTAGTGAAGCTGATAATACTAATTTGTTTTTCCTTTATAGTATGGAACTGTAGATTCATGTGATATAAACATTTTTTTTAAATACAGTAGTAGGGAACAACAACAGAACATGTTTAAAAACTTGCCATTTATGTATTACTGGTAAAATTATTAAGTCGGTGATTTCTTTACCAAATTACTTAAAACCTATACTTAATTCTTCCCTAGATAAATAACTGTGTTGTACCTGTAGAAACTTATTTCAAACGGAAATGAACATCCTCATTTTTACGGAAATATTGTTTACCGTTCCCGGAAATTTAGAAACGATCCTGGTATACTTATCGATCCGTCAAATAAACTTGTTTTAAAAAGTTACCAAATCAACACTGCATATTGTTTTCATGGGTATCAATATCGATTTTATTATCAGTAAATTAAAAGCAAACTAAATATTACTATTATGTTATATACATATACCAATTTATAGATCTACGATCTGTCGATACCTGTATCGTCATAACACAAGGTCATGTTTTTCTCTAACTGTTTATGACGTTTTTACACTAAATCCATTGGATGTTGGATGTGTACTGATTGATAAGTTAGTCTCAGATGCATTAGTTGTTAGTGGCTTTGAACTAACGGTCAGTAACTGCGAGTACTATAAGGTATGTACTCAGTGTCTTTTCTTGTTTTTAGGATGTACAAGTACCAGGCCATGTCCAATTGTATTTTCAGTATTTGTATTTTTATCCATCTGATGAGTTAAGCTTTCTTCAAATGATTTTGATAGTTCGTTCTTATATTGAACTGTTATACCAATGTCCCAGATTAGTTAGGGTTGGGATCCCGCTTAAATGTTTAACCCCGCCACATTCTGTATGATGTACCTGTCCCACGATAGGAGCCTGTAATTCAGTAATTGTCGTTTGTTCTTGTGTTTCAAAATTTGTTTTTTCGTTCATTTTTTGTACATTAATTAGGCTGTTAGTTTTCTCTTTTGAATTTTTTTACATTGTCATTTCGGGGCCTTTTAGAGCTGATTAGGTGTAATTAGATGTGCGTATTGTTGAAGGCCGTACGGTGACCTATGGTTGTTATTTTTTTGTCATTTGGTCTCTTGTTGAGAGTTGTCTCTTTGGCAATCATATCACGTTCTGTTTTATATTTCCAAATTGGAAACACAATGTTTGGCAATGCAAAGAATCAAACAACTGTTAATATAAACAACATTGATTTAAAAGCAGAAAATTTGTTTCGCTAAGTTCGTATATTAATGTGAAAAGAATTCTCGTCATAAGATTTTCATCTTAAGGAGGTTCGTTACTTGGTTTCAAAATAACAAGCTTTTCATAACACTAGTATATATTGATAGGAGATTGACAAAGGAACCAAAAGAGCAAAAATAGAATAAAGGTCAATGTGCTTCTTTCGAGATATAAGTCATTGAATTTTAGCGGGAAAATGTTCTCTCTTGGCTTTTCATAGCTTTATCATTGACAAGTTAAAGTTCTCTAAAGCTGTTAAAGATAACAACGATTTTATAAGACTTTTACAGATGGCTTATAATGATACATGTTAAAGATTTATAAAAAGAAAAATGGGGATCAATGAGCAAAATGTGATATTACATTCAAATGGATAAAACCAGAAATTCTGACAAAAATTCCAAAACATGACAAGCGAACGTCCTTAATATGCTCACTCACTTCACAAATATTTTATGCAAGTGAAGATTTTGTCTAGTTCATCTCGCAACATCAGCATTCGAAAATTCCTAATCAGAAAAAATCTACTACAACAGGAAACATCTTGACATTAAACATATTTAATGTTTTAAAAAGTAAAAAATAAACACAAAGTTGATGCTAATAAGTTATGTGAAATAAAAAAAACAAGCAGAAATCAAGCATACATCTGCGAGAATTTGTCGCGCTGTTTAATATTGCAGAGTTGTAGAAGGAATCAAGTAGTTGTTTGGATGTTGATCCTTATGACATATTTGGTCCACAGTTTTACTATTCTTGATTCATGATACTTAGAAAGAATTGCAAACATCTTGCAAAGCACGATCTCCTAGAAGTTTTTAACTAGTCTAATAATGTCTATCAACAAAATGCACTTCAAGAATCATATATTTTTTAACCTTGTAAACATCGTAACAATGATGATCCAGTTCCTTTATCAGGGGACTATCAGGTGCAGCCTCCATCATCGGCTGTTTCGGCGCTATTCAACACCAACCTCCAGAGGTTCGGCGGCTCAGTCTGACTCTGAAACTGGATGGCCTACGCTGCACCCGATATGTCAGCTGATGTAACTTTTGTTCTGTCACTGAATCATGCTTTCACCACAGCTGTTATAAAGTCTCTTCTATCATTAGTTCATTATTTCCACTAAATGTCTTCAAATCATTTAATATCTGTAATTGCCACTTTTACAGATCTCATCTCTCTCCCCTATCTTCACTATGATGACACTTCCACTTGTCTATACAATTCTGAAATAAACTTCTCACTATCTGCTCCTGACCCAATCCTAAGGTTCTGAGAGCTTGTCATATTGTCTATTCCGCAAAGCCCCCTGCACACTTCTTCAATAGCAAAGCACCAGGTTCTCCATCCCTGCTGTTGGCAATTTGATACAAGCTGCTGGAATGTTACCCTCTTCTTTTCGTGTACCTCATACATCCTTTCTTCACAAAAGACTGTCAGTTCCAGCAAGACTGTCTGAACAGTTCCCAGTGACCATAAAACCATATCTGTTCTTAGCAATGTTGCTGCTATTGCTGCAAGAAAGCTCATACATGTACATTACTGGATATCTGTAGTAAACTTCCATTCTGTTGCTCTTGCATGGATCCCATGGCCTTCAGGTGTGCTGACATGCTCTCAAAAGTGATGTGTTATTTTTACCTTTTTCTTCTTCCTCCTGATGAAGTACAACCTCGCTGCTAATGTGTTCAGTGCACTATAGCATGTCTCCATGTGTTCCTAAAAATTTTCAGTACCACTTGACAAGATGACGACAACACATGTTGTAGAGATGCTGGTTCGTCTTTGCAAAAGGTGCACATTGGATCTTCTATCAACCCCTACCCATAGGGATTCGATGGACTTGGTAGTACATCATACACTGATCTCAGATTGAAGCTGAAACGGTATCCCTCTATACTCCAAATATCGCTCCAGGCAAAATACCCCGCTTCTAGTTCCTTGCAAAATAAACCATCTACCTTGCTGCTTCATGACTTCCGCCTTGCTATTCCTGCTCTATTATTTTATCTGTCGAACTTCCTGCTTCTTGCTTTCTTCTTGTCCGGATCTTCACTTTGGCTCCTCGAACTTTGGCATCTTTGCTGTTCCTCTACATCATGACCTGTCGTGTTTTTGTTACTTTAAACTCTTAAGTCCACGCATTACGTGAGTGGTAATTGCTGTTTAGTCACTGCATTGTATAAGTCAACGCTGCTGACACTTCTTATTACGTCAAACCAACGTCACTATTTTTTTTCTTCTTAAACTTCAACTTTGGACACGGAAAACTCATATACCAAGAACGGCCATAGTGTTCTTGGCAAGACACCATGTTGATATATCCAAGCTTTGTATCTAACTGACAGACACTTTGGTCTGTCTTCTACAGCCAATCTACCTATACCAGCTGCCTTAGTATTTATATGGTGGTTTTTCTGTCTACTGGTGTCAAACTTTTCCCAAAGCATTTTATCTCCAACTGTTGGTAGAATTTCCCTGCTAATTCGAAAGTTTCATCTCTCACTTTGCCTTAACTCATAACTAAACTTCTTGAATTTACTGGGGTTTGAATTTCATTGTTGCCCAACTTATCATTCCTGCCAACTCCTGTAAGGTCCATTTTCCCTCTATTTTTGGGTTTGCTGTAACAGTCATGTCATCTATAAATGCTCTTATTGGTGGTTGTCTTCTTCCTGATTACATTAATGGTCCTCTTCTTGGTTTTTCTACTGACTTCATAATGAAGATTCACAGCTGCTGCAAACAATATTAGGACAATGTACATCCCGTTAATATTTCTTCTCATAGTCTCGGCCAAGCTGTGTTGAAATCTCCTACTGTAAATACTTCTCAATGTGATCAAAGTACTCCTGTAGCATTGTCCTGATGGTCCGAGACCACAATTGTCGTCCCTTGATTTTCGTTGTATAGTGTTGACAGTGGGTTACTTGCCAATATTTTTCATACCCCTTCCAAATATTTCTCCATGTTTGATGCCTCAAATTGGAAGCAGGGGGTGAAATTACACTGTAAAAAAAATTGGGTCCAGAATTTTAAAGGAAAGTAGTGATTTGGTCCAGGTGAAAAAGGTTAAAAATTAGCACTTCGGAAGCTGTCAAAAGATTTCAAGACGCCCTAAACATAAAATTGTCCATATTTTGAGTTACAGCCGATGAAGTTTTCTATAATTTTGATATAATTTGTCCCAAAAATAGTACAACACACTGTAAACATTTCATTGAGAAAGCGCAGGTGGGAATTTTTAAATTTTCATTTATGTTCTAATAGAAATGCACTACAAATTAATTGTGGTCTCGGACCTGTTGTGGTTGGCACAAAGTACCTCTGGTGAATGAATCCGTACGCATAAGCAAGATATAGCCAAAGTCGCTTTTCTTCTTCTTTGATTCTCTTAAGATCTGTGTCAAAACACTAGTATGTTCAAAATATCCGGATATCTCTGGCATGCCTCATTTCTGAACCGATAAGTCTATGCATTCATGACTTAGCAGAAACCTTGTTGTTCTTTGCTAAAACTGGTAGGATTTTACCCTCGATGTTCAGTAAAGAGATGGTTCTAAACAGCTTAACTTTTATGGAGTTATGGAGTTATCTCCCTTCGGAATAAAACATCCATCTGTTTTATACCATACATCTATCATCTTTCTTCTTCTCCAAACTATTCTCAAAGACTTCCACAATCGTCTGCAGGTTAGCTTGGGACATTTCTTGTACCCGATACTGAATACTATATGGCCCTGGTACTGATGCTGCTCTTGCTTTCTTCAAAACATCCTGCACTTCGTTAAACTTCAGTTCTGACTCATCAATTGCAAATAGTTATATTGGTTCCTCTGGCATGTCTGGTGTTGCCAGTTTCTCACATTCTTTCAGATCTTCCTCCCGCCTTTCATCACTTTGTGTCTTTCTTTGGTGTTCTTCGACTTCATCCTTTGAGTTGTCCAATAAACCAGATTCTCTTGCTCCAAATAATCTCTTCGTATGCAGAAAAGGTTGTGCTGTGAATTGAACTCTTTTCTTTGCCCCTTTCTTTCTGTATATATGTTACCAGTATTTTTGCTCTTGTTAGTGTTTGAAATTTTCAAAGGTTTCCTTCCTTAACTGTTGTTACCTTTCCTACTCCATAGCATCTCTATACCTCTTCTTTAACCTTCTGAAGTCCACTCTCAGTTCCTTTTTCTTCTACTGTCTGCGGTTACTCTGAAGTTGTGTTCTTTCTCTTTTCCCAGATGTAATCAACCCAAAATCTCTCCTTTCCTACGAAGTAAATAATGGACGTCACTGCTCTTACCTTTTCCTGCTAATATTGCTTTTAAGATGATTTCGAGATCATCATCGAAAGCTTTCCATATCACTGTGTCTGCACTAGTTGACTACTTAATATTTTCCTTCCTTGGCTGTAACATTTCTCTTCTGACTGTTGGTTTTATCAGGTTGATCTCTTCTCCTTCCGTGAGGTGTTCTATCTCTGTAAGCTGATCTGTGTCTTATCCTAACCCTAGTTCGCATGGAGGTTATGATCACTGTGATTTGCTTTCTGAATGGTCTGACCAGATATCGACATCTGGTATGTCTGGGTTTGTCATAGATGTCTTATGAAAATTTCCTATCATGTCGACATTGTTGATATTTTCATCTGGGTATGTCTTGTTGTGTCATGGATGTTTGAAGCAAACATCAATATCGATACGATATCATGTCAACATTGCCTATATTGCCTATATTGATTTATTGGTACATCTTGGATATGATTGACTCAAATGCATCATCTACTAGTAATCAGGACAACTTTCTGCCTTAAATTGTATATGTTGTTCTGAGCGTTTTCGCATACAGGTTTATTTTCAGGAATTAAAGCTTTGCCATAGGGATTTTTTCTATGAATTAAAGAAGGGTGGTGGTAGGGTCACCATACCCAAAAGTTGGACCTCAATTAAAAAATTTCCATCACTATACCAACTGGGTTCTTTGCGTTCAATCAACTTAGGCAAGAGCCTATCTAATGTGGACAGAAGCTTTGCCGAAGTGACTGGACTTAAAAAAAAGTTCAGTAACTTTACCCACTTGGGTCCTTGAACCCAGGTAACCTTAGCCAAGTGCCTATCAATTGTACCAATTGGGGACGAAAGCTTTACCGTAGGAAATTGTTTTATGAATAAAAGAAGGGGGATGATAGGGTTACCCTACCCCAACTTTGGACCTTAATTTAAAAACTTCATTAACTTTACCCACCTGGTTCTTTGAGGCCAGGCAATCTTGGAAAAGTGCAAATCAATTGTATCTGGTGGGGACAAGAGCTTTGCCGTAGGGATTTTTTTTATGAATTAAATAAATGGGTTAGTAGTGTCACCCTACGCAAACTTTGGACCTAAAAAAAAGTTCCGTAACTTTTCCCACCTTGGTATTTAGGCCTAGGCAACCTAAGGAAAGTGTTTATCATTTGTACCTAGTTGGGAAAAAACCTTTGCCGTAGGGAATTTTTTATGAATTAAAGAAATGGGGTAGGTCACGCTACCCCAACTTTGGTCCTCAATTAAAAAAGACCCGTAACTTTACCCACCTGGGTCTTTAGGTTCAGGCAACCTTAGGCAAGTGCCTATTAATAATTCCTAGTGGAACAAAAGATTTGCCGTCGGGATTTTTTTTTAAGAACTAAAGAAGGGGGGTAGTAGGGTCACCCTACCCAACTTTGGACCTAAAAAAAAATTCCGTAACTTTACCCACCTGGGTCTTAGTGTCCCGGCAATATCCTATCGAGTGTTCCTAGTGTGGACAAAAGCTTTTCCGTAGGGACTTTGCTATGAATTAAATCAGGGGGATGGTAGGTTCACCCAAACTTTGAACCTCAAAACAAAAGTTCCGTATCTTAACCCACCTGGATATTTGAGTCCAGCTAAGCTTAGGCAATTGCCTATCGAGTGTACCTAGTGTGGACAAAAGCTTTGCCGTAGGGACTTTGTTATGAATTACTAAAGGGGGATGATAGGGTCACCCGACCCCAACTTTGGACCTAAAAAAAAAGTTCTATAACTTTACCCCCCTGGATCTTTGGGTCCAGGCAAGCGTAGGCAATTGCCTATCGGGTGTACCTAGTGTGGACAAAAGCTTTGCCGTAGGGACTTTGCTATGAATTAAATAACGGGGATGGTAGGGTCACCCGATCCCAACTTTGGACATAAAAAAAAAAGTTCCGTAACTTTACCCACCTGGATCTTTGGGTACAGGCAAGCTTAGGCAATTGCCTATCGAGTGATTCTAGTGTGGACAAAAGCTTTCGCAGGGACTTTGCTATAAATTAAATAAGGGGGATGGTAGGGTCAACCAACCCCAACTTTGGACCTAAAAAAAAGTCCCGTAACTTTACCCACCTGGGTCTTTGGGTCCAGTCAAGCTTAGGCAATTGTCTATCTAGTGTACCTAGTGTGGACAAAAGCTTTGCCGTAGGGTTTTTGCTATGAATTCAATAAGGGGGATGGTAGGGTCACCGGACCCCAACTTTGGACCTAAAAAAAAGTTCCTAACTTTATCCACCTGAGTTTTTGGGCCCAGGCAACCTAAGGCAAGTGCCTATCATTTGTAACTTGTGAGCAAATAAGCTTTGCCGTAGGGAAAATTTTATGAAGGAAAGAAGGGGAATAATAGGGTCACCCTACCCCATCCGGGACTTTGCCGTAGGGAAATGTTTACGGATTATAGTTATTTTACATAGGATCGAATCTAAATAGTTTTTTGTTTACATTAACGAAAATATCAAATCGTTTTCGTTCTATTTGACGTGTGTAGTTCTTACACTTATCGCTTATCTTATAAGAATGTAATAAATGAATTACTAGAGTGACTATTTACTTTTGAATAATTACCTGAACTAGCTTGTTATTAGGCGAAAAGTGAATATAATGGTTATCAGCTTTTCTTTTCAATCGAATAATTTCTATAAGCTTGAAGATCTTATTGTATCGCTACACTAGTTTATTGTAACCTGTTGTTATCAATTGTTATTATTATTATACAGATAATAACCCATCCCTTATTAGAGAGAAAGGAGAAAGGGTTAATAGCTAAAACGTTTTTTAGATTCCCGGCTTTAAAAACAGTTGTATTTAATACATAAATAAATAATTAAACTTTGTATGTGTTAAAATGGAATTACATTTCATCTTCTTACTTGAAATAATTTGTCATCATATTTATTTATTTGTCATCATATTTATAAGTACGTTTGGTGTTATTCCAAGTCTTAGGTTTTTAGGCATGATCATGTTAGCGCGTTTTCTTATTGTTCGCTAGCTTGATTCATCTTATTGTTCGCTGGCTTATTGTTCGCTAGCTTTAGTCTGGTGTTCTGGCAGGATGGAATTTGGTATGAGAGTGTGTGTATGTTCCAGGACTGTCTGAGCGGTTGTATTATTCTGTCTGTTTATGTCATTTTGTAAAATATGACGAGACATGCATCTCACTAAAACTCGTGTTTCTGTGTCGGCTGGTGACAAACCTAGTAGCCCTTCTTTGCACCTTTTCTAGTTTGTTTATATCCTCAGTAAAGTAAGGGTCCCATACTGAACAATCATATTCTAGTGATGGTCTGACTAAAGATTTAAAGATAGCCTGTTCCTTTACTGAGATTTAAAGATAGCCTGTTCCTTTACTGAGATTTAAAGATAGCCTGTTCCTTTACTGAGATTTAAAGATAGCCTGTTCCTTTACTGAGATTTAAAGATAGCCTGTTCCTTTACTGAGGTGGAACTGATGTTAAGATTCCTTCCAAGAAACCTCAGTGTACTGTTAGCCTTATTACATATGGTGTTTATGTGACTGTGCCATTTTAGGTCTGATTGAATTGTCTCGCCTAGATATTTTGTCCTGTCATATTTTCAAGAACGTGGCCGTGTAGAGTGTAATTGTATGCGAATGGATTTTTATTTTGACTGATGGACATAACATTTCACTTGTCAGGATGAAAAGCCTTTTTCCATGTATGTTCCGAAATGCCTAGTGTGTTTAGATCTTTTTGCAGAGTTTTGCAATCGCTGGTAGATTTGATTACCAGATAAGCAATGGTGTCGTCTGCAACAAGGCGTATGGTGGAATTTTATCCAACTGGTATATCATTAATGTAAAATTAAAACAGATACTTGAAGCACTCATGACTTCACAGGGACATAGTCTGAAGTCTCGCCCTATAGGATAACTGTTTGGGTACGACATGATTAAAAGCCCTGTATCCATGCGTTTGTTTCCCTCTGTATCCCATAGTAGTTTGTGTGTTAATAAGTTATGGCTGAATTTATCAAAAGCGTACAATCTGTACATCTGTTTGTTTTACATTTTCAATATTTTTAATGACAACATCCATAAATTCCAAAAGCTGAGTTTCCCAAGATCTATTTCATCGAGAGCTGTGTTGTGGGGGATACAGGATGTTATGGTTGTCTGCGTGTGTCATGATTGCGTTAACTACAACATGCTCCATTACTTTGCAACATATGCATGTCAAACAAATGGGCCTATAATTCTTTGGATTATATTTGGACCCTTTCTTGAAACACCATTGCATCTTGGAGTTCGGCAATTCTCATCTCAGACATATTATGTGTCCAATACTTTTTGGTCCGCCCATATGATATAAGAATTCACCGTGAAAAAGTCTTTAGCCAGTTTTTTAAAACCTTTTTAATGTTTCCAAATACCACATTTAAGGTGTGATCCTTTTTGACATGAATATGACTGATCCGGGAAAAAAAGATTATTATTGCCTTATGCAAAATTCGTAAGGGTTTCGCGGAACCTAGTGTCTCGCCTACTTTTGCTGTTAATCGCAGACTCAACAAAAATGAGGAAAACATCAATACAATTTTCCCTCTCGATACTGTCTTTTGATTGAAAGAAGCTTCCAAGTTTGGTAAAAATCCAGGATAGTTTATGAATCTAATAAATGTTTTATAAATTTTAACTGTAGACTGTATGTAATGTTAACTGGAAGAAAAACTAAGTCCATTTATAAGTAAAATACGGAAAAGTGGATTTTTATTTTACAAAATTTACTTCTGATTAATATATTATGATGAGAAACAAGCTTTTGTCCAAGTTTGGTAGAAATCCAGGATAGTTTAAGAACATTATAAAAATTTAAAAAACTTAAACCACAGAGTGAATGTTTTGTTTCTGGCAAAAAAACTAAGTTCATTTATAAGTAAAATACGGATAAGTTGAAATTTATTTTTACAAAATGTTCTTCTTGATACTGCATTTGTATCTTATGATCATAAACAAACTTCTGTCCAAGTTTGGTACAAATCAAGGATAGTTTATGAAAGTTATTAAAATTTTTAAAATTTAACCACAGAGTGAAGGTAATGTTTCCTCGCATAAAAGTCTTTTTATAAGTAAAATACGGAAAAAATGGAATTTTATTTTTACAAAATTTACTTCTGGATACTATCTTAGGAACATAAACAAGCTTCTGTCCAAGTTTGGTAGAAATCCAGTATAGTTTAAGAAAGTTATTAATATTTCAAAAACTTTAACCACAGAGTGAATATTTGTGGACGCCGCCACCGACGACGACGACGACGACGGAATGTAGGATCGCTTACTTTCGCTTTTTGGACTAAAGTCGAAGGCTCGAAAAAAAAATGCTGTTTAAACATGGTTAAGAATACAAAAGTAGATGTGTAATCGTATTTAGTTCTTCTTGAAGCTGTATTGTCATTATTTTTAAAAAGATGCCGGAAAGTATTCATGTGGAGAGAGTATCGAATTCGTTTTGGAGTGACTGCTTTTTGCGGCGTGCACGAGTTCTTTGTAGAATGAATGTGTGAAGAAATTTGATGACGAGTTGAACATTTTATTTTTGCGTTTCAAGTGTCTTATTTTGCCGATACGATTTGTAGACTGTTACTCTTTTAGGTGTTATTGTCCTTAACTAGGATTTTTTTTTGTTCTCTTTTGTGTGTGAAGCAAAAGCTAAATAAGATAGAGAGAAACTAAACAGACTTCAGTGATCAGCAAAACAAGATAATAAAAAAGACGCCGGATTTTTGTTATTAAGTATCGTCTACAATATTGGAGATTGTCCTTTATTGAATATGCATCTAGTTTCTTATCAGTGCCTTTCAAATCCCATGGTCAATATTCTTGTTCTTTTGTTAAAAATTGTTTCATTGAAAATAATCCGAAATATATCGTGGTTGTATTAATATCGACGATGACTTCAATTATGTATATTTTTCTTACTCTTTTAAATATGTTAAAGATGCATGCGACGAATATTACAATAAATACAGAAAAATGACCTAGTTTTAAGATTCGAACACAACAGTTATTGCAAAACACTGCTTGTTATAATCTAATCAGTAAGGATGCAAATTCCACAGGCAAGGTTGCCTTAGATATATTCAGTTACGATTTGAACACACGATTTGGTGGCATCAAAGTTACTACTAAAACACGAATATATCAGTCAGGTTGAATATCAGTCAGGATGATTTTATTTATATAGTGGGGACAATCTATTATAATAAGCTTTATGAATATATATATAATAATACTTTATTGCAAAAAACATGAAACCCTGACGGGTTAAAATTCAAACATAGTACATTGTATACACAAGTGACAAGAAACATAATATATGATAAATGTTTTAAAAAAGTGAAGTTGATATTAATAACATATATATATATATATATATATATATATCTATATATATATATATTATCAGATTATTACATGGCATTTTTCATATCGCATGTATTATCAGCCCTAGGTTCAATATCAGCCCAAGAGCCGCATGGCTCGAGGGATGATATTGACCGAGGGCTGATAATACATGTGATATGAAAAATGACATGTATGATCTTTTTATCATATGCTTCAACAGTAGAGAAAAATAAGAGATTCATATATGGATCCTTCTACGTGGTTCCCGAAAAGAAGTTGAAAGAGTAAAAAGTTCACGGACGTCGGACCCAAAATTTGATACATTCAATATGAAATCTTTCCATCATATGCCTCAACAGAGAAAAAAAACACATTTTATTATAGACGAATCGACAAAAAAATAATTCAACAATATACATAGTGAACATTGTTGGGAAAAATCAACTTTTTTAAAGTAACTTTCTAAATTATGTTTCAGAAAAACTTAAAAAATGCATTTATCTAATATATATTTTTTTAATTAAATTTAATTATTTTACACAATATACTTTCCAGTATTCAAATAATTGTTTTGTACACTACTTTGTAATGTTTTTCACTGAAAACGTAGCATTGAGGTGTATTTTCCGGAATTTGCCGAGTATCACCGGAATGCCATGTGATAACGTTACGGAAAGGCATGTGATAACAATCGAAGCATGTGATAAACTTTTCATATCAGCCCGCTAAGCACCAATTCGAAAAATATGGAAAATACTTTAATTTAATGCTATTATCATACGGTAAAAATCATATGTTATTTAGTCTAAGTATATGATAAATATATATACAACTCGTCTAAACATCAACCCAACAATGTTAGATCTGTAAATTTGCTTTCGCAAATTTTTGGTTTTTCCCTCACCGGGATTCGAACCCATGCTACTGTGATATCGTGACACCAAATCGCCTGCACTGCAGCCGTCCCGCTAGACCACACGACCACCTGGGCTCTCAAAAAAGAGCTTTCGCTGGCCGTGTGTTACCTTTCCTCGTCAGTTTTAATCTAGCGGCGTACTACAGTACATGATATATAAGGCATGAAGATGTTATTGTTACAGATCAGCTAAATTATCTATAGTAAAGGATCCTACAAATTAATGTAATATACAGTCACAGAAAATAATTATATTTATAAGTACGTCTGAGTCAGTGACAACTCTACAACAGATGTATCCATCGGATCGCCATCAATGATGGTGATACATGGCTGTGTACATAATGTATATACAACTCGTCTAAACATCAACCCAACAATGTTAGATCTGTAAATTTGCTTTTGCAAATTTTTGGTTCTTCCCTCACCGGGATTCGAACCCATGCTACTGTCTACCCATATAATAATAATATATATATATATATATATATATATATATATATATATATATATATATATATATATATATATATATATATATATATATATATATATATATATATATATATAATTGACCAATGTGGACCTTATTTTCGCAATTCCATAGATTGCTTTACATAGTCTACAACACTAGACAAAATATCTTTATTGGGATCTAGAATAGTTTTAAGTTTAGAGTTTGAGTCAAACTGGTTAAAACTAGGATAATGGGTTTTAATTGCATTTATAAGGGAATGTCTTACATTACTGTTAATTTGGCAATGAAGGAAAAAGTGTTCCTCATCATTTAAAATTTTACAAACTTTGCACAGTCTGTGTTCTCTTTGAATTTTTTTATAACGTCCTAATTCAATTTCCAAATTATGATCACTTACACGTCATTTTGTTAAAAGCTGACGACTATTAAAATTGTTTAGATTGTGCAAGTAGTCCTCGAATTTAATTTCATTTTTAAGTTTACTACACAGATAAAGATTTGAACTGTTATCAGTATTTGAAAGTTTTTCAAGAGGGATGTTATTATACTTTTCCTTCACAATATGTTTAAAAGTTTTTTTGAGTGAATTTTATAAGTTTAAAAGGTTTATCAAAATCAACATATTCTTCTTCGTCAATATTAAATTCTTCAAAAATATGCTTGGCAAAAGTGTACCAAGTATATATTCCATCTTTAGACATAGACTTATTTACTGCAAAAGCTTCTTTAACAAGAGGGTTTATTTCATGGCAGTTTATTCTACAAAAATATAATAAAACTTGAGTTTTAATAAAGGAGTCATGTGGAAATCGTCCCAACTCAGACTTTGCAGCTATAATACACGAGGTTTTTTTAATTCCAAGAACAGTTTTACAAAATTGATGATGCACTTTCTCAGAGCTGAATCTATCTGTCAATGATAAAATATCACAGTTAGTTCCATGCAAAGTGGCTCTAAAAATTGAGTAATAATCTTCCATAAACCAGATCTCGCTATTATATAAAATTATGGGTTTAATTAGTGAATCAAATAATTTACATGATAAATCAACAGGGACATGATGAAAATTAGACATATATTTTTTAATGAAAATAACGCTTTGAGCGCTTTCTTGGATAGTTCATGTGTAGATCTCTTAAATTTTCCTTTATTATCAATAATGTTCCCAAGAAAATTATACTCTTTAACTTCAGTTAACTGATTTTGTTTATAAAAAAAATTTGACTCAAAAGAATTTCTAGAATGAAAAATCATAACTTTTGTTTTATTTGTATTTACAGTCAGTTGCCATTTGTAGCAATATTTTTCCAGTTTATTCAAAGCAGATTGTAAACCGTTTTGTGATTCTGATAAGATCATCAGCAAAACTAAGACTACTTTATATAGATATCCGTAGATCCAACAGAAAATTTTAAAGGTAAGTCAAAAGCCATATTGATTGAAATTAAAAGTTAGTCAAAGAATATTTGTTTTATTTGGATATGTCAATGTGATCGATTGGTTTTGAAGTTTTCGTTTCCGCAGTTGCTAATGATCTTTATCATATTTTTTTTCCTTTTCAGAGAAAGCTCTTGTGTTCATTTCAGGTCATGATCTACTCAGAACCATTAAAACATTTTGAGATTTTACCATTACTTTGTGGGTCCAAACTTTATTGAAGTTATGTTTTCAAGGTCACGAAGGCTTAATTTGTGTACACACGGTGCCTTCTGCATGGCTAACTCTACAAAGTTGCGTAGCCCAAGTCAGGTAAACAATGATTTTCCAAATTCTGTAATAAATAAAAGTAAACTATAATAATTATTTGTCAAAGTACGCTCTTCAACACGGAGCATATGCTCTCACCGAATAGCAAGTTATAAAGGGTCCCCAAAAATGACCTATGTAAAACCATTCAAACAGGAAAACCAATGGTCTAATCTAAACAAAAGACTAGAAACACTTATGAACCACATCAACAAACGACAACTACTGAACATAAGATTCATGACTTAGGACAGGTGCAAACAAATGCAGCGGGTTTTAACGCTTTGATAGGTACCAATCTTCGCCCGTATCTGAAACAATAGCGTAACATCACAATATAAAAAAGACACTATAAAGTATCAATTGAAGTGGCTTAACTCAATCAAAAGACACAATTACACAAGTGAACATACACTGTACGGATCTATGACACAATGTAAATATAAAATCCATAAAATAAGGGGTTTTTTCTTAAACAATTTCAGAAAAACAAAATTGAACAAAATCCCGCCTGGTGTCTATGATGAGTTTTTAAAACTATAATATCTTAAATTGCACAAACTGTACAAATTTTATCAATGCATTGCGGAAAACTTATGTATTTATTTGATATTGCTGTTACATTTTATTCATGGTTACATTGTTGAATACATTAATATGAATTTTCATTGATGGAAATTTAGCAAAGATGTATGTTTAAATGACATTATTCACTACTTTTAGATCCATGACTGCTACAAATAATCTGAGCTCCATGATTCAGCAGCATTTCTCTGCAGGCTTTATGGCAATTTATAAAAGTCTCACACAAAGGCGTATCTCCTTTATTTGTGCACTGATTGACTTCTGCTCCTCGTTCGAGTAAAATTTTAACAACACTGAGGTGACCTACTCTACATGATATATACAGCGGAGATCTTCCCTCTTCATCTGGCTGGTTTATATTTGCGCCATGGTCGAGTAAAATTTCAACTATTTCGCTTTTTCCAATGCTTGATGTAATAAATAATGATGTAGCGCCATCTTTATTTCTTTTATTCACGTCTATGTTTTCCTTCAACAGTCTGCTAATACATGATTTCCTTCCATAAAGCGATGCTATAAGCAGAGCTGACTGTTCAGACTTGTCGCATATAGTTATGTCGGCACCTTCTTTAATCAAAACATCAACGACTCCATCGTTACCATTCTTGCATGCTACCAGCAATGGGGTAAATCCATAATTACTACAACTATTTATATTGGCACCTCTTTCAACTAACAATGATGCTTCTTCCACTTTTCCTTCCTGAGATGCCATATAAAGAGGGGACAATCCATTATAATTAGCTTTATTAATATCTGCACCACTATCAAGTAATAACTGAACGCACGACTTTCGTCCATTAAATGATGCTGCACATAATGGAGAAAATCCATCTGTGTAACGACACAAATTTATGTTTGCACCACTTTTCAGTAATAATTCTACAATTTCACGAGATCCATGATAGGCTGCGGTGTATAGGGGAGTTCCGTCACTGGAACACGAATTTAAATCTGCCCCATTACGTATAAGAAACTCTACGCACTTTATGTGTTCAAAGAAAGATGCTGTATACAGTGATGAACGTCCTATATAGTCGCATTGGTTTACATTCGCGTCGTTTTCCAGTAAAAAATTCACTATGGCATCATGGCCATTTTTCGATGCTATAAATAATGGCGAGAACCCTTTACTAGTGCACTTATTTACATTTGCTCCTTTGATTACTAGATATTTAGCGATTTCAGTATACCCTTTTTGTGAAGCTGCATACAATGGTGGAAATGCATCTTTTTCGATATGGTTAACATTCGCACCTTTTATCAATAAATTATCAACACATGATTTGCTTCCGTTGAATGATGCGGCATAAAGTGGCGAATGTCCATCAACATTACAAAGGTTAACGTCGGCTCCTTTACGCAGCAATAAGTCCATTACCTCTTCGTGTCCATTTCTGGATGCTACATAGAGGGCGGTTGTCCCGCTCTTATCATGCAGATTAACTTTAGCTCCTTTTTCTATCAATACCTCGACAATTTCGATATGTCCATACTGGGATGAACTACACAGTGGTGATACATCACCGTTCAGACTGTTTATGTCATCTGTCAACGTGTGTAAGAGTGAAACTAATTTCAATCTATACTCTACGTACTTCATTTGATAAGCGGAAAATACGTCAAGTGATCTGCCATCTAATAAATCTTTGACTATTCTTGCAAAGAAAATGTCCTCGTATACCTTAGGTATATTAATTGCGTATAAAAAGGATACGTCTCCAAGGGATTCTAGGTAAGCTAAGTCGCTTAGGACCTCACTGTCTGCATGTTCAATGACAATATTTAACATGGATGTGCTGACATGACTACAGAAGATACAAAACATAAAGTCATGTATACTTTTGTAACCGGTTTCTGTTTTGCAGAAGTATGTGCCTACCATAGATTCAAACTGCGATAACATAAACTTCTTTGGGATGCTGGTATTGATTCCGCATTCCTCGAGAACCATTTCAATGCGAAATCGATCTTCTGCTGAAGCTCCGAACTGGTAAGAATCTATTATGTCATTAAATAATACACATAAAACGATACATGCGTATTTTAACTTGTTATGGGTCAATTTTAAATCGTCCAGTTCTTTTGTAAAGAACATAACTGGTTTCTCAAAATAATGAGCACTAAACTCGTGAGTTTGTGCAGAGTGCAAAGAACAAAGTAAAGGAAAACATTCAGATTTTGTTATGGTTTCTTGATTGATACTGTCAAGTTGGGATTGTTCTAGAAACGCTTGACCAATTGTAGTTTTCTCGCCTAGAGTTAAATGCTGAGATCCTGACAAATTACAGACTCTAATCTTTTGTAGTTTTAGATTTTCAAACTCCGGATCTTTGTAAATTTGGAGTCTGCAGGCAAAGACACATTTTGTCAAAGGATTGCTGAATATTTGATCAATTTGCTCTCGGTTTCTGTCCCATTCTTCAATATCGTTTACAGAGATATTAAACTTGCCACATAGATTGTCGACGAAGAACGCCTGCCGTTTCGTCCGAGACAGTGTTGTAAGAATTCCCGACACTGACCCCATAGACATTATGTCAAAACCTTCTTTTTCCAAACAAAGAAGCGCATGTTTGGCAGTAAACGATTTCCCTGAACCTGGACTACCAGTAATGATTGCTACATTATTTGTCTCTAAAGTTTCACACAGAAACTTAGAGGCATTAGTATCTACAAATGTTTGATCGTCGATTCGCCATTTTTCCACAGTATCTTTCACAATTTCTGGAAAAAATATCAGTTTTGTATTAATGTTTAATCATGAAATAAAGATGTAGCATGTATCATAAGTTTTTATTATAATTATATGACTCTTATTCGAGTTAAACACACTGTCTAGCCTTATCCTACAAAGATTCCATCAATATTTTAAAGTGTTTCAAATTATTAGTAAGTCTATTCAAAGAATGATTCAACGCCCTCTATCGGTCAGTATCCTCTCGTTTTAATGTAGCGATCGATAGTGTGTCGGAATATATATGACTGGATTATTCAGGTTCAGGATAATTGAGTTAAAATGGATCGTATCTAAGTTTAAAGGCTCTATAATCATACATCACCGTAAAATATAGAATGTAATATCATTTTTAATTCGTCGACATATGCATTATAATTAAAATTCTACACAAAAGTACGTACTGCCTATCTATGAAAGTAGTTAGTAAAATTTAATTTATTTTTGATAACGAAACCCCTGACTTTACAATTTACCAGTTATATATAGATTACGTCCATTGAAATTTAAAACGCAAATTTTACAAACACGGTCATAACAACCAAAGCGTGAAATAAAAGCACATTATAACGAGTCCATGGCTTTGTATTGCTTTATTGTTTATTTTGGACTTTTTGTAATGTTAGTACGTTATTTATCAAACACGATAATCTGGATCAAATCGGTGAAAACAAAATTACCTTAAAAACGGCATTGGGTTTTATAAAATTTTAGACATTATATATGCTGTCATGATATATAATTTGAAAAAAGACTGAAATATTTCTAAATTTAAAAAAAAAAGAATAGTTCTTCCATATCTTTGTTGAAATGTTTGTTCTTATAACTACGAGTTTTCCGTATTTATAAGTGGATACTGCGTAAACTGAAGTTGTGAAAATGATTTCAACGAGCTAGCTCATAATGTACAATTTCAGAGGTCAACGTGTAACCTTACCAAGACACCTATTTCGTGTTATATATATGTAACTGACCAATCGTTGTTACCATTTTTGAAATGTGCACGTTTTACGAAAAAGAAGCAAACACAAAGTTTCAAGTCACTTTATAATTGGTGTTTGCTTCTTTAGTCGTTTTAAAAACTCATTTTAATAGAACTATACCTCGACCTCCAAACGCTAAGCACCTTAACTGGCCACCATAACTAAGTCTTACAATGTAGATCGAATATATTTATTTATTCTCGACAATTTTATAAAGTTCTACACCCCTCTCAGTTTACCTCTTTGGTGTGGAAGCAGTGGATCCTGTAGTTGTTTTCTAATATTTTCTATCTCCTCTTTTAATTCTTTTTGTTCAAGGTCTTTAAGTAAAATGTCCCGGTAGACTTCCATTAAGGAACTATCAAGATTTGCATTCAGTAGGTTATTGCACTCATGTTCCATCTCCTGTCCCCCTATTCTACTTATGGCCTAAAGTAATTTAAAAACAGCAATGAAACAAAAAGAAAATTAAAAGTATAAAAGCACTTAAGAATATTTTGATTTGATAACTAAGGAATGTTTTGATTTGATAACTAAAGAATGTTTTGATTTGATAACTAAAGAATGTTTTGATTTGATAACTAAAGAATGTTTTATCATTATGTTAATTTTTCATATAATTTCATTGTTACTTTTGATTAATTCATTTGAAATCTTTACTATATGGTGGCCTATTTTCAAAACTGTATCGTGGTCATGAGCCATATAGACGGGCAAACGTGGATTTTTTCCGTGCAAATGTAGGACCAATCAGCGCAAACGTAACGCGCCCAAACGGACAGATGGATCAGACAACTTAGTAACACATGAGTCTATATGGGTGCTTTACGTTTGCGCAGATTGGTCCAACATTTGCGCGGAAAAAGTCCACGTTTGAGCGAAAAAACACATTACGTTTGCGCGAATTTTACCTGTTGAAAAGCAACTACATTTGCGCGGATTTATACAAATATATATGAAAAATAAATCCATAACTTTAAAAAAAAAAATTAAAAATGCTTGAAAAATTGTTTAAATAAACTAAAATCTGAACAAATTAATTTAACGAAATAAAAAAGAATTAATTAATTAACAAATTTGCCGACTATTTAGTAGAAAATTAGGTTACCAGCAACAATGTGGACGGCTGTGCCCAATGAAGAAACAAAACGTACCAACATTGCAATTGGCCAGTCTTTTCATAGCCATTACAATGAACTGTTTTATTCTACTCATCCAGCCATCTACACTTTCGTTGAGATTATTATACAAGTTCAGGAGACTTCTTACATTAACATTCGCGACAGCGATAACCAAGCCCTTATTAGACCTTTTCAACATCTCTCGACACCGACTAATGACACCTACAGTTTACAGGTAAAATGGATGGGTCGTCTCAAAGACAAAAACCATCATGATTATCATTACGTAACATATTGGATTGGCGGTTTTATACTGTTTTGACTATATAGTTTAAGAATATATATCAACCAAATAAATCAATAAATATATGTATGGTGGCCGGATGCGGTCATTTATTTCGCCTTTTCGCGTTTTCGTGACTTCTCCTTTCATTTTGCAAACGCGAAATTGGGAATTCGAGAAATCGAGAAAGCAAAATCGAGAAATTGAGAAATCGGGAAATCGGGAAATCGAGAAATAGGGAAATCGAGAAATTGGGAGATAGATAAGATCGAGAAATCGAGAAATCAAGAAAGCAAAAACGCCAAAACACGAAAGAGAAAACACTAAAACGAGAAAACGCGAAATGAATTCTCGATTTTGCATTTTTGCTTTCTCTATTTCTCGAATTCCCAATTTCTTGATTTCTCGATTTCCCGATTTCTCAATTTCTCGATTTCGCTTTCTCGATTTCTGTATTTCCCCGAAAACACGAAAAGGGAAACGTCCGCATCCGTCCACCATACATATGTCTCTGTCATATAATATTCTTATTTCGTATGTATTTGCACGACATTTCATGTTGAATTGATCAAACAAATATTCCCAACCATTCAGAATCCTAACCCATTTTCTCTTCACTTTTGTGATTATGTGAGTCTTTCGCCAAATATTTGCCGCATGCCAACAACGATTTAATTTGTTGGTGTAAAAGCTTTTATGATTTTTTTCACAAATGAAAAAGAATACTGGACCGTCCATTCGTATCACAATTGTGAACACGACCAACTTTGTGTTTTTTCACCGATCTTCACCTTAGTTGATGTACATATTCAATTTTTACATAATTACATATTGATTTTTTTGGTCGAAGGAAAATATCACGTTTTTTTTTTTGTTTTTTTTTTTTTTTTTTATCAACGACGATCTTCTCCGCTTCAAGATATCTTGTTCGAGGTAAAGTTTTTCCATGATGAATTTTGAAAAAAAAATATAATTGACCCCTCGTTTCAATGTTACAACATTTAAGCAGTGATTGGTGAATACAGAATTCAAGTGGAGCACCAAATTGGTGAATTGAAATGATAATGATACAAAGTATTGAGTACATTATGGAGGCATCCAAGGCCAAAACTAACAGACATGTGCCGCCCTTGTCAACCACATAATCATTGTTTAATTAAATGTCAACTACAATAAAACATGATTTGTTCTTTTCGTTTTCCAAATTCAATCAAGACAGCTAGAAGCTAAACGTCTAAAAGATGAAATGTGACTTAAAGTCTATCATTTTCTTAATAATAAATTTAAAAAAAACCATGTCATTTGGACTCTGTAGGAAAGTGTTATCATTGTCAATGATTGAAAGCAATAAAATCAATAATGATCTAATTTTTTTTTTATATTTTTGAGACGACCCTTCACATTTTACCTGTCGTAGTCGTTCTTAATTGTATTAATTGTAGGTGTCGAGAGATGTTGAAAAGGTCTTATAAAAAGACAAAAGAGGAAATTCAGTTTACCGTTCAACAATTTCTAAAACTTCAAAATGGTGAAATTTCCCGCCAAAGCTATCTCAAATCGCTAGGATATAAGTACCAGGCAAGGACTGAACTATAGAAAATTTCTGTATATATATCATCCGCATGTTTATTGCATTTTATTCATGACTATTATACTTTAAATTTTATTTTCCATGATAGGTGCTGTATTTAATTCAAAACGTTTCTTTTACATAAATGTAGTGCTTTTTAATGTTTATATAAATAAATAAAGACTTGGATTATATATGTTTATCAATAAGATGTGGTATGATCGCAAATTTATGTTCAAAACAATAATCGAAAAACAAATTACAGGGAAAAAAACCTCAGGTAAACTACGAACTACAGGTAAATTCGCGATAACGTAATACCATTTCTCCGAGCAAATGTAATGCGTGTCATTTTAAAATCCGCGCAAATGTAGGTCGCCCATCCGTTTGAATGGTATATTTGTTTCAAATGTATATGTATTATTATATAAAGCATCAAAGTGAATTTTAAAAATTTCATTCATTATAACACGAAATGACTTGTAACAGGAAGCTGTTACGAAGACTCACAAATAAAATCCCGTAAGTACATCATAACGATTCGCTCAAATTATCTGTCAGAAAATGTCAAAGGGGTGGGGATCTCAACCATTTACAAGCAATGGAAAATAGCCACCGGATAGTATGCCACTGAATAAGACAATTATAATTCATTGGATAAGATAACAAGTGGCTAAATTTAGCCATAATAGTTTTGAGCAATCCAGTCATGCGGACATCATTTATAAATCAGTTAGTTAATTTTGACATGAAGGAATATAGATCTAAATGCAGGGGCGGATGCAGGAATTTTCGAAAGGGGGGTGCTAACCCAGGCTAACCCAGGGCAAAGGGGGGGGGGGGGTGCAAAACATATGTCCCGATACAAATGCATTGATCGGCAAAAATAAAGGGGGGGTGCGCACCCCCGGAACCCCCCCCCCCCCTGGCTCCGCCACTGTAAATGGTTTATTGGTAGGGGTATTGATCATTTACAAGATAATAGAATATTATCAATGGTAGGTACTGGATCACCCCTGCATGGGGACTAACCTATTAAATCTTTCAAATCACATTAACATGGCAAACTGGAATAAATTTGATTTAGGATATTGAATATTATCAAATGAAAGGGAGGGGAAGAATCAAATGGACTCATTCAATATATTATCAAAAGTATGGCAAGCCGTTCTCGTCAAAACTATGTTTAAACCATTTTTCGAAAAATTTACACACTGAGAATTACAACAAAGCACAGTGAGATTTAAAAACTTCAAAACACACACTGAGAATTAAAAATTACACACTGAGAATTAAAAATGACACACTGAGATTTCATAAAGACGCACTGAGATTGCAAAAATGAAAAGACACACTGAGAATTGAAAATTACACACTGAGAATTGAAAATTACACACTGAGAATTGAAAATTACACACTAAGATTTCAAAAAGACACACTGAGAATAAATAATCTGAAAACACACACTGAGAATTTGAAATTACACACTGAGAATTTAAAATTACACACTGAGATTTGTGCGCACATATCTAATTATCATACTTAATCTGAATCTATTACAAGTTTAAAACAATTAGGGGACAGAACTCGTTAGTCCTTCGATTTGGTTCCAAATTATTTATAAAAAAAACTTTAGAAATACAATAACAAGAAAAATACCCACTTACTCTTATTACAAAATATAACCAAATGGTGAAAAACTTTATTAAAATAAGAAAACATTGGAACAATCTGCAAAAAAAACAAAGAATGCAAACTTTTTACTCAAGTATATTAAAAAAGAAGATGTGGTATGATTGCTAATGAGACAACTGTCCACAAGAGACCAAAATGACACAGACATTAACAACTATTATAGGTCACCGTACGGCCTTGACTATTATAGCATATAAACGTAACAAAAATATAAAAGATTATCTTGAGAAATCAGGGTAACAGTTGGAAGACTTTTGAAAAGGGACCAATATGCTTAAACGCGGTTTTAAGTTAAAAAAAATCCCGATACACTGGTGGTAATGATTGGAATTATAGGCAACAAACTTACAAACTTATGAATATGAGCGATGTTAAGTCTTGAAATTTATAACGAATGATGGTTGAAGGAATTGCATTTCATTATAATGGGGGGGGGGGGGGGGGCTCTATAATGACAAGAGTTTTTGAGATCAAGATTTTAATCTGTTGAATTATTCATCTCATGAATATTAATTAGTAATTTGCATATTAATCTCAGTGTGTATTTTTGAAATCTCAGTGTGTATTTTTGAATTCTTAGTGTGTGTTTTTTATTTTTTTAAATCTCAGTGTGTAATTTCGATTTCTTAGTGTGTTATTTTAGGTTTTTAAATCTCAGTGTGTATTTTTTTTCGAAAAAAGGGTTTAAACTTAGTTTTGACGAGAACGGCTTGCCATACAAAAGCATCTTAATATGACAAACAGGAATATATATGTTAAATTTGAGGGATTGGGATCTCGACAATTCTCAAATGGCAGGGGGTGCGGTGACCCTCGGGAATGAACCCTATGTTTCATTGGATTTGTGTTATGTAGAACATTTTAAATTCTTTCGATTCTCACATTGTTTTAACTCTTGTGTTAATTGAAGAAATATGATGTTCAATGTCAAAGGTAATGGTCATAAGACTAATGACAATTACCTTTTCAGATTGTAGTAGGCTGTATGGTCTTGTGATCTTTACTTAAAATCTCATGTGTCTATCACAAACTTTTCTCTAGTTAATATGCTAATTTGATAATTAAAATAAAATCCGTATGGTTCTATAGTTAACTCCTTTCTTCGTTTGGTCCCAAAAAATACCCCTTAATAGACCCAAATGCACAAACTAAATCCTGATTGAAACACATGACCTGTTAGTCTGATATATTGTGGAAGTTAATCTGACAAACGGTTTTAGGGAACTGCTGTTGATATGTTCAGGTTCAAAATCGAAGAAGAAGAAAATTTATTAACAGTTTCCCTTCCTTCGTGATCCTACATACTTTACTGATAGTTTCCCACCAATCGTGAAACTGTTTGGTATCAATCTCCCTGTTTCCTTCCATACAATGTGCTAGGTAATTCCGATAATGTTTGATCCTGGCTAAATCAGCACCATGGCTTATATCAGTACCTGGTGGTTCCTGGTCATAGTCTCCAGATAGTGGTTTGATTGTTGTCAAATGACGGACCAAGCAAATCATCAATGTTGTATCAAAATCCATTGACGAAGATTTTTTTCCTGAAACATATATATATATAACATCTTCATGCCTTATATATCATGTACTGCAGTACGCCGCTAGATTAAAACTGACGTGGAAAGGTAACACACGGCCAGCGAAAGCTCTATTTTTAAGAGCCCAGGTGGTCGTGTGGTCTAGCGGGACGGCTGCAGTGCAGGCGATTTGGTGTCACGATATCACAGTAACATGGGTTCGAATCCCGGCGAGGGAAGAACCAAAAATTTGCGAAAGCAAATTTACAGATCTAACATTGTTGGGTTGATGTTTAGACGAGTTGTATATATATATATATATATATATATATATATATATATATATATAATTATAAAACTGGTCTAAACATCAACCCAACAATGTTAGATCTGTAAATTTGCTTTCTCAAATTTTTTGGTTCTTTCCTCGCCGGGATTCGAACCCATGCTACTGAGATATTGTGAAACCAAATCGCCTGCACTGTATTACCGGTGCGCTAAAAAATGAAGCTTTCGGTGGCCGGGTGTTACCTTTCTACACGGTCAGTTTTAATCTAGCGTCGTACTACAGTACATGATATATAATTAAGGCATGAAGATGTTATTTTTACAGATCAGCTAAATTATCTATAGAAAAGGATCCTACAAATTAATGTAAGATACAGTCACAGAAAATAATTATATTTATAAGTACGTCTGAGCCAGTGACAACTCTACAACAGATTTATCCATCGGATCACCAGCAATGATGGTGATACATGGCTGTGTACCCAACAATGTTAGATTGGTCTAACGCACCGGTTACAGTGCAGGCGATTTGGTGTCACGATATCTCAGTAGCATGGGTTCGAATCCCGGCGAGGGAAAAACCAAAAATTTGCGAAAGCAAATTTACAGATCTAACGTTATTGGGTTGATGTTGACGAGATTTATATACATAATGTACACAGCCATGTATCACCATCATTGCTGGTATACATTATTTTTATATATTTATATATAAGTCTGAAAATTACACCAAACTGTAAGATTTAGATTTTCTACTGACAAATTTTTGTCCGTCCCTCAGCGGGATTCGAACTCACACCTTTGATACACTACAGGACCAATCGCTTAGCCTCATGTCCAGCGCTGTAGACCACTCGACAACATCCGCTATATAAAAATATAACTTCAATAGTCGAAGTGTTATATTGTCACGTTAGGCTAATCTAGAGATAGACATGAGACACGTGTATATATTATATATATACACGTCGGTGTGTATAATTATTTATGATAACAGTCGCTCGGAAATTCCATATATACAAAATTATTCCATATGCATGGATTTGTGCAAAAAAGACGTGGAAATTCAACTGTACACACAAAGTCATAATCAGGGGACAACCTGTCACGTCTGCTATAAAAGAAACAAAGAACGATTCAGATTCCTGAAAAGGGCCTCATATCATCATCATAAGAGACGATGATTATTCGCCAAAAAGTCCAAAAATCGAAAGAACAGTTAAAAGATGTAAACAATTTAGGTTATATCTGTATGAAAGTCTCCCTGATTCCAAAAGACCGGATCAATATGTAGTTTACAAATATTGGTTGAATAATTTCAAAGATTATTTGGTCTGAATATGTATGAAATACATTATGCTGAAAGTTAAACAAACGACAATCAATCAATCAAAAGATATTCAGAAACTAAAACAATCAATATATATCTATTCATTCGAATACTAATTGACAACCGGACAAAAAGAGATAGCAAAAATCAAATGCTTTCGAATTGTATATTACGATTTAGCCGTATGTCAGATGCATGCATATGGGTACATTAAAAATGAAATTTTATGGTTTATACTCGCCTATTTGCGAAATCATTTTTATTAAATATTTTTATCAAAAGACGATGATGATTTGCTGACAGAATAATTCGGCGGAAAAAAGAATCGTTTCACGACCAGATAACCAACATGTTGAACCATTGAATAAAAAAATAACCAGAAATTGTTCGCCAATTTAAGTTATTAACACTGTTTGCATCTTTTTCAACGAAGGTGGCCATTTTATGATTGTCAGCAGGGGCGGATGCAGGAATTTTCGAAAGGGGGGGTGCTAAGGGGTGCTAACCCAGGGCAAAAGGGGGGGGGGGTACAAAACATATGTCCCGATACAAATGCATTGTTCCATAACAGCACAATGCATGCACTTTGGAATAGTAATGATCGCCGTTTTCATGTGACATTTTACTGAAATCATATAGTTATCAATTTTGTGTTTAACGGTTCTATAATACTATTCATAGATTTATATATCATATATTTCCAATGATAATCAAAGTAGTTGTATGCCAAAATTATGCATTAAAATATATACTTAACCTGTTGTTCAGTGGTTCTCGTTTGTTGATGAGGTTCATAAGTGTTTTTCGTTTCTCGTTTTTTATTTAGATAAGACTGTTGGTTTTCCTACTCGAATGGTTTTACACTAGTTATTTTGAGGACCCTTTACAGCTTGCTGTTCGGTGTGAGCAAGGGCTACACGTTGAAGGGCTTACTTTGACCTATAAATTAACGGTTTCCTTTTTCAAATTCTGACTTTGGTGGAGAGTTGTCTCGATGACACTCAAACATCCATCTCCTTATACTTACTTATACAGCCATCTACTTGTGTACTTACTCATACACCATCTCCTTATACTTTCGCATACATCTATCTGCTTATACTTAGCGTCTTAAAGCAATATCTAATGACATACTAGTATGCATGTATAACGTATCATGTGACAATACATTATGTAGTTACGACATGCAGATTTGGAAAAATGCTACCTTTCAGTATATAATTTGCATCTCCCTTATACAGGTCGAGAACTCTAGACTTCTTTACGTCAGAATATATTTGCATAGTAATTTCCCAAACACAAGGCCAATACGGCCTTGAAGAACTAACCAATCAACTCAATGCTACAATGCATTGTGGGCTACTACAAGTTTACTACAACCGGAAAACACGTGGAATTAGTGGAAGAACTGTCAACTAATATAGTGTCTGGGATTCTCAAAATATATGTTTTTGTTCTGCGAATGTGATTATTGTAAAATATATAACATAATCTTCAATTTGCATGCTCAGATTTAAAAAGTATCGTTTACGGGCTTCACTATTCGACTTTCTTTTTCGCCTTGTTAAGGTTTATGTACCCTTCTGTAGCCATTTTTGTACGAACTTTTCAAACTTCAATTGTATCAAAATTACAGATATTATGAATAATAGAGATCGGCCATTTTGTACATATTCCAAGGGGAAACTTGATGCAAAGCATTATTTTTTACTGTTCCATTGCATTTAATAGAAAAAGAGGACTTTGTGGCAAATAAATCAAGATTTTTATAGAAAATCCACAGCCTTTATCCTTGTACTCTCATATTTGGCAATTTGATGACTGATAGATAAAGGATTATTGCATGCAGTGCTAGCATTGATTTCCTTAAAACAAGTTTATAAATGTAGTTATTAGTTAAGACAAGTATCAATATGACCAAAATCAAGTACACCTTTTAGGGTGCGCTCGACTTTAGTGACTCAGCACGAGGTGTTTTGGAATTTACAGGTTACTTAGAACTTTTTGTAAAAAATAAACACTAGCACATCATAGAAAATCAAGTGAGTAATTTATGTTTCAAATATTATAACAAAAATCTCTGTATTAAAGGCTGTGGATTTTCTATAAAAATCTTGATTTATTTGCCACAAAGTCCTTTTTTTTCTATCAAATGCAATGAAACAGTAAAAAATAATGCTTTGCATCAAGTTTCCCCTTGGAACATTTGAAAAATTCGTACAAAAATGGCTACAGAAGGGTACATAAACCATAAAGTTGTTGAACAGGTTTTTTCCCATTGTTATGCATTGTACCTGTGCAATAATTTTAGACCTGAAACAGTGAAATTTCAGATGAAATGACCACTGTCCACTATGAAATTTGTTGAGATCTTTTAAACCTGTATAATGTCATTCCGAAATCATTTCTGCCTAGAAAAACACGAAAACTGTCATTGAAACACTTCTTTCTGTACTGGATGTGTAAGATTTTTATCAGGACCTGAACTGAAAGTAAGAACATCATTATATTCAGTACTGTATGCTAAAAAAAAATGTTATGAAAGCGGCAGGGGGGTCCAGCCATTTAAAAAAGGGGGTCCATGCCTAACCCAGGACTAATGGGGGGAGGAGGTTGCAACTACATGTCCCCATTCAAATGCATTGATCGTTCAAAAAAAAGGGGGGGTCCAACCCCCGGACCCCACCCCCTTGGATCCGCCACTGAGCGGGTATGGTGTATAGCTTAATACATTTTGTACATGTATAGCTTCATCCATCGATAAAGTCTGTTTGTTGCTAATTTTATCACAAAATATACCTCAGAGGTTTTTTTATCGTTCAGCTGCTGTCATGTTGAGGTATGTGAAATATCTTCAATATTTAAAGCCTCTGGATCACAGTGAGTGCCATATTACCTATTATTTTTATTCTAAAACGTGCTTTGTATATAGAAATAAGAAGATGAGGTATGAGTGCCAAATGAGACATCTTTCCAAAAAAGACATAATCTAGTAAAGTAAGCAGTCATAGGTTCAATGCCGAAAAGTACGCTATAAATGACCCAAAAATTACTTGTGTAAAACAATCCAAACAAAAAAAACCCGGCCCAATATAATATATAAAAGGAGAAGAAATATATCTAATAAATAACAACGTATATAGGTTTGTATATATAGGAGGCTGTATTTCAGTGGTTGTCGTTTGTTTATGTGTTTCATATTTGTTTTTCGTTCATTTTTTTATATAATTAAGGCCATTAGTTTTCTCGTTTGAATTGTTTTACATTGTCATATCGGGGCCTTTTATATCTGACTATGGTTAGCTTGCTTGCTTTGTTGGTATATTGTACAATTATATTAGGATAACAACCAAATAAATTCAAATATAAAATATACAAGTTACAAGTTAAACTATGCCTATATATATTGTTTAAAGATGTCAATCTTATTTTCAAAGCTTGTATAAACAACTATACACAAGAAGCAAGCAAGCCAACCAAAGTTTTACTTTGCAAGCATAAGGAAATCAGCTGTAATGATTTTATTCAGTTTGGCAAATGTCCGAGCCCGTTAAAAAACGAAAACAAAATGAAACTACAGTTGCTTACTTCACTACCTTTAAAACAAAGGGAACAGTTTGGAAGTCTCATATACTGAAATGTGACAAAAAAAAAACAAATACTTATAGATTTTGTTAACACTGCCATGTATTGAATATTTCTTCGCCTTTTTTACGAACACAAAATTCAAGGATCACACATTTGCCTTTAATTATCTATACGGAAATTGCTGTACTCGTGATTATTAGCACCGGCTGTTATCGACGGCTTACTTTACACTAGTAAGTTTGTCTCGTGGGTAATTGTGTTTTTCGCTGTTGTTTCGTTGCTGTCTGGTGGACGAATACATGAAATCTCCGTGCCATCATCAAACATAATATTAATGGCTATATATCGGGTAATTCAAACCCTTTTTTCCTCGCATAGAAACAACTCTTCGTTAATCTGAGCATGGAAGGAATACTTTGTATCACAAACTATAAATGAGGATACACAAATTGAAAAACTGAGCGAAATTGTGAATCCCGCATTGCACTAAAAAATGTGTTGTATTTCAGTAAATAACACGTGTTCTCGCTTGATTGTAAACATGTAGTAGTCCATCATGCATTATTACTCATTTAGTGGATTGGTCAAAAACCTAGGTAAAAATAAATTGCGTCACATGTAAATAAACAATTACATGTGCGAGAACATAAGTATGCTAATTTATGCATTTCCATATAAGGTAGTGGTCCCGACCTGTTATAGCGTTTTTAAATTTTCTGCACATTTTATCTACAATCGTAAGTTAACAGTAGTAAAAAACTGTCTGTGTGGCACAAATTTGTTTTAGTTTAATTGATGTCATTGATGCATTAAATACAAAGTTTTTTGAAAGTTTTAAAATTGATAATAGTATATGACAAACCGTATGGAAGCAGCAATTTCCATTGTGCAGCTGAAATTATTCTTTTTTTCTTGAGATCCATAAGCATTGGTAAATTTTTTTTTATAATTGCTTCAAGATTTGAGGGAGAAAACTCTCGATCAAATAAGCACCTAACAGCCTGGGGTGCAACCTTTTGTACCAAATGACAGAACCTCAAAAAATTGGTTTCTTCTTTTGTTACGTGACCTGGTAATCTGTAAGATAAAGAACACAATTTTAATATACTAGTAATAACACTTTTTTTAGTTTGAGATATACAGATTTACTCGACTCAAATGTCACCGTACTTGCTTGACCATAAAATGCCACATACCCCAATAGTCATAAATCTCACTGGTCTTGCAAACCCTCCGAAAAGTGAATCTGGCAGGTTGTTATATTATTTAGAAATAATCCAATCAAAAAAGATACAAGAGAGTTAATTGGTGAACGCACCAAATTTTTGGGCCGGAAATATGGAGGTTGTTGGTGTAAAAAAGTGCAAAATATCATATAAACAGTTTGTATCTTGAGGATTTTGTAATAATCCTCAATTGCCAGAACTGTCCAATCCAACTAGATATGATAATGCTATAAGATATAACTTAATTTTGCATTTGATGAAATGGAATATCATCTAATTCATTTTTAAGACTTGATTTGAAACTCGAGACTATCAAAGTTACATCTAGTGATCTACTGACAAAATACTTGTATTCCTCATCTCAGATATGGATTTAAACGCAGCCTTTCACCTCATTCACTCATCAATGAATTTTATGTCAAGATGACATATTTTTTAGGAACCTCGATTTTGACTATTACAGACGCATCTACTGACAAAATATTATTTCTCTACGAGGTGTATCTCATATATGGACTCGAACGCAAACTTTAATCAGTCACTCATATGTCAAATGTAGGTCAAGATAACCTTGTTTTTATCAGGACCCCCTATTTAGTCAAGACGCATCTATGAACAGAATGTCATGAACTATGGCTTATACCACAATATCATGAACAGAATGGGGGTCAGACCTATAATCCGACAGTCCCATAATCCGACAGTCCGATAATCCGACAGTCCTATAATCCGACAGCCCGATAGTCCGATGCACGGTCACTTGTCTCTGAAAAGTATGCCTATATAGACATGGAACGTTTGTAAATTGGTATATTTTTTCACACAGAAAATTAACAAATCAGTCAGTATGACGTCTTGTACAGGATCGCAATAATCCCATACGAATCGGAAATGAACGGAATCCGGGTCCGTTCACCTTAAAACATGAAGATAGTATAACGCAGTCAGGATTCTACTTCGTCAAAATTATCTCCCCATTACGCCAGTTCATTTTCACAATTGTAGAAATGGAAGCCATTGTAGGGATGACGCGCTACCAATTTTGCTCTTGGAAACCGATAAATTTATCCACATTGCACCATTACGATCCTTATATGTCAGTTGTATTTCAAAAGACAAATGTACCAACTAGCTTATGAGCATCAGTTAATGATCTTGTCTGCATTGATTCAATTTAAAACTATTGTCTGATCGGTTGTCAGGTGGAATTTTCGAAAATTCATTAACATTAAAAAAAATTCTAATTAAATATTTCGTGGAAGGGCAGACTAGATTTGTTTAGTGATTGGATACTATAAACCATAGTTATCACAGACAAAAAAAATATAATTTTTCGAAGATATGCATTTTCATCATCCAACATGAAAGACTGTCGTCAAGTACTTTCAGTAAAAAATAGCTATTCGAACACACCAACTCTGTTTTTGTGATTCATTAGATAGGTATTTCACTTGACCCATATATTTCATCTTTTAGTACTGGGATTTTTTTATGTTATAAAGTCAACCTGTAGCTTCGGTATATAAAAATGATAGAATCTGAAGTGAGACGATGTATGAAATAGTCTTGCTATGTACGATATCAAGACAAAATATTCAACTCAAACACGCCCTAACATAAAAAGGTGCACTCGATTGTCTCTTTTCGATACTTTTATTACCCAGTTTTTGGAATTTTTTCTTGAGTCACATAATGGAAGGGCAGACATGAAAACTACTGAACTAATAGATTGATATGTTTTCCGTCCGTGGTAAAAAAAACAAATGAAATCGGAGGATATGCATTTTCTACATCCAACTTGAAAGATACCCATGCCGTCGACTTGATATCTAATTGTTCTGCTTATAGTGGAGTGACAAAGTCGATGAATTTTCAACTTTAATGGACCACCCTACCTGCAGGCTAAATTATACATTTTTGGATAGAGAAATGATTAAAGTTTAATGTTTGCCTGGTCGTAGAATCGAAATATGGTGCAGCTTTTTTTAATTTGGGGTTAAAGTGCAGTGGTCGATTTTTTCACCGAAGTACATTTATTTCACACGGGGTTATGAACAATCAAAAAATTAATATCACATTTGCTCAAATAAACAAAATTTAATTCTTAAATGAAGCAATAAACTGTAACAATTCACTATCCAAAAAAAAAAAGAAAGAATAAAAAAAATGGCGATTTTAAAGAAAATTCAGATCAGCAACAATATTTACACACAAGATAAACATGTTTATGACCTTTAATTGGTATTTTTTTCTTCACATATACATTTTACGATGTATTTCTGATTTATACGTTTTCTCAAAATAAAAGAGAGTAAATTATGCTTCTGGTATGGTATATGCCATTTGTCAGTGGCAAATATTTCACCAAAGGTATGTGAATGAGATCGAAACAATTAATTCCAATGCGTCATTGTTATGTGTACTCCAATAAAAATACATATTGTATGGATGGAAAAACAAACTTTCCCTTATTGCAGGACAGCTATGCATACATGAAACCCATAAAACATATAAAAAGTGGTCAGTCATAAAGGGCAGTTGCAAATGCAAAACAAAACATACACAAAAACAAAGAACCAAACAAAATACACAGGTTCAAATAATCGCATAGTCGAAGTGATATTAACCACAAAGAAACCAACTGTAATCATTTTGTTAAAAATAATGTCATGAATATATACAGCTTTACATGATTCACTCAGACGCCATTTTCATCGTCATCTTCTTCACTAATTTGAATGTGAGTAAGATAGTTTCTACAACTCTCAGAACCTTCACACGAACAAATAGTTGTACAACCTAGATTTTGCTGGTTGCAGACACAATTTTTATCGCAAGCCTTTTTACCCTTGCATGTGCAAATAAGGTCTTGAAGGAAATCTGCTGACATAGGTCCTTCAAACAAAATCGGTAGTAAACCATTTTTACCCTCTTGCCAACCAGAGTTTTTGGGCTGTCTGGTTGCTGGTTTTGCAATGTGTGAATGCATCCAAACTTGCGTCTGTAACATTGCACGGAGGATGTGTTGTAAAAAGGACGCCTCACATGGGGGTAATCTAACAAGATTCATATCTTTTGTTGTGGCAAATTTCACCCTTAACTTGTTCAGGTCTTCATGTAAATCACTGAATTTCCTCTTCGGATCGTATAACAAAGCAACAAATTTGCGTCCATCATGAATGGCGGATTCCTGATCTCCCGTTGAAAAACCTATCTGAAGGGATTGGAAATTGTCTGCACTTTTCTGCAAAAGTTTGTACATAGACTTCTTTCCGAGACCAAAAAAAGAAGAAGTCGTATCGCATCCTGTGAGGGCATGTGTGGCTGGCAGTAAATTACAGATTGAGGGTTCAAGTGAGTGACATATATCGTGAACAGGTAGAAAACGCCTTCCATCTTTCAAATTTGATACTGACCCAGTTTGGAACCACATCTCCTCTGTATTTTCAAGTTTAGGAAAATAGTGGACACAGAGCACTAACACATCAGTGTCAGATGACTTTATAATAATACGACCTTTTCTATCATTCGAAAAAATATTGGCATCTGCATACACCGAATGAAGAATCATTCGTGTATCTGCTTCTTCTTGTGTGCTGTATAAGTCAGTACAATTTGACAGGCCATCACAAGAAAATCTCTTGACAACTTCTGGGTTTTCAAAAACACCCGCGAGAAACAATTCGGTACCTCCCTTTAAAGGAGACTGTCCAAAATACCGTTCGCAATACTCACCAAGTAATCTGATAAGTGACTGTTTATTTTCTGGATTGCAAAGGAACTTTTTCCAGTCCGGAATTGCTCTTCCTTCAATAACCTGATAAACCTTTTGAGCTCCAAATGACAAGGTTCGACGCAATCTTTCCGCTGCTTTGATTGAATGTTTTACATCGTAGCAATCAAAAACATCGACCACTGTTCCAGCATTTAAAAAACACGTTAGAAGCATTGTTACATAGTTTCGTAGCAGATCACCAAATGTGTTGCATTTCTTGACATCCATACATTGAATAATTCCCATACCATCACGTATCAAAACTGTATATATTTGCTGTGTCATAATTTGGAAGGTTGAAGGAAGAGCAGATTTCCTCTTCAAGAAGGTGAATTATATCTGATTTGCAACACTTACGCATGGTACCATCATCGTGGAAAAGTGCTGAAGGTATTGAACCAATAGGATATGCCAAGATCTTGTCTACTGTAACATCTTCTCGAACATTAGCCAGGGCTAAAGCGCGACGAAATATCATCTCTGGGTTTATATGGGCTTTCACAAAGTCACCTGTTTTACATTTGAGTTTTGAAGTCTTAGTCATATCCTCAAATGTCTTTAGTGGAGACCTCGAAATAGGACTGTAGAAAACACGGTTTTCACCTTCATTAAAGCAACCTTCGACAAAAGACTTGACCCTTTGGTTGCCACGTTCAATAGATTTTAGAAGAGAATCTTGAACGTCTTTTGAGGCTTGCATCCCTGTAGAAATATTGATCAAGTATTTTGGATGATCGGTGATGTTAAATGGATCAGTCATGTTTGAATGCACATAACTAACCAAATCAGACACATTTTGTTTGTCGCGATTCATTGCTGTTGGTTTGTTTTCTTCGTGTTCACCTTCTGTGTCGGTCGATAATCCAGATCTTGCTCTCATTTCAGCACTGAAATGCGCAAGAATATGCCTTGTAAGCATCCATCGAAGTAATGCTGGTTTTTTTCTTGTCAATCCTACAATGCCGCCACAACCTTTGGAATCTTTAATGATAGTTTTTTCTGTGGCCATGTCACTCCAGATACCATTAAAGGTTCCAGGCTTTTGTCTGACTGCAAACTCACCTGACAAAAAGGAGGACTTAACCGTTTCTGGTAAATTTAACATATCCAAAACGTAGGCTGGAGTCCACCTAGCATAGTTTGTCCGGTTAGTTATGAAGAAGTATGGCAACATTGCAGACACTGATTTCAAATGTAAAAGCCACAAACCATCCCGTTCAGCTCTTATATTCTGTAACAATATTTCAACTGCATGAAGAAACATATCCCAAAATGCAAAGGTTGGTGATATACTACAATAATGTGTTCTGAATTCTTCAAACAAAGGTAAAATATGTTCTTCAAAAACATCGAAGAACTCCTCAATATCCTCAGTGCTTTGTGGTGTGCTGGGGACAGCAAATGAGCTATGACAGTCAAGGAACACCTTCCACACATTTGGTTGAATCGTTTTCATACGATTTTCATCTCTACACCAATTAAAGAATGCCTTAAACAAAAGAACCATAAGAACCTCAAAGGCCAATGTTAATCCTCGAACACCACGATTAAACTGTTTACCAACTAGCATTTGATCAACTGTATTTGAAGCATAAATTCCAGAGTCTACAAGTAAGTCAGAGAGCCCAGCTGATTCCCATAACTTACCAACTGTTGCTATAAAACAGGAAACCCCGTGAAACCCACCGAGTCTTATTATATGGGAGTGAAAAACATCCGGCATAGACCATTTCACCTGTTGGGCGACAGCATATAATTGCTGATCAAAAGTTTGTACAGCGTATTGTTGACCAGCACGATTTGACATATCTAAACATTGTTTCATGGTGGTATATACTGTTGCTATGTAGCTAGGTTTGGCGTCAATGACCGGAGCATAGGCTACAAACGTAAATTCATATTTTGATTCAGATAATCTTTTGTAGAAACCGGTCCAAAATGGGACAATTTGTTCATTACTTTCTACAGAAATAGGAATAGGATCAATGCTGCGTCTCGACAGTATTCGAAGGAATACCCAAGACATGTCAGCAACATCTAGTCTTGAATCAATAAAGCTCGACACAATCTTGTCATAAGCATCTGCATATCGTGGGGGGGGGGGGGGGGGGCATAACGTTCTTTTGGCTTGTCGTAAGGTAAGCATGCCATAAGTTTGGTATTAGAAACATCCAACGTCAGAGATCTTTCTGGTCCACGCTTAACCTTAATGGAACTAATACTTGCGTTGGATGTGTCATTTTGATACTGAAAGACAGCTCTAGCCATTGAGTGAAAGGTATTCTTACCATCTATAGTTTCAGCATTAATATCAATATTATCAGCCCCCTCCTGAATAATATGACCACCTTCTTCAAAAGAAGCAATCCCATTAGGTAAATATGAGGTGTCTTGGATTCTGCCTATTTCAAAATTTGCTAGACTAGTCAGATATCTTCGTACTTCTGAGTATGATGAACAAAAGCCATGTGAATTTAGATTTTCAATCAGGTTTTTGGAACCAAACTCATGGTGGAGTTGTAATGCCAAACCAAGATGAAATGGGGTAAAAATGCCTTTATTCAATGAAACAATACATTCGGCTATTGCAAGGACTTTACGCATCACATCGACAGGAAGGTCAGAAACATTACCCTCTCCATTGTATGACTTATCATCAATAATCCACAACAAAAACTTTGTTAATAAACAAGGAGTGTGCTGTGTAGAATAAGACAACGATATTTCAGATGGTGTTGGGTAAGTCTCATTTGATATATCTAAGGACTGCAATTGTCTACGGATTATTGAAGCGGCTGCATGTAAAGTCTGGTCTTCATTTATAGGTCCTATTTCAACTTCAGCTTCAATTTCCGAAAGTTTTAACTCACATTTTAAATGGCTAGCTGCTTGAATGGCTTCGGCAATTGATATAGAACTGCTGAATACTATATTGGATCTTCCCTGCCCTTTCTGTGTCTGAATGACGATAGAATTTCCATAATGCTTTTCTAGCCTTCGTTGAAGTTTGGCTGAAGTATATCTCGTTTTTAATTCGGGAGGTAAGAAGAAACAGTATTTTTCTAAAAGAAAAGACATTAAGTATGCCTTTTTGTGAATAAGCAAGTCTTCATTTATGTGACCAACGAAGGATTGAAAAGCCTTGTCATGTACAGAAATGTCCACCTCATCATTAAATTCTTCTTTCTTTGGAATGCTAAGTAAATAATTAGCAATGCAAGCTCTGTGGTAAAGAGCTTTAGATTTAAATTCTTCCGAAAAAAGAAGTGACTTCAACTCTAAATCACGTTTATGGTCTGCTAATTCACTTATTTTTTGTAGTCTTTCATCACTTTCTAAGTGACGTAGGTTTTTGTCGAGCTTATACGACTTGTGCTTACAGAAAATGCAAGTAGTCCAATCAAACGGCGTGAACATTGATCTGGTCTGAACAGGATGGGAACAACATGGTTGATTCGCATTGGAAGTGTCTTTAAGATTGTTAACATCAGGCATTACAAACTTTTCTAAATTGACTCTACTAGTGTAGGATTTGTAACAAGATTTGTGATAACACAATCTTTCAATATCTACATCTGTAAGTGAACTATATTCATCATGAAGTCGACGAAACACGTCATCTTTTCTTGTATTCACAGCATCTAAAAGTGTTTGCTGTCCTTTCGTAGATAAAGAGGACAGTTTTTCCACTGTTGAAACTTGACATATAATGCAAAGATTCCACTGGTTTGACATACGGCGAATTTTAGCTTGCGAAGCCGTAAGCTTCAATGGGCTACTAAAAGTAGACATTTTCCGGATAAACAACTTATCCGCACCAATTCAACTTTTAAATTATAAAAGACCTATTAATTTGTCAAAGTAAAAACACATTTTAATAACCATTTGACTCAAAATTAATCAGTAACAATTAAACACTAACAATGTTTAATAACCCTATAATACAAAAATATTAATAAAACGACTTTGAAAAGGAACAACTACGAAAAATACTATGACAAAATGTTGATGTGATTCATCCAGGTAAATCAATCAAAAGTAATAATACTGCGTATCGGTAAGGAATTAAAAATCCGGAAATTCAATGAATTTCATAGCAATGTTTATAAATTGCTAAAAATATAGATATACTCATCCGAATGAGCTGAAGTTGGTCTCATAAGTTTAGAAAATGAAGTTTTATTACTTTTCACATAACAAACTTTGTAATATATCGATAAATTATGAATTACAAGTTTTGTAACCTCTCCGTTCAAATAAAAAAAAAGAGTATGCATTTTTCAAAGGGGATAAAAAAGTTAAAAATAAGGTTCAATAGAACAAATTTTCATTTTATAATATACATGTGTAGTTACTCTCTTAATAAAATCCAAAATTAAGAGTTTGTGGATTATAAAAATGAAATCATGTTAAAAATGTTTTTGGAATGCATTTCAAGTTAAAATCGAAAATTCATTTTCTTTTCACTCTCAAAAAAAATTGCACCGTACGAAATGTCTACGACCGGGCAAAAAAGTTAGATTAATGTATTGGCTTTGCAAAAATATAATTTTCAGCCTGCAGGTATGCCGGTCCATTAAACTCGTAAAATAAGCACCTTTTTCGTGATTTGTCACTACACTATTAACTATGTACTAGATAAATTAAACCTTATGCAAATGGTGTTTTTAAAATAAAACACATCGTAATTGAGAAGAAAATTATAATTTTGTTTGTTTCTATCAAGTTTTAAAATGTTTGTCACTATAGTAAACATTACAGTACACATTTATCGCCTTCTTTAACATTTTTAGAGCTTCTATTTCAACCGGGTTTCCGACTGTAACGTATCTACTTGTAACCTACGGAAGATGTCAAGTTTAAATTGTTAACATTTACACCCTTCATCTTCCTGTAATGATGTGTCATCATTTAACTTATGATATTGTCACGTAGTACTGATATTGTAAGTATAACGTATCCACTTGTAACCTACGGAAGATTTCAAGTTTAAATTGTTAACATTTACACCCTTCATCTTCCTGTAATGATGTGTCATCATTTAACTTATGATATTGTCACGTAGTACTGATATTGTAAGTATAACGTATCCACTTGTAACCTACGGAAGATGTCAAGTATAAATTGTTAACATTTACACCCTTATCACAAACATTCCCCGAGTGTAGTCTCTTTATTATCAATCTAATTAAAATTAAATCCTTTAATTGCTCCTGTTCTGAAATGTATCAGAACAGGAGCAATTAAAGGATTTAATTTTAATTAGATTGCTTTATTATGAGATTGGCCGTTCACCTTAAAACATGATCACTCTCATTCAAATTCGCTCCCTTCCACTTTCACACCCTACACGTTCTTACCAAAAGTCCGTTTGCACCCTATACGTTTGCTTTTGTGTATTATGAAAACAATGATAAACATATTTATAGCAATACTATTACTGCCCAATTAATATTCTAACCAAAACTCGATTTTTTTTTCATTATTTCATAATAAATTGACAAAATAAAGAGGCATTCTGGAAACGGTTTTGTGTTGAATAAATCTAAATCATGTTTTTGTTAGTGTATTTGTATTGCTATAAAAAAAAATGACTAGGGATGCTCAGGTCCTTTTTTTTATTTACATATAAGTGTTATCTGTCATCAGCAAAGAGTTCAGGTTTTGGCAATCAGTAAACCAAAAAAATACTAGATAGTACAGCGGTTTATATTGCCATACAAGCTAGAGCAATGATAAGGTATTATAAATAGACGCAATTTAAGTTAAGATTTCATTCCTAATCATTAACTATGAAACCATTCTGAACGTGGTTTTGCATCTTGACTGAAATTTGAGATAATGACACTATTCCTATTTTATTAAAACTAATTGCTCTTTTTAGAAAACGAAAGAAAAGATGAAAAAAAATATTGATACTTCTGTGTTATTCTATCCGAAGTAGTCGTTTCATATCTTCGGGGCGAAACCCCTCAGATATAAAAACAAACAACTTATACTTTTAATTGTGACATATCACATTCAACCAGATTATACCTTACATCTTGGAACAGTATAGTTAACAATATATGTGCTCCTGGTTACATACATGCGCTTGCGCATGTACAAAATGTATGAAAACAGACATTCTCGTTATCAACATCGACATGATGATTTAAGGAATCTTATATTAATTGTTCAAACAAGACAAAAGGGGGGGGGGCAATACTTTTTTGTGTTAACCTGTTACGGCCCTTTTCAAGGTGTTGTTTACTGTTATCTGAGATCAATTTAAGCTGTTAACTGTTTTCAACCCACTTTCTTAATTGTTATCAGCATTTCTGCATTTTTTGTTAACTGTTTTTGCCAAAATCGAGGTGTTGTTAACATGTTAACGGACCCCGTATTGCCGGATCCCTCAAGAAGGGATTTAATTTATATCCCATTTCGATGCATTCCACTTTTTAAATTTTAAACACTGCTTGCGTTTCAGCAGTATGTTAATACGCTTTTAAAAAGACAATCATCCTTTGCAGCAGCACGGCTTCGTGTCGGACCATCGGATTGTCGGATTAACGGACTGTCGGACTATCGGACTGTCGGACTATCGGACTGTCGGACTATCGGACTGTCGGACTACTGGACTGTCGGAATTTCAGGGTGTCGGATTATAGCTACGCTCCCAACAGAATGTCATGAACTATGGCTTATACTTCCACAAATAGATGAAGAGGCGTGGTGTAGTGGTTAGTGCAGCGGACTACTAACACAATTAAAGGTTCGTGGTTCGATCCCCGCTCAGGAGAGAACATTTCAGGGACTGAAATTTCGGCTCTCCCTTGACACCATTTGCGGCGAGTATGGTCTTGAGAAACGATGACAGTCCGTCAGACTACTAACACAAAGGTTCGTGGTTCGATCCCCGCGCAGGAGAGAACATTTCAGGGACTGAAATTTCGGTTCTCCCTTGACACCATTTGCGGCGAGTGTGGTCTTGAGAAACGATGATAGTCCGTCAGAAGGGGACGATAAATGGCTAACCCACTATGAATAAATATCTTTAAACTGGATAGATGGACTTTAACTTTGTGATGGACAGATGAAACACTATATCCCTTACCCACTTCGTTTGACAAAAGATATAAAAATCTAAAAGCAAATAAATGTCAAATTTTTCCTCGTAGTAAGGCTTGAGAAATGCTAGACATTTTTTTTTCATTTCTATTCGGTTTAAAAGCAATTGTCCCGGACACTTTAATCTCAGAAAAAAAGATCACATCTCTATACCTGAAAGTTAGGTTGCAGTGAAATGCAGTGAAGTTTAGCATTTGATAGTTGATAACATTCTGGCGTATCATAATCAAACAACTTGTAACGTCTCATTTCATTGGCCGAAAGATTCAAATACAACAACAATGTAGTCAGTGTGCACGTGAATTGACACAGGTGACCGACAATGGAATGTACTATGTTACTACGAACGTATAAACAAGGATTTGTTTAGTTTACAAACCTTTGGTCAAAAGAATTAAATAAATCGTTTGTTAACTTCAAATAGTGGGGTCGAAATATTATACTGATATTTTGTGTTAAGTAATTATATTCTAAGTTCTTTATGCATGCAGCAACTCAATTATCGTGTATCGCATAATGAGAAATATAAGGATAAAATAAAAAGCATGTGCCGCTTTTATACGGATGAATCACAGGCACTTGTCTTAGAAAAAATGTTCCTATATACCTTATTATAATATAACATAAACTTGAGGTATATAGGTGGAAAATTTCTGAGACGAGTGCCTGTGGGATGAATATATGAACCACTTTTAATTTCTTTCATACTGACGATAGGTTATAATTCTAACAATATCGTAGTCACCTATAATAAGTAATACTGATCCATTACAATAATTAATGATGGGTTGCACTGACATTCCTCTTATTTTATTTTCATGCTATAAAACATACACACAGTAGCTAAGCGTACCATAAACGGAGGAAATTGTCCCCCAAAATAGAAACAAAATAACTTTAATCGTATCATTTGTGCACCTGAATGAATTCAGTGAAGGCATGTTGTTGTAATAAATTGAAATGTTACATCGGCGAAGATTATTCAGTTCTTTTGCATGTGTTGAACAAAATAATAAATTAATACTTGTGAGAAATGTCGTAGTTTACGAAGAACAATTCTCGTTTTCACGTCCAAGAATTGTTTTACATTGTCATTTCGGGGCCTTTTATGACTGACTTTGCGGTATGGGCTTTGCTCATTATTGAAAGCCGTACGGTGATCTATAGTTGTTAATTTCTGTGTTATTTTTGTCTCTTGTGGAGAGTTGTTTCATTGGCAATCATACCACATCTTCTTTTATATATGTATTTATAGTATCCCGCAGTTAAGATTTGTCACTTTTTAAGAACACATCCGTAAAAAAACGGACGCCCACCGGACAGAAGGGATCAGAAGGGCAATCATACCACATCTTCTTATTTAAATATAAATGTACTGTTTTCGATTTTAAAAGGATGAACATTTATTTTTTAATTTTATACTGTAAGAATAGAGCTGCATAACATTGTTGAACTATTCGCTAAAGTACATGTATTATGTATTCGTATTTAAAATGAAATACAAAACGAAACATGTATGATAAACTGATAAACAAAATATCACTGAGAAATTAAGGATGACTAAATGCATGTACAAGAAGAAACTCACCTTTTTATCAAAACATTTTATGAATAAACACTTTTTTAAAAAACTGATTGTTTCTTTTTACGTGTACATATTTACAATATACAATTTACGTTCGTTTTTCAACCGAGAATAGCAAAACCTCATGAAGTATATCGTTGGAGTTTATAAACTACATTTAATTCCCTTGTGCCATGGTTTGCCATCTGCGTGTTTTTTTTAACAAAGCATGGTTGGTTACATGTTATGAATTTACTTACCATTTCGGGACTTTTTTCTCTCAAGTAAACGGAATCAGAAAAAAATCACTATCCTATGTCGAATACCTAAAACTTGTCAAAGAATATGAAAAGTGTTTGTAGAAAAGTACGGTTTCATTTTTCAAGTACACCGCTAATTCATCGAGTCCATTGAGTGAAAGAAAAGGCAGGATAAGCAACTTGGGGGGGGGGGGGGGGGAGGGGGGAGTCAATGAAAAAATATGTGGATTGAGTTTTTTTTATTTTTCATTGAACTTTCGATGTCGTCCCTTGAACCAGAGGACACATTTGAATTAATATTTCGATGTGAAAACTGTTAAGATTTTAAAGTTTAAAATTTTACTATCAATTGCAGAAAATTATAAAACCAATGAATTTCACATGCACATTTATAAAAGCTAGAATTGTGATTGCATAATCAAGAACACAATCATGTACGCAAATACGACGATGGAAGCTTTAAACAACCTTGACCAGCTACGTGAATATTGACCAGTCCATTCAACGTTATAGTACGTGTGTTCTATTTTCGCAGGTGTGAGGTCGAAGGTTTGAATTGACCAATGAAAACGATCGTTCCTTAAAGAGTTAATCTAATAAATAAAATTGAGAATGGAAAAGTTTGTTTGACTGATTATGTCGCACGACCTTTCGCTAAGCTTGGCCGCAGATAGGTGTAAGGTACATAGACACATCTTTTTATGAGCCCAGCTCGTGTGTGGATGATGCACAAATGACAGGAAATTCAACCTCACCGTGATAACTATTATATTGTATTGATATAATCATTTAATTGTTTTTGTTATATATATTATATTGATATGTGTATACCAGTTATATATCATTTTCATCTTTTTGTATATCATTCTATGCTACTATTCTAATGATAGTGCAATCGACACTTGCGGTGCATGGGGGGACACTCGTCTGTAATATTTTTTTTTAAATAGATTGGGTTTGAGTAGGCATTCCTATTTCCAGCGTTTGTTGCAAAAACGTTCTTGATATATTCTTCCGCATGCGTTAACACAAATATTCGGTATTCAGGCTTGGTGTTATTGATATATATACATGTATATTTCTCACGTCAAAACATTTTCATATCGATCATTTATCTATGTTCTTTACAATTACATTCATGAATGTTTATTGATGAATAGCGGTTAGGAATGTTATTTTGGACTTGATAATATCCGCGTAATTATACGAAACACTCGATAATATACGCGTAATTATACGAAACTCTCGATAATATCCGCGTAATTATACGAAACACGTTCGGTTATCAGTCAAAATCGCATGTCACATGGGAAGAAATCTCTGTGGCAACATTAAACCGGAATACCCTCACGATCATCCGTTATAAAAACCGCAATCATTCTCTATAGTATAATGTTACCAACCGCGCAAGATCGCAAGGGCTGTATAGCCAGTCAAGGCCGTTAAAAACTTCAATTGGTATAGTATAATGTCTTCCAATCAGGTAGTAGGAAAGTATTCTGTCTAAAGACTGCATCACTTAACTTATCAGACGTTCTCCGTCGAGACGGTAATAACAATAAAAAAATGTTGGCAACGGAGATAATTATACAGTTTCTGTATAATATGTTAAATGTGTTTACCTATTTACAATTTCTGTTTGAATGGCAACTGTTTCATTTTGTATTTGGTCAATCTCTTCGGTCTCTTTTTCTTCTAGTTTCTGATCTTTCGAAGAAGACATTTCTGCACCTAAAATAGTATGTTATATTTTTTAGAATGAAATTCAAAACAGTGTGGCTGTGGCCATTGATTGACACATTAAATTCATCCATTGACTGGGACAATTTAGGTGAACGTTTGTATGTAACGACCACTGCTCACTATGTACTTTTTAAAGACACTTCAACTATGGGGTCACCAAAGGTTCTCAACACCTTAATAAAGTAATTCGAAAAATTAATCAGAAATAACACGATGTTTTGATTTATACCAATTATATAAATCAAAACATAAAGGTTATTACTGATTAATTTTCGAATTATTTTATAATTAAAGGCGTTAAGAAACCTTTTGTGACCCCACAGTTTAAATGTCTATCGTAGGTACGTCGTGAACAGTGGTCGTTACAGACAAACGTTCACGTAAATTGTCCGAGTCAATGGATGAATTTAATGTGTCAATCAATGGCCACAGCCACACTGTTTTGAATTTCATTCTATTTATTTTATGTTCCAAAGCACATTCTCAAAAGCATTGCGGATCATCTACAGTTGGCCTAAATTTTTTTTTTCTTTCAATCTTCTATAATTCAATTCGTTTAAATTGCCTCATTGCAGTAAATCGACATATATTCTTAATATGCGAGACTGTACTCTTTGATCTGTACCTTTGTGTTTTGTTGTTTTTTTGTGTGTGCCTTGTATTGATCATTTGAGTTCAGATCGATGCAACTGATTTTTATTTCACATAGCCTAAAAGGGCCAAGTGAGCTTTTCTCATCACTTGGTGTCGGACGTCCATCGTCGTCGTCGTCCGTCGTCTTTCTTTAACTTTTACAGAACCTTCTACTCTGAAACTACGTTTACTGAGCCAAATTAAACAAACCTGGCCTAAATAATGATTAATCCTAAGTGTATTTAGTTTTAACCAGATGCTCCGCAGGGCGCAGCTTTATACGACCGCAGTGGTCCAACCCTGAACAGTTGGGGCAAATTTGGTCACAATATTCAAGCTTGATACTGGCTGAATTTGGATTGAGATCATATTTTTGACATAATATAGGTTTTTATCACAAAATAGATGTGGTCAGAGATCTAAAAAATCTATTGCACAATACTGTGCAATTGAAGATTTCTTAACTTTAGAAAACAAGCAGTGTAAGGGAGGTAAACAAATAATCAAACACATGTATAACAGTATTCTTTAAATTTTAATTGCATTACCTCCCTAATACATTTTTTTTTATATTGTCTAAATTATCCTTTAACCAAAAAAACCCTTGTTTCCCCCCTTTTTTGCCCTAATTGCTTAATGATTTGGGCCATAACCCCCCATAACCATCCCTTTGTAGTATGGAAACTTGTGGTATAATTTCAGGGAGATTTATACACTTAAATACAAGTTATTGACTGAAAACTACAAAAATGCGTACGTGTGCATAGATGTCATCAATGTTTTTTTACTTTTATATATATAACTAACGACAACACATTTTCAAATTATTAATTTGTGTTTTAATAAAAATATTTATAGGAGTATCCATTGACAAAATGAATTTGAAACAAGCGATAAGTAGTGTTATTTTGCACTGGATAATGACCGCGGATCTATAATTTTTATAGATCGGTTGAAAACCCAAAACTAATTTGCATAATGGAAATTTAGGCGATAGCAATACATCGAAATGACCTCACAGTCATCGCGATGTTAAAATGAGTGGGAAATAAAACTGTTAGTGTTTATTATTGATGCCGTTTGGATGATGTACATTTAGTTCCTTTAACCAAAAGCTTTCCTGAACCTGTCGCTGGACATCACCCCAGTGAATATTCTGTTCAATCACTAGAGTTTTCATGCGGTTAAAGTCATCAAATTTAGTTTAAACAATATTTTATTTCAAAAAGTGCAAGAAATATAATTATACAATATAAATACAGGGATTCGGAAACAAGAAAAACTTGTATAAATCCGTCTCCCTTTCAAAAAATGACAAAATTAGGAACATAGTATAAGAAACTCGTATAATATAATTTTTAATTCAAATCATGCCGGTTTATTCTGTGGTTTGCCCGTTACTCAGAAGTCAGTTTGATCGAGAAAAAAAATTATAATTATGGTCCATGCAGCTGAGAAATATGTAAATGTTTCGAAAATTAGGTTACATTATATTAAAGTTTCAACATCTAAATCGAAATCGACATAAAAATAGTTGTTATGGACCAACTCTCCCTGTTTCTAAAATAAATCTTTGTACAACTTTAAAAATATTTTCGTTTTCCTCATCACTGATGGGTTCACTACCTGATAATAATGTTTGTATATTATATCTTGGTAGTGTAGAAATGGTTTAGTCCTGATGAGTCTATAATTATGACATTCTACAGATAGTGTTTGCTGTTCTCAACTTGCCCACATATACAGAGGCTAGAAAGAACAATATTTTTCTGGAAAAGGTGTTCATTTAAGCCACTGCACTTCAACCGGAGTCTGGCATGAAGTATTTGGCCTTTTCTACAACCAGTATTATAATATGTAGGGACTTTCTTAGTATCTCGATTTATATAATTTTTAAGTGTAAATTTTGATGGATTACATCTAACATCTTGTGGAAGGCTGTTCCATTCACGAATAACAGATGGTAGGAAGGAATTTTGATAAAAGGTAGTTCTACAGTTCATATTTTGAACATTAAATGCCCTTCTAGTATTATAGTTATAGACTTGGTAAAGTTGTTGAGGTACGAGACTACAAAGATAATTAGGAGCTTGATCATTAAACATTTCGTGAAATTTAATATCTTTATTTCTGGATCTTCTTTCACTCAGAGATACCCAACCAGTATCATTATAAAGATAAGATTTAGAGAAAAGTTTAGTGGCACCTGTGACTATACGAGCCGCTTCTATTTAATGCTCTCTAGTTTGTCGTTTAAATAAATTCATAGGCTTGGTGAAACTGATATATATAACTTACGCGATAACTTTAAACTCCTCATCAGATTTAAGCGAGGCGTAGCTTTATCAATAATATAGTTAAACTTTCACAACAACCGTTTTCTTGAAAAATTAGCCCTAAATGTTTATGTTCTTCAACCTCTTGTATCAGTGTATCATTCATATATATTGGTGAATTATGGGGTTTTGCTCTTTTTCTAGATATGGTCATATGGTTTCAGTTTTTCTTGGATTAAAATTAACAAGCCATTGTTGAGACCATAAGTGATTTTTTTCTATATCAGAGTTCATTAATTCAGCCGTAGTATACTCGTCCTCAACAACTATATACAGTGGCGGATCCAAGGGGGGGGGGGGGGTGTGGGGGTTGGAACCCCCCCCCTTTTTTTTGCCGCTTAATGTATTTGAATGGGGACATATAGTTGGAACCGCCCTTTGTCCTGGGTTAGGAACCCCCCTTTTTAAAATGGCTGGATCCGCCCCTGATATATAATGATGTGTCGCCAGCAAAAAGTCTGATGTTTCATGATATGTCACATACAATATCATTTATAAATAATGAAAATAATACAGGGCCTAAAATTGAGCCCTGGGGGACACCTGCTTTAATGCTATACACATCAGAGGTCTGTCCTCCTATGACAACTGTTTGTCTTCTTTCGGATGAATAACTTTTTAACCATTTTAGTAAGTCCCCTCTTATTCCATATTTTCCTAGTTTTTTGCGGTAATGCGGTATAACAATGTATTTATTTGCGGTAATGCGGTATTGTTTATTTGTGGTAATGTGTTTTTGGTTTGTTTTTGCACAACAGTTCATTTTGTTTGATTTCCGAAAAAAAAGTTGTTGGGGTTCTTTGATATGCCGAATCTAGCCGTTTATTTAGATAATGTTATTTTTTGTGCCTTTTCAAACGACCTTATATTATCAGATTTGTTTTGTCTACGAGTATATATGCTACATTTTTCCGGTCCTGGTCACCAATGGAAACTCGAAGCTTACAACTAAAATGGTCACCCTCCTGCCTTCAATAATGAGCAAATCCCATACCTCAAAGTATAATATCCTATTTGACAGTAAGTCTAAATATCACACATTTAAAAGATTCGGAATGTTTGTTGTTCTTTAAATCATGATAATAAAACTTTAAAGTCTGTTGCCCTTATAAAGGTAGACTAAGTATACAAAAAATCGATTCACAAGATCTTGTTTAAAAATAATTATGACAATAATTGATCTTACTGAAAATTCAATGCATGTAAAAACGTTAACTGTAGGGACTTTTGTTATAAAATAGTTTATATACATGGTTGAGTCTTAGTTGGTTGGCTCTATTTAAAACATGCTATTTGGATCATTGATATTTACAGAAGCTCAGTCTGTTTTCCATATCTTTAATGAATCTAACAGATTTATTTTGAAATTTTTTTAACATATCTTTTAGGCTTTTTTCACAAATAGGAACACTATGCTGAACATGCTAGAGCATTATATACACTATACACTACAGTATATGTAAATGGTCGGAAAAGATCAATTTAATTGTGCGTGCTAAATGATAATCCTGTTACCTTTGAAAACTATTAATTGTATCTGTAAAAGAAACAGGACGAAAAGCGATGCTTGTCGAGCTTTTCTCGTGTTTTGTTTCGAGAACAAATGAATTTTATATTTTAATATGACAATGAAAATAAATATTGTTTTTACCCTGAAATTAGCACCCAACACTTGAATCTTTAGTTCATAAAATCTAAATCAGTATCTCTAACTTCTTATCTCAAAGAAATCGACATAGTTTAAAACGCGGACTGCGAAGAGGGCCCACAAATGAAAGTTATGCCAAAACAATATCACATTACCGCTTCCTCATGGAAGCTGGGTTACTGGAAATTTATTTGTACAAGTAATTATAATAATCAAAAATCAAAGTGATCGAAATCACTCATGGAAAGATTAGAAGAGTAGTTTGAATGATTTCATATTAAGGTACATGTATGGTCGGGAAAAATGAACATTTATAAAGCACTATTGCTGAAAATTGCTTTTCCAGTATGAGGATAAAATGAGCTCAAATTAAATGATATGGGTCTCTTAATTTGCAAAATTTTATCTAAACTGCAGTTTATATCTTATCCAAATAATGTTGCCTGTTCTGAACATGTTTAAAAATAAAAAATGCAAAATCAAAAATTCGTAATAGTAAAAGTTCAATGATAAATTAATATTGATATTAAAAGGCCTCCGAACAAAAAGGGGTGTTCAGATCCCCGAGCCCGAAGGAGATTTGAACAGCCCTTTTTGTGAGGAGGTCTTTTAATATCAATATTAACTTAATCATTGAACTTTTACTGACTTACAAACCGTCAAAAATATATGAAAAGTACATAAAAAGAACTTGCAGAAACCTAATTCCCCTGAACTGGACGAGTCTAAATATGTTTAACTTAAATGGTAGTTAAACAGTACTCAGACTGGTATATACAATTAACAGTTACCAAATTGAAATGAAAACGGACCAATTTAATGGCATTATTTATTTATGATAAAAAAAAAATTAGCATCTAAATAACACCAAATGATAGTTTTACAAAATTAGGGGGTAAATTTATATTTTTTAGCCAACTTTTCAAAATAACGATTTCTTATTTAATAATGTAACCGGAGAGCACGAATTTCATTACAAAATTGCTTGTCTCCACCGGGACTCGAACCCGGGACCTCTGTGTTACAAGGCCAGGTTAAAAATATAAATATAAAAAAGATGAAGATATCATCATTATAGAGTATAATGACTCTTGAGGTGGGGGAAGTGGGACGGGATTGCTTCCCTTAGAAAAACTTAGTAGATACTTAGTCAGCCGTAAGCGGTTGAGCTAAGGAAGTACTTCTTTAGCTCAGTCGGTTAGCGCGCTGCCTTGTAATACAGAGGTCCCGGGTTCGAGTCCCGGTGGAGACAAGCAATTTTGTAATGAAATTCGTGCTCTCCGGTTACATTGGCGCCCAACAATAATAACCCACGGTTAGAAGAATTACCTAGCCAGGTTAAAAATATAAATATAAAAAAGATGAAGATATCATCATTATAGAGTATAATGACTCTTGAGGTGGGGGAAGTGTGGCGGGATTGCTTCCCTTCGAAAACTTAGTAGATACTTAGTCAGCCGTAAGCGGTTGAGCTAGGGAAGTACTTCTTTAGCTCAGTCGGTTAGCGCGCTGCCTTGTAACACAGAGGTCCCGGGTTCGAGTCCCGGTGGAGACAAGCAATTTTGTAATGAAATTCGTGCTCTCCGGTTACAATAAATTAGCAATCAAAACCCCCGTACAGACCTCATTTATAACTGACCAATGCATATTATGCCCAACAACTTCATGCTATATATACTTGATGTTTTTGATCTGTCAGTAATCATGAAATAGAATCGTAAAGATCAGACCTTAGAAAACAGTAAGTAAACTCTTCCAACAATTAGCTTTTTAAACAGCTTGTTTAAGAACTTTTAATCGGACAGTCCTAGATGCATAAGGTCCTTCACAATATTCATCCGGCAAATGTTCCTTTTGTTTCTGATTTGGTAATTTTTCTACATTAAAATACATGCGAATGCAAAATAATTAGTGTTGTCTATTCAGTCCAATCAATAAATAGATCTTGCTTTATTTGTGTTTTTTTTAAATAAGAACTATGCATGCAAACTTCAATGAATAAAACCGTATTGAACTAGGTTTCACTGTCCCGATCAAAACGTGTTGGGCGAGATATATTATATGAAAACAAACACTTTAATTTAGTCGTCCGTTATTCCCTTTTCGTGTCTAAATGAAGCAAAAACACCTGAAAAAAAAACTTTTATCTTTCTTAGTTTTATCCTTACCTGACAAAAAAAATCATATGTTATAAATCGTATTTAAACATTAGATAAGATTAATAGTAAAAAAATATCTAAAACTTTTGAATAAGCAGTCAGTTATGTGATAAACTGAAGAGACCCCCTCCCCCCCCCCCAAAAAAAAAACAACAAACAAAACAAAACAAAACAAAACAACATGAAAATTTAAATGAAAATTGTAAATTATAGCATTTTACAAGATCTTGTCTTTGTGTGCCAAGTACTAGTACTGTAACAGAGATATTAATCAAATTGATTGATTGTTCTTTGCTTTAAGTCCAGTAGCAAATATTTCATGCCTGTTAATGACTATAACACATAAATTTTAAATACAATAGGTAGGTCGTAAAATAGGTGCAAGAGTTTTTAATTTGATTCATAAAATCTACCCTGAAGTCGATCATCCATGTTTCCGTGTAGTTTACAATATCATTTCACGCATCCAATTTAGGTTAGATACTTTTAGCTCGCTTTAGTAACTGCGAGAATTCTGTGAAACTGTATTGTGTATTGTACTTTAGTTTTTGGTATGATATTCTGTACTACCGATCACTACTGCTCTCCTGGTTGGTCTCGTGTGGGGGCGTTCGCCTCGAGAGCGGGATGTCATTAAATGTGTTCGAATCCCGAACGGGTCAAACAAAGACGTTAATTAAATTGGTATTCTATTTCAACGCTTAACACGTGGCATCATAAAGTAAAAGCACAGACTGGCCGGCTCAGCGTCGGAAATGTGTCCTGGTCGGGTGACTTTTCTTCCTGCGAACTAATATCTTGTGAACTTACACGATAAAAAAAAAAGACTCAGCTTGTCAGTCTAGTAAAAAACGGGGTTAATGCTCTTATATTATTTCACGTAATCGTCCTGAATATTAATTAGGGCCCCGCCTTTAGGCGGATCGCCCTAAAGTGATCAGTCTGTCCGTCCGTCCGTCCGTCCATCCGTCCGTCCGTAACACTTTAACTTTGTGTCCGCTCAATATCTAGAGAACCATTATGATTACATACTTTATACTTTACATGTTTATTAACCACCACCAGAGGGCGTGTCATGATGTATGTACAACTTCCTAGGTCAAAGGTCAAGGTCAAAAACTTTGGTTTCAGTTGACAATCCCGTGTCCTGTGGTGAAGATCGTGTCCGCTCTATATCTTGAGAACCGTTATGATTTCAAAGTTTATACTTGACATCCATTTTAACCAACACCAGAGGGTGTTTCATGATGTATGTACAACTTCCTAGGTCAAAGGTCAAGGTCAAAAACTTTGGTTTCAGTTGACAACCCCGTGTCCTGTGGTGAAGATCGTGTCCGCTCCATATCTAGATAACCGTTATGATTTCAAAGTTTATACTTGACATCCATTTTAACCACCACCAGAGGGCGTGTCATGATGTATGTAGAACTTCCTAGGTCAAAGGTCAAGGTAAAAAAAAACTTTGGTTTCAGTTGACAACCCCGTGTCCTGTGGTGAAGATCGTGTCCGCTCTATATCTTGAGAACCCTTATGATAACAAATATTATACTTTACATCCATTTTAACCAACACCAGAGGGTGTGTCATGATGTATGTACAACTTCCTAGGTCAAAGGTCTGTCTGTCTGTTGGTCTGTCCATCGCTAACAAATTTGATCCACACTATATTTTGAGAGGACAGCTGTTATTATTTCATACTTTATACCTGACAAACATTTTCAACTTACCATATATATTAACCAACACCAGAGAATGTGTCATAATGTATGCATCCTAGGTCAAAGGTTAGTCCGTCGGTCTGTCCATCCGTTCGTTGTTCTTAACAAATTGTGACCGCTCTACCTCTCGAGAACCGTTAATATTTCATACTATGAAAGTAAGTTGAGAATATTTATCAGTTTTAACTTAAAATCTTAGAATAAAATCACACATGAGACTATGTAATAACTTCAAATAATGCTTCATATCAGATTATCCATACAACTTATTTACCCCCACGTTATTGACAGCGGGGCCCACAGAGATGGCTCCCATCTCAATGGTATCTAGTTTTATTCGCCGCTGGTCGTCATCCATTATCATTATTTAGTTGACCGTTTTATTATACAGTGAGTTGTTGGGATTATTATCTTTCACGGTAAATAATTATAGTAAATCAAATGTGCCTTTTCGGATAATATATATATATAATATTTGACGGAAAATATTGAATGAACTCCGTATAACTATTATTTAGTCATGGGTCGGTTTTGAGCTTATTATTCTGTACACGGAATGTTCTATAAAAAAAAAAGACCGAATGTTGACTCTAAATATTTTTATGTATCTGTGTCTTTGGGTTGCTGTCGCATTAATGTATACCTTTATCTCCTTTTATTCAAAAACAATTTTTGCTTGGGTATAGAAATATTTACATCTCTAGACCTCTCCCGTTCCACAGTATACCCTTGCTAAATGGATGCGTTCGTTTGGCTTATTGGTTATATAAATACGCAGCTTTGTCCGATCAAAATATAATAGGAATGTATATCAGATGCCTGGTGCAGTGAGAATTCCAAGCTATCTTAACCTTTAAAAAACATTAGAGGAAAAGATGATTCACACACGAGTTGAATGATTGAAATGTGTAAACAACAAGAAAAGTCAGCTTAATCTTTTTAAATAATTATAAGTCGCATGGCTGATTTTAACAACATTTTTGTGACTTTTGCTAGAACAATAGTAGATGAAAAAAAAAATATAACAAAACCGATTAGCAAGACAATATTAAAAAAAATGAAACGCTCAAAATAAGTTGAATCTATTTTATAAATTATTGTCAACCTTTTTTATAATTTTTTCCCCTTTTATGACAACTATTATACCAGTCTGAGATATAAATAAACTTCAAACAGCAAATGTTGTCACCTAGACGAGGGAGCCGTCATTGTATGCTTCAATATATGAGTTATTGCCACTCAATGAAGATTGTTTTTCTGATGTAGTCCCTCCCCTGTTAGTTTTTCTGGAAATTATACAATGTAACCCCTGATGTGTACTACTACAACGTTTTTTTAATATTAAAAAAAAAGATTAAATGCAAAGAGAAAAATGATGAAAGAAATGCTAAGATTTACGCATAAAAATGTAAATAAAAATGAAATATATAAAAATTGGAAAACTGTTTGAGACTATAATCAACTGAGGACAAATTATTATAAATCACTTAATGAAGCTGATTAATTTGTTGCTCCTTTGTGTCCAGTTGCAAATATGTCATGCATATTCACGACTAGATTCAAAGTGGATCAATTTGAAGCAAATGTTCACAAATTTAGAGTGGCACTTTTTACAATTAGGCAGAGCGTTCGCTAGAGGTAAAACGTATGCCGTAATAGAATAGATTTGAACAATAATGATCAAACTCGTAAGTTATAAAGCCCCCCTTCCTTTTTTTCTCCACGATAGACGAATGTCATATACAAAACGTCATGAATTTACAAACAATAACGGCCACTTTAAGTAAATGAGATATGGACTTTTTTATAAATTAATTCCTATTGCAGCCAACATCTCCCGGTTCGGGACAGGTTATTTATTTCCACAAAATACTGCCTGATTATTGATCAAAGATATTTAAGCAACCAAAAGCACTTTGAATCAAACAAATTCTTGAAATGGTAAATTAAGGTATTTTGCTGGGTGTTTTTCCCAATCCTATTTCGGGCCTCCTGATTTTAAGAGGGCGTATCTAATTAGTCATGCCCGATTAATTTATTGATTTGAACTTCAACTTAAAAACCTACATCGGGTAAATAAGTTCGATGTACAATAAGTAGACAATAGAAATCCTTTGTGAAATAAGATCGTCCCAGGTATCTTAGAAAATAAATTTGCGTTGAATAACAATGAAAAATGCACGAGCAGGTTTGTAATTCTAGTTAATGTCACCAACTATCCTTGTAAGATATAAAATCTAGACCAACAGCTAAGAACTTTCAAGTATCAACAAAGGGCATTTTGTAAGTTGAAAGTGAAACAGAGGTTATATATGACAAGATTAGAATTTGTAGAGTGCCTTTTGATCAATTTTTAAAGTATTTTTCAACAAAGGGCATTGAAATTGTACTTTTTTCAACGTACATTTAAACAAATTAAAAAACTTATTTTATTGAAATGTGAATTCTTTCTTGATTGCAAAAATATATAATAATAATAATTCTTTATTCCGTAAACAAATATACAGCTCATAGGATTAAACAGATACACAAATTATACAGTTTATATATACATACACAGCATTAATATATAGCGGAGTTTGGCATACAATTTACATTGGTAATAAAAGTACATAACAAAAAATCAAGTGTTACGAATTTTCTCTGCTTCATACAGGTATTTACCCAGATTATTTAACGGATAGTAGCTACGATTTTCATTAAAATTACTTTTTTAATCTATATGCTGGATTTTGTACAAAAAGTTAAATAATTATGATTAGAACAATTACTGATTACGTTCAATTAAGCATTTAGAAGCTTTTTAACGTTTAACACCTACATTTATTTATTATCTATAGATAATAATTCGATGTTAAGCCCAACCCTTATTCATATGACCTTTACTCTTCAGTTCCCAATGCGCAATCGCACATTGTGCCTCGAAGGGAAAATGGTCGAACAGGGGAATGTTATCGTGGAAATGGTACGCGAATTTACAGTTTCAGCGAGAAAAGAAACAAAAAAGAGGTGCAGACAAGTTATTGTAAATCAAAAATAAAAAAAACGTCGATGAGATCGGTCATTAAAATCACTCAAAACACCTGCGATGCAGGCAAAGTCAAACAGAAGTAGCCCAACGGTTTGCGTAATGTTTACATTTCTTAAATTTTCCAGATCACATGAAAAAAAATCTCAACGTGTTCATAATTGTCAAAAATATGTTTATAAATTTACGGGCAGTAATCTCCCACCATAGAAGAAATTAGAAATCAACTTCCTAAACTTTAGTATTATTCTTGAAGTGTATCCTTCATGGAGGCCCCGATTTAACACACAAACACGTGTATATTTTTCTGCGTTTCGTAGTATAGTAGAAAAATTATGTATTGCACGGTTCATCAAGACTAAGTGTAGTCACGTGTTCAGTATGACCAATGGTCAAGGTTTTTTATGGTTTGGCGCCAAATGTATTGTCCGTGTTAAGGTCTTCATTCTAGCCGTGGACGTTCGATAGTAAACCACACATTACAAGTGTATATATTTATATATAAGTATGTTATAAGCAGTGGCTGTTTATATTTTTGTATTTGGTTTTTTAAGCGCTGGACTTGACGCTTTCTCTGGAAGTGGTGTCGGCATTACCTCGAGTCACAGGTTTCCATGAATTAAGTTATTTTTTATGTTTTTTTCCTGGGTGGCATTCATCACTAATGACGGAGATGAAGATTCAAAGAATAGAATCTTTTATATTGTTTATGAAATAGACAAATCTGTTAGTCTAATTTATCATTTTGGATTGATGTATTGTAATAAATATGTATCGTCACATAATGTCAGATTATGTCATATTAAATGTCGGCTAGTTCGTCCGTACGGCAAATGCAATATATATTTGTTGAGTTATTATTTAGATCGATATAGTTTGAAGTATAGTTCTATTTGTATTTGGTATACTGGTCAGTCAACATTGAGTATGTTTGGTATAGTAAATACGTATACATTATCAGCATGGTCTGGTCATACAAATGTAATAACAAGTGTATAATATAGCATTGTTGGAGAATCTTGGGTTGGAATAATATGCCGGTATTTGTTATATTTTATATTTTCATAATTTGATAAATGGCGTCAAATATGTACGTTTAATAAAGAGTACTTATCAAATATGTAAGAAAACAAAAAGCACGTGTTCGTATCTATATATATCTTGGTTAGCTCACTCGCTATGTCGGCAAAGTTCGTGAAGTAAACCCGATGCATAAGCACACAACACGATATGAATTATCAATTATTAACACTTCTGTAGTTTATGAAAACATTCTAGCGATCTTATTGCTTATATTTAGTACATATCTTGATTTTAGCAGCTTTAAAACTTGTTCATAATTTTGTCAAAATCGTAGCTACTATCCCTTTAATATTTCTTACAGATAGTACTGTAATTGAACTAATTTGAAGGTAGATGGGTTTCTATAATAATTTATTTTAAAATATTTACTTCTGACGTTTATATATTTATCACACTCTAATATAAAATGATATTCGTCTTCTATTACTTTCTTATTACACATATTACAAACACGCTCATTTCTGGAAACATTAAAGTATCTTCCAGTTTCTACATTAAGTGAATGTGAATTGATTCTATATTTAGTTACATATGTCTGGTATAAACTGTCCAATGGTCGATTCAAATAAAATTGCAAAGTAGGGCCATCATGTATATATTGATATAAATTACATTTTGAAGTATTTTCAAAAAATGATAAGCCTTCAGCTATATAATTATCAACAATTCTTTTTTTAAATTCATGCAAAAATATTTGACTATTTCCAACACTTTGTGCTATAAACCATATATCATTAAATCCATACCTGTTTAGTATGTCTCTTATTTTACAATTCCAATTGAGTTTATCATTCGGTTTAACAAAACTAGATTCGTACATGTCTTCATAAATACTATTCAATATACAATTATTAGATTCTAATAACTTCAACCAGTAACGTACCATTCTTACATATCTATTTACATACATTGTACAATGGTAAACGCATAAGTTCAAAATACACCATATGGTTTACAGTCGTTTTTCTCACTTTCAAAATTCTTTTTAAATAATACAAATGAAGCGTTTCTATATCAGCTCCCTTATGGACACCCCATATTTCACAACCATAATTCACAATACTTGTTACATTATGTAACAAATAAAGATATCAAAGTCTCAGTGTTATAACAATCAGAAATCTTACTCAATAAACAACATGTAGCCTTTCTATACCCTGTTCAGATAGTGTTTTCTGTGTTACAGTAAAAGTACCGTTATAGTTTATAACAAACCAAGATATACAAACTGATCACACATTTCTATCATTTTACCATTCAAATACCATTTTTCGTTCTCTTTCAGTACACCTTTGTTACGAAAAACAACTATTTTGGTTTTTCTTAAATTAATGTCATTGACAAGACCATTCTTGTATGAACTATCATATACAGTGACTATCATTTTTTGTAATTCAGAAATATTTTCGCTGAAGAGAACTGTATCATCAGCATACATAAAAAGATAAAGATTTAACAATTTTACTTCATATGGTTCTATTCATTGTTTAATTAACTCAATTTCTATGTCATTTACATAAATTGCATATAAAAATGGTGATAATGATTCGCTTGCATTAGGCCAACATTACAATGAAAGAAATCTGAAAATTCACCTTCTAATTTAACACAAGTTTTTAAACATAATGTGACACACTGCCGAAAGCTTTGACAAAATCAATAAAACAACAATAGAGACGTTTTCCTTCACGTAAACTTTTTGATACAATAGAATGAAGGGCAAACATCGCGTCGTGTGTACCATATCCGGGAACAAATCCAAACTGCGCATCAGTCAATATACTGTATTCTTTGTACCACTTTAATAGTCTTGTATTAATGACAGAAGTAAACAATTTCCCAACATGAGACACAAGCGAAATTCCTCTGTAATTTCCTGTATCATCAACTTGACCTTTTTTAAATAGCGGAACTAAAACACTCTTGGCCCATATTTCAGGAAACCAACCGGTAATAAGTATTACGTTAAAAATTTTACATAACAGTGGCAGTAGGGCTAATTTACACTCCTTCAAAAATTCATTTGATAGATTGTCGTAGCCTGTTGCTTTTTCAGTTTTCAATTTTTTAACACAAACATCAATTTCTTGCTCCGTAAAAGGTCGGTCCAATTCTTCATAAACGACTTCATTGTTGACTTCTACTCCCGGTCCGTCGTCAAATTCTTCTTTAGAAACTAAGTTTTTAAAATGCGTAACAAAATCGTTTAATTTTATGTTGCTTAAAAACTTGCTTTGTATGGCCTTTTTTCGTTTCCTGAATTTTCGATAAAAGTACTTAGGATTTGTTTTTCTCATAGAACTCAACATGTTTCCCCTCTGTTGTTTATATCGTCTTTTTAAACTATTCTCAGTTCGTTTAAATCTTTGTTTAGCAAGATTTAAAATTAGTCTGTTTTCTTCACACTTATTTTGGTGAAATTGTTTCAACGAGCGTCTATATTCTATATACAATTGTTTGCAGTCATCGTTTATCCACGGTTTATATTGCCTTATATGTATAGGTTTAAAACTTTAGTCACTTCTGTTTTTGTATATTTATTGACAATATATATTCACTTCTAATAAAAATTCAAATGACTAAAATAGACATTTTAGGTTTGACAGTTTAGGGGGTGGGGCATTGAAATTAAAGGTCTACCTTGTCTCTGATTGTTTAGTGATAATGACAGTTGCCAATCAAGCTAGTATTGTATCAATACACAATTACCTAATCAAAATGATTTTTTTTAAAAACCCTGCAAATCAACACACCTTAATGACATACATTTTTGAATGAAATGCTCCAATAATATACTATTTTTTTCCAGTTTATATGTGTATTATGTGCACATACATGAGAACCATGATAGGGAACTATATTTCAGTGGGAATACATTTAGTAGCAGTAGCTAACCTGTCGTGTTGTTAGGGAGGCCAGTGCCTTAGTAAAGATTTAGAACAAGTTCTAATCTTTCCAAAAATAATTGTGTACAAATTGTTTGTACAATAGTTAGCTGATTGCAGGATAACAAGTTTTTAGACCATGGACTTGGTTTTCGAAAGTATCTTATGACTACGACATGTTTTTATATGATTGGCTTAGGATATGTCATAGTCGAATGATATGTTTTCAAAAGTTGACCCAAGTTACGAAATATCATAACTTTTGTCGTAAACTTAAAGTAGAACTAGCTACGAGATAATGTATGAAAAATGTAAAGTTTGATTTTTTTTTGTTCAATCATTAATGGAAGTTTAAAATAGTGAAGTACTTACTATAAATCAAATATGAGAATTTCAGTCAAATCGGTGAACATGAATTTGACAGTTAATGATTCTTTGGGAGACCTCGCGATATGACTTATAATGGTCTAATTTTTATCTACAGTAAAAATTATTTACTGTGCATGTATAATTTCAATCTAATTAAAAACAGATCTCTCATCGCTCCTGTTTTCTGATATGTCGCGTGTGAGTGACCAGGGCCGTAACTACATTGAGGCAAATGAGGCAAATGCCTCATGTTGGAAATTTCCAAAACAAAAAAAAAAAACAAAAAAAAACTGAAACAGGATTGTCTTCATATCAACCTGAATTGTTTTCACGGAAAGTATCTTGCAAGTCTCTCTGATGTCTCCCGTGCATGTTTTTCGAGCTCCATGTTTCTATTTTACTTTTAGTTTTCAGAGTTGATGGTCTATTGTTTGTACATTGTACTTCTGTGTCCCGGGTTTGTCTTTTGTTCATTTATTGTCCTACTTTATAACTATAGTCTGCAGAGTGTTGATTTTCATTCGTAATCTGTGGTTTTGCCATGTTGCATGTCCACCGATGTCCAGACATTGTACGAGAAACTATTTTAAGAATATACGATGCTACTGGACATAAAAAAAATTGTCGTTTCTGCATGGAGAATTGAACTTGATATCAAAGAATACAAAACTGGCTCTTTTTTGTAGATGAAACTAGATAGCTGACATGGTTTAAATTAAAGTAAGACCACCAATTTCCCGGTATCAAATCATCTTTAAAAAAAAGTCAATGTATTGCTATATGACCTTTTACATTGAAGGATTAAACTTGCATGAAGTCGTGTTAAGACTCTTAAACAGAAAAAAAGAATATGGAGTAAACGTGCACAGGACCTTATCTCACACGAAGTCAATGCATAGAAAAAATACAAATGATCAATGGCCAAAGTTTTTTTTCCCTATTCTTCATCTTGATAATTGATGGAGGGTCTTCAACAATAAAAGAATCATTAATACCATAAAACAAGGTCAAGATGGTCCTTAGTGTCGACTTAAGCAGTACTAGTACTTAAAATATAATACTGCACTGTCACTCTATTTTAATCTAGACATAAAAAAAATCACCAAAGTCTGAATTAAGCACAATACAAGACAAGACCAGACAGACACAATGATTATGAGAATTTCGGTTTTTGCTTTATTCTACATATCGGTCTACTTTTAATGTTGTCCCCGTAAAACCTAAAAGTCTTAAATTACAATGAGTTTTTGCTTTGAGACAAGAATATTGTCAAAAGACATAGCTTAAAAATTAATTGCGTTTCAATGCAAGAAAGAGTCCGGGAAACGCTCAGAATGCACGATCTTGCGTTATTTTTCTCAGAGCTTCTGGGGGCCGCGGCCACGAGACCACGCAAATTTTTTTTCACCTCGCTACGCTCGGCGAATATATTTTGCCTCAATATTATAAGAGGCTAGTAACGGCCCTGGTGACCAATGGAAATGAGTCTTCGACGATCTTGAAAGTTAATCGTGAGGTAAAGGGATGTAACTCATTTTATTTACAAAGAAATCGTCAGTCAAAATAATTCATAAACTTTTTTGATTGGCTTATTAATAGGTCGTCAACTCATTTGCATATCATTATAAATTCACGACTTCCAGTTCACTCACATGTTACCTCAAAGCGGGTTTCGTTAGATCTCCCACGCGATATATCAGCAAACGGGAGCGATGAGAGATCGGTTTTTAATTATATTGGTATAATTTCATCTTCATTACAATAAAAATAATACTTGTATTGGTCAGTCGGCTAAATAGTAAACATTTCTTCTCCACTTTGCAATTAGAATCTGAATCTCCTGCGATGTAAAACACGTACTCCTTTTCATACTCGACATTTTGTATAATAATTATACATACTCGCGGTATAGAATGGTAACTAATCGTTTTTTTTTTTTTCGGAGTTTCCGCACTCATCGGGTTCCGCAACGGACTTATCGGATTTTGATTCATAAGACAGCATAACCACTGGTATTAAAGAGATAATCGTAACTGGAATTACGACTATCCCAATATCACTGTGTATCATCGCCACCGGAAATTGGGTACTAACGAAGCGGAGAGAAATAGAAAAAAAAAAGTAAACAAGTTAAAAATTCATTCACTTTAAGGCATTTCTACTCGTTTGATGAGGGTGTCGCTTCTATACTATTAAACGAGAAGACCTCATTTTGGGTGTCGCTTCTCTTCTTTCCACAATAAATTAATCATCATGTCTCTGTGTCCTATGGGTACAGTGCATAATCGCATTTGTCATCCATTCATATGATTATTCAGATTGAGTTATTTTGGGTGAAAAACGAGAAAAAAGACGTACGGATATGTTTCCGTCATTGGGCGAAATTTTAAGTCAGATTAGACTTCCGGTTTGCGTTTTTCTGTATACTTTGAACATACATTAATACTACGAATACAGTGTATGTTCTGTCTTATATCCGTCATTGGACGAAATTTAAGTCAGATTAAACCTCCGGTTTGCGTTTTTCTTTTTACTTTGAAACAAATACATATACTACGAATAAAGTGTATTTTCTGTCTAATATCATTTTCAAGTTTACTATCCACGACAGTCACAGGGTTTATTTAATAGAGAGGGTCTGAATAATATATCAATGACTGCTGTGGATCAATTATTAAACTAAAATGAAAATTGACTGTAAAAAGAAAATACACTTTCGGGACGTCTGGAACGGGTGTTTTTAAGATCGAAATTTCAGGATTGACCATTTCGGGATCCCGGATTTCTTTTTTCGAATTTCGGGATGTCGAGATATTTAATTTGTATAATAAATTCAGAACCTCGGGATTTCATGTTTTTAAGCCCGGGATATTGGGATCAGGGCCCCTCCGCAGTGGCGGATCCAGAAATTTTCATACGCAGGGGCCCGTTGACTGCCTAAGAGGGGCCCGATTAAACTAAAATGAGAATTGACTGTAAAAAGACAATACACTTTCGGGACGTCTGGAACGGGTGTTTATAAGATCGAAATTTCAGGATTGACCATTTCGGGATCTGGGATTTCTTTTTTCGAATTTCGGGATGTCGCGATATTTAATTTGTATAATAAATTCAGAACCTCGGGATTTCATGTTTTCAAGCCCGGGATATTGGGATCAGGGCCCCTCCGCAGTGCCGGATCCAGAAATTTTCATACGCAGGGGCCCGTTGACTGCCTAAGAGGGGCCCGCTCCGGTCATGCTTCAGTTATTCCCTATATAAGCAACCAATTATTTTCCAGAAAAGGGGGGCCGGGCCCCCTAAATCCGCCTCTGCCCCGACCCCCCCCCCCCCCCCTTTAATGAATGTTCATAATATACAGATAAGCGCTAAAATTATTCATGTGTCATTAAAATTAATAGAGAACAAACAAAAAAAAAGGATTTTTTTGTGGGAAAAGGAGCCGGGCTAGAAAAAACAATTATCCTGTCCCGAATTACCTATGACGTTTGATACCTTTTCTGAAATTCTCAAGTCACTAAATGTTTTACAAAAAAAAGAAGATGTGGTATGAATGCCAATGAGACAGCTCTCCACAAGAGACCAAAATGACACCGAAATTAACATTTAAAGGTCACCTTACGGCCTTCAACAATAAGCAAAAGCCGATACTGCATAGTCTGATATAAAAGGCCCCGAAATGACAATGTAAAACAATTCAAAACAGGCTTATTTATGTACAAAACAAGAACGAAAAACAAATATCACTGAACCACTGAATTACATGTACACTAAATGTATGTTCATAATGAAATTAATAGAAACAAAAAATGGGAATTTTGGAAATAAAGGAGGAGGGTTAAAAAAACATTTTCCTGTCCCCAAGTACCTATGACTTTTGATACTTTTCCTGAAATTCTCAAGTCATTAAATCTTTTACAAAATTCTTCCTACAACACTTTACGTCCTTTCAAATACGCTCTGAATGCCCGCGATTTCGCGGGTGTGTTCTAGTAAGAAATGATTTTTTGATATATAATTCTTTAAATCATACGGCCAATAAGTACAAAATTAAGACAAGATTTGGTGTTATACTCCAAAACTTGCCACTTAGTACCGGAAAATTTCGAGCTCGATCGTCCTCTGTCGCCCCATTCTCAAGATATTGAACTGTTTTTCATTATTTTTCCAGACACGTTTTTAGATTATTATAGTGTGGCATCATATTTACTGAAATTTGTTGTCAAAAAGATGTTTTTAAAGAAATATGGACAAAAACATTGTTTGTTTATTGTACGGCGAATTGCAGGACGTTGTACGGCGAATTGCAAAATAACAACTTTTGTCTGTACGGCGTCTTGCAATATATTATAATTTTAAGAGGAAATTAATCACTGTTTTAATAATATCAAGTGGCGATATTTTGTTGATATCAAAGCTTTACAGGTTTACAAATATACAAAATGACTTACTTATCAAATATTATTAAATATATGCCGTTAATTTCGTTCAGAAGTCGTCGTTGCGGTACCGCTTTTCGACTTTGTACACAAAGGTTTTTTCCAACCATGTTATCCTAAATACATTCATATATATATCGTTGTACTACTAACGACTGTTGTCTTATTTGTTGTTATGCCGGCGTCACACATTGGCGTATAGAACGGCGTGCACCAAACGTACAGAGAAAATCGACAAAGTCGGTTAATTACACGCCAGAGGAACGCTAAGCAATCGTTAAACACACATTGCATAAGTTTGAAGTACGTCGAAATCAGAACACATGTATACGCTTAGTAAACGCTACAACTCGAGGAAATTTTTATGCAGCATAAAAACTTTCATCCAGCTCAAGCTTATGTCTAGCGTATACCTGTACGCTACACGTACGTTATACATACGATACAAGCGCGTTTAACGCGCTACAGATAAGTTTGATACACGTTCAGGACACGTTGTATACCTTTTGAGATCGTTCGACATTAAGTAAAATGTATGCGGGTGTGTTTTTTACAACACCCCATAATATAACGTCCAAGATACGGACGGGACGTGTCTCGCTTGGGTACGCTTCTCGTACGCCCATTACACGCTTAGAGCTCGTTGTGCAGACATTACAGATATGATTGAAAGGTTGAATGCATCAAAAATTTCTAGCGTATTGGCAACGTTCAAGATTTTTTAATACGCCCGGCGTACGTCGGAGCTATACGCTGATGTGTGACGCCGGTATTATGGTGAAATTTTGTAAGTTCAATAAAATAACCCGCCCATTCATCTTTTGTTGGTGCTAGGTTTTTAAAAAAAAGTAAAAACTGTGGAGATGTGGTATGATAGCAAATAAGATAACTATCCATCACTCGGGATCAAATAAAGTGTATATATAAAAAGAAGATATGGTATGATTGCCAATGAGACAACTCTCCACAAGAGTCCAAAATGACACAGAAATTAACAACTATAGGTAACTGTACGGTCTTCAACAATGTATGTAAGCAATTATATGCTAAAGTACGGCCTTCAACAACGAAAACTCATATCTTATAGTCGGCTATAAAAAGCACCGACATGAAAAATGTGGAAGGATTCAACAAGAAAACTAACGGCCTAACTCATAACAAAACATTTTATGAAAAACAACAAATATGATAGAGATGAACAAACGCCAACCACCGAACCATGGGATCGATAATTTGGACCTACACATAAAGTATGTGCTGGGTTAAATACATTGTTAATATTTTATATTTCTGAAATGATTCATTTGTAAAAAGAAAAGTTAAAAAATTACTAAGTTTTCATCGAAAGTAAGAAGAAATAAATCGTGAATTGTATTTAGAATTAATTTTCTTGTCAGTTTCTTTTTGAAAATATATAATGTGCTTACATCTTAAATGCTGTCAAGCGAATGGTATTTCTATTTAATGCATTTTTATCTCATGCATAATTAGATGGGGGTGGGGGGGGGGGGGGGCAATAGGGGGTCCGTTAACATGTTAACAACACCTCGATTTTGGCAAAAACAGTTAACACTAATGTTAAATGCTGATAACAGTTAACAGCAACTTTAATTTACCGTTTTTTCCAAACAAACCCAAAAGGAATGAAAAGAGGATGTGCATATCTTCAATGTATTCAAAAGTTTGAAAACCACTGTACAAAGTCGTATAAATGCCAAACTCTCTAAGGAATCTTTTATAAAGCTGACTAATTTTCAGAATACACACGCAAGTACCATATTTTTTTATTGACACATGGACAGACAATTGAACGGATGGAAAAGCAGATTGACTCCGAGAAAAATGACTATGTCATGAATAATCGAAAATGCTTCAAACAGCAAAAGGGAGGCTTCTTCTTGTTATGCGTATTGTTGAGTAAATGTTTTATTTCAATCAGTCGTAGCAAACGTGGGTTATCGTCATGACGTAGGAAACAGACAGAATGAGTGAATACTAAAGGGCGCGAACATTATTTGTTTTATGGCGGGGACTCTCATAAATTATGGTCACATCTCAGGGCTCAGGGGCGGATGCAGGAATTTTCGAAAGGGGGGGTGCTAACCCAGGGCAAAGGGGGGGTGCAGGGGGGGTGCAAAACATATGTCCCGATACAAATGCATTGATCGGCAAAAATAAAGGGGGGGGGTGCGCACCCCCGGAACCCCCCCCCCCCCCCCCCCCCCCTGGATCCGCCACTGGGGCTATTCATACAACTCATTGCTTACATGATTTTATTAAAAGGAATTAAGAAAGTTTACTGATTTTTATTATTAAATCATCAAAAGCAGTGTATTAATCAGAAATTAACATGTAAGGTGTCAAAAGTTGAAGCACTCTTTCATCTCCAAGTCCCAATTAAGAACTCTGAGCTGATAAAAAAAAAAACCCTTGGTCCTTCTTTACATTTCTGAAGTCTTAGACTAGCAAATTTGACTTCAATTTGAGAACCAAGTCCAATTTTTCTGCCTCTTCTACCAGGCCACACTGTTGAGTTATTTTACGAATTGTGAAAATGTACTTTATTTTTCACAATTCCATTCAGGGACAATATAACTTATTAAACATTCCATATACATCTGAATTATTTTCATCATAGGACCGATGACCAGGGTTTTAGCTGGGTAAGAAGCGATTCTTCCTTTTAACGTTTTGGATACATTACAAATAGAAGCCAGAAATGAACTACATTTGTTAGACGTATAAAGGGGGGGGGGGGGGGGGGGCTTGAGATATCCCAAAACATGTTTAACACTGCCGCGTGTCTTGCACTTGACCGTGGGCCAACTTGACTGTCCGTAACCTTTGCAATATATTCTTGTATTTATTTCATTTTTTAAAAATTTTGGTTCATTTATATGTTTCAGGAAACAAACATTGAACTTCTACCCCCTTTTTCTAGTTGAATGATTGCTCACTTAGGAGACAGCTTCATGTACATACCAATACACAGTTACAAGTTTAACAAGTTTAGTTTCGCATTATGGCCATGGTGAATTTTCTAAATATGAAAGTTTTTGTACAATAAAATTGAATTTTAGATAGTTGAAGAATAAATAATACAGCCTTCCTCGTGGGTTTATATGAACATTTAGATAGTTTTTAGCAGGATTTATAGGCCCCGTTTTTCAGTTTGACCGTCCATATTTTTCTATCCATACCGCCATAGATTTAGAAATTTTGTATTGTTTTTCAACAAAGATTTGACGCTCGATCTTTTCAATTCAATTTTATGGAAAAACCAACAGAAATGCATATGATTTTTGTTTACCTCTTGATAGATATATGTCTATGGTTCAGACACTCGGCTCAGCCATGATTTTCCCCCCTATATACCTTTATATAACACTATGGTTTCAGGAAAGGTATCACTCTAATTGATTGAAATTTTCATTTCGATCAAATTTATGAGACCTTTGTGACATGTTCAACCCCTTATTTTGCAATATTTTGTATCAAATAAATGCTGATTGTTGCCATGGTTACACAAAAAATGATTTTATTGCACCCGGCATTATAACTATTGGAAATCAAATCTATGGACGATTCTCTTTCCATAAATATACACATGCATAACTCGAATACTAAGCCATATTTGTTAGGAAGGAAGGGATAGAGGGTGTTTAAAATTTATGAGTGTCAATTTTAAGTTTTTTTCCTAACTGTGTATTGCCACCCTAGTGCACAATTTTCTCGCTGCGTTGGGTTGTTTCTTTATATTTGGTTGGGCTTTTGTTTCTTTGACATTTTCTCCATTTCCATTCTCAATTTTATTAAGGATTTACTAACTCAAAATTTATAAAGACAGTTACATATATGCTGTTTATGTCACTCCTTTGCGGAAGCAACGTAAAAAAAGAGATGGACAGCAAATGTTAATGGGATTCTTGTAAATAACAGTTAACAGAGTAAATGATGTCAAAAACAGTGAACACTTTATGTATTAAGTAACCGATAACAGGAATCCGAATTTCAAATAAACAGTTAACAACATTGAAAATTTTAACAGAACAGATTACAAACAGTGTCAAAAACATTTAACAGTTTAAATTCATCTTTTATTTTCTTTGAAACGACGGTAAATACATATTCTAAAATTAGCAAGTTGCCATACAGTTGAAAACAAGTTGCCATACAGTAAATTTGTCAACACGAGCAAGTTGTCGTACCCTAGACTTTATTTTTTATGGTCTATATTCTTTAAAACACATCTTTTTGACAACAAATTTCAGTAAATATGATGCCACACTATAATAATCTAAAAACGTGTCTGGAAAAATAATGAAAAACAGTTCAATATCTTGAGAATAGGGCGACAGAGGACGATCGACCTTGAAATTTTTCGGTACTAAGTGGCAAGTTTTGGAGGATTACACAAAATCTTGTATTAATTTTGTACTTATCGGGCTAATAAATTGAAGAATTATATATCATAAAATCATTTCTTAAAAGGCATCCTCATCATATGAGAGGAAATGCTTTAAATTGAATGAATTCTTAACTTGTTTACTTTTTTTTCTATTTCTCTCCGCTTCGTTAGTACCCAATTTCCGGTGGCGATGATACATGTTGTAGTGAATATGGCGACGGCAGATATAGGTGAAATATTTACAGTTATTTTTCTCAAATTATCGATAGAAAATGGTTCTCAAATTCAGGAACACATTTTTTTTTAAAGTGGCTGGGACAAGAAATCACGGTTTTATTGAAAAACGCCCATAACATACGTTTATAGTGGAAAATTGTTTTAACGTTAAATAAGCTACAATTAAAAATTGGTTGCTAGTCCCTCTATGTGATTAATATTAGATAACACTGGATGACTTCCAAATCAATCTATCATGAAGGAGGGTTTGGATGGGGTTAAATGATTAAAGAATAATTCCCTTAAAATGAAGATTAGAGAATAACGGGCAAAAAAAATGAAGATTAGAGAAATGTGTGGTCTAATTTTTTGAAGATTAGAGAAAAAAGGGTTAATTTTTTCAAGATTAGAAAAAAAGGGGTGAAAATTAAATGTTTACAGAATAACAGACCCCCCATCCCAAATCCAGACCCTCATGAAGGGAGATAAATAATTCAACAACAAATGGAAGTTTTTAACGACCTTGACTGGCTATACAGCCCTTGCACGGTCGGCCCTGGCTTGCGCCTTTTTGGGCATTAAATAAAATAATTCAACAACAAATGGAAGTTTCTAACGACCTTGACTGGCTATACAGCCCTCGCACGGTCGGCTCGGTGACCGAAGGCGATTGGTGATCGTTTAAATTATTTTTGCCGACATCGGTCAGGAACAGGTGGTGGTGGCCATTTTGGAGGTCGCCATCTTGGTTTTGTGAGTTCTTTTTGGTTTGTTTACTATTTTTGTTGTTATTTCTTCACAACGGCTGCTTTCAGGACCAGTTTGGTCAGCTTGGCAGCCCGTTAACCTCGATGATGGAGTACTGGTAGATAAGTCTTGGACGTAGTGCTAAAGATGACAGGAAGCGTTATCAGGACCAAAGCCGTGAGGCAGTGAAATGAAGGTCAATCATCTAACACCTAGGATACAGCCCTCGGACGTTAATCGGCATAACACTCCCCACACTCTGTGCAGTGTGCTACGAGAAATGTCTATTCATTCAAGTTATAGATACTAAGCTCCAACGTGTTACCATTAGAGAATGAACTATATTGTTTGAAAATGCTACAGGTGTAGCATGTGCTTATGGTGCAGCTGTTTACCAAAAACGCAGTAAGAAATCTACTTGGCAGCAGAAATATTCTAATGAAAGAAGTCTGCTCCACAAAATAAAATCATAAAAAAAAACAAAACACTAAAAACATACATACACTAAATCCTACCATTTTTTTTCCCATTTACAATAACATTTGAATTAAATTTCATAATTATATAGACAGTTAACAATGAAATGAACAGTTCATCAGCTCAACACACGTCTCAATCAAAATTGTCTATGCTTTTATTGGAGTGGTGGCATCATGAATTATTATACATAATGAACATGTAATTTATAAGAAGTGACAAACAACAATATATGCAAATATATATATATATGTCTGTCAGGAGCCTGTTATTCAGTGGTTGTCGTTTGTTTATGTGTTACATATTTGTTTTTCGTTCATTTCTTGTACATAAATAAGGCCGTTAGTTTTCTCGTTTGAATTGTTTTACATTGTCATTTCGGGACCTTTTATAGCTGACAATGCGGTGTGGGCTTTGCTTATTGTTGACATTTAACATTTTAAGCTATAGGAAACTGTGTATAATAACTCGATAAACACGGACGCACTCTAAAAAGCCCGGACTGCTCTCGAAAAAAACGAACACATAAAAATGGTTTAAGTCTAAAAATGTCGTTTTCAATGCAATGACAAGAGTTTTTGTAAAGTTTCTGTATATTTCAGGATATAAAGATTCTATATATGCATTTTCATCGAAATTTGCATTGGTCTGTGTATCAAATTGGCTTAATTCTGATTTTTGGAATGAAAGCATTGTAAAGCTAAATTCAACTTCTTTTAAAACAAAAAATAATAACGGATTGATGATTTATTTTATCTTAAATACCTTGTATATCCGTGTATGTTAAACTCAAGCGTCTATATCACATCTTGTTAGAAAGGAAGTCTGTTTGTTTACATTTTTATCGCTACTCACTCGAAAAAAACAGGTCACACTCGAAAAGGCCCCATCAAATCACTCGAAAAACCACGATCCTAGCCGGACACTATACCAACCGTGCTCATGGCTTTTTCAAATAGCTTCACACTAAACAGGACAACCGGCCGAACACAGTTGCCAATGGTGAAGTTTTCTTTTAAGTACACAGTATATTTGATATTTTTAGTTTTTGCATGCACTCAAGTTGTTCCACGTATTTTAACTCTTCAACTTTGTACTTGTTTGGCTCTTTAACTTTTTTGATCTGAGCGTTACTGATGAGTCTTATGTATAAGAAACGCGTGTCTGACGTATAAGTCTAGTACCTTTGATAACTATTAACAGGCATATTTCCAACATCTAGTATGCTGGTCTTTTTATAGATACATATATAGGGCAGACTCTAGCTATTTTCATGTCATCTGGGACAATACCACTGACGATAGACGGATTAACTTCATATGTTACAGGTCTTTTATAATCAGAACGATAGTTGTATGTGAGTGTATGCGAGTGGAAGAGAAACGCTTTTTATTTTTACTTTATGTGATTACATGCTTGTTATGAGCCCTATGATTAGGAAATAAAATATCTTTATCTTATCTTTATCTTATCTTTTATAAAATACATGTACAATCCGTTAGACCCCTCAGAGGAATAACATAGATGTTACAAACTATAGGTAGTTGTGGCCCGAGAACACATTTATTTTGTAGTGTATTTCTTTAAGACAATAGATGCTAATAAAAAAAAAGCACACATGCCCTATCTCAAAAAGTATAGTGTACGAATAGTAGGACAAAATAATATCAAAATTATAGAAAAGTCTACTGGTCAGCTCTAACTTAAAATATGGACAATCCTATGGAAAGGGGTATAAAATTCAGTTTGACAGCTTCAGACATACTATTTTTTACCTTTTTTAACTGGACCAAATCACTGTCAAACAGAACTTTAGACCAGAATTGTTTCAGACATACTAATTATTGGTTATTGGCCAAGTTTCATGGCCATAGGATATATATTATAGAAACTAGAGTCATTTTGATATTTAAATTGTAAAGTTTAGTTTTGGCGTTTAAAGCAAATACTTTAAACTAGCTAAATTTGGGCCTAAAATAATTATTGCAAACATTTGCTCTTTTTATGCCCTTAAAAATAATATATTAAGTATGGAACACTCATTTGATTTATCAGATGTATTACAATTATTCAAAAGTCAAATCTATATATAAGCCTTTGCCTGAAATTTGAGATTTTCGAATTAAGAAGGAATTACATAAACTTTCATTTGTTTTCAACCAATTTGAGTGGCCACAAGCACTTGTCTCAGAAAGTAAATCACATCTCTATACCTGAAAGTGAGGATAATATACAGAGATTTATTTTTTCTGAGACAAGTTAGATGAATAAATGACAGGGAATTCAACCAACCGTAATAATCATAATATTGTAGTGATTCAATTCACTCTGGTGTGTTGTTATATATTATATTAATATTTGTATACAACAGTTTTATACATGAGTATATAATTTTCATCAATTTGTATATCATTTTATTAACCAACTAAGTACATTATTGCCAAAAATGACTGTTTATTAAAAATTATATATTTTCTGTAATGGCCCTGTTTTTCTGTAATGGCCCTGTTTTTTCTGTAATGGCCCTGTTTTTCTGTAATGGCCCTGTATTAATGCCCGGTTTGTCTGTATAAGCACAGTTAGGGTTTTTAATAAAGTTAATAAAATTAAGTTGTAAAGAGTATAATACTTTTTTGTATTTTATTTAATTTAGTAACCAGCAACCAACATTAAAGAACCATATATAGGGATCACTGTTCATCCTGTTTTTCAACACATAACTTCTGTCAACTTAATATCTTGGATATTTGGCATATTAACACATACACTTTTATTCAGTTGGTTAATAAATGTATTAAGAAATGGGTGTTTTTATAATGGCTCTGTTATATGTCCTCGGTCAGTAATAATGGCCTCGGATGTCTGTAATGGCCCTCGGCGTTGCCTCAGGCCATTACAGACTTCCTCGACCATTATTACAGACCTTTGACATATAACAGGGCCATTATAAAAACACCCATTCATTAATACTATAATATTCCACTATCATAATAGTGCAGTGCAAGTGCATAGTGAACACTCTTCTGGATTTGAGCAGGCATTCATATTTATCCCTAAAACGTTGATGAGATATTCTTCCGCATGCGTTAACTCAAGTTTTTTTTGTACATGTGCATAGATGTACTAATGATTTTTTACTTATACATAGTAACACAAAACATTTTCATATTATCAATTTATTTTCTTAAACAATATTCTTATTAGCATTCATTGACGAAATGAATGAATAAGCGACGAGGAATACTATTTTGCACTCAATAATGTCAGCGTATTTATAGATCGGTTACCAGTCAAAAACGAAAGTTGCAACAATTATTATACATCTGAACATGCTGAAAGCCCTCAAGGTCATCGCGGTGTAAAAATGGTATAAGGCCATGTTAATTACTGAAAATTACGATAATTGTATCCTTGGACTATTGAACGGCCTTATACGGTGCATTCTATTAAACCTATACACTTAGCCAAGAAAAATGCTTGTATTCAAACAAAATATCTGCATTGTTTGCGAAGTAATACTTTCATTTCATATATAAAACATTAAGAATACAGTATCGATAATTTTCTATTTTGAAATAATATTCTCACCTTAATTTACTTCAATAAACAATGACTGTTGCAAACATTAACGAATTCTCCCGTTTAAGAAATATAAGTATGCATTGTGCATTCATTTTGGAAAGCCTAACGGATTTAAACATTGGTAAATTATCAGCACACACATCTAATCAACAAATGGAAGTTTTTAACGACCTTGACTGGCTATACAGCCCTTACACGGTCGACTAACATCTAATCAATTAGTATACACTAATATATTGTATATTTGCAATTTAAATACGAGTATAATTGGTATTCACAAATCTTCAAACAAAGTATTGAAAACAATCAACTTAGTGTAGTAGTTTATAATTGGTTATATTAGATGTGTGTGTGTGTGTTGATATAGAAGGCTAGGGTATGATAACCACAGTACAATACATTATAATTAAATCAATTAAATTATAAATGAACTTAGATTATATTTCTTACAACGTAACTTGATATGATTACTATTATGGATCTCCTGTAGTTAGTGATCGCAATACAATTTAATAAAAATGTTGTACCAGTATTGTACGAGTATTGTGTTTAAAAAAAAAAAATCCATAATGGATCTCCTGTAGTTGGTGATCGCAGTACTGGTATACTAGTATTGTGCACAATACTGGTATAAAATTTTTGTACCAGTATTGTATTCCAGTATGCCAAAACGAAAAGGAAGCTCCACAACTGAGACTTCTGAACTCTAAATCCGCAACAAAGATAGGAACATGGAATGTGAGATCTATGTACATTCGAGGAAAAGCGCAAACCATCGCCAATGAAATGAAGGCATATGATATAGGCATACTAGGAATAGCGGAAGCAAGATGGAATGATGCAGGACAATCAAAACTAACATCAGGAGAAATGATTAGAACGCTCAACATTCTGAAGGAGTTGCCATTATGCTGTCAAAAGAAGCTCAGAAAACATTAATTGGATGTGAGCAAATAAGAATCATCATGGCAAAATCCAAGACCACTGACAGTGACAAATTAAAGGATGTCATTAAACATCATCCAATGCTATGCCCATACAAATGGCGCAGAGGACGACATCAAGGAAGAATTATATAGATTGCTTGAAGAAACCACCAGGAAATGTAGCTCCAAAGACATCACAATCTTAATGGGAGCCCTAAATGCTAAAGAAGGAAGCGACAACACCGGATATGAACAAGTGATGGGAAGACATGAGCTAGGAGAAATGAATGAGAATGGAGAGCTCTTTGCCAACCACTGTGCAAATCACAATCTAGTCATCGGTGGAACAGTTTTCCCACACAAATCATCTAGCAACATGGGTATCTCCAGACATGAACACTGAAAACCAAATAGATCATGTCTGCATCTCCAAGAAGTTTAGGAGAAGTTTACAAGATGTCCGAGTTAAAAGAGGAGCCGACGCTGCCACTGACCACCACCTTATTGTAGCTAAAGTCAAATTGAAGCTAAAGAAACACCAAAATATTGAATCAACAGGAAAACGATTTAACATATCAATGTTGGAAAACAAAACAAAGAAATCAGACTTCCAGATAGAGCTAAAAAATCGCTTCTCAACATTTCAGAATGCAGCAGAGGAAATAATTTCAATAGAAGATCACTGGCAAGAGATTAAAAATGCTTTCACGACAGCTTGCGAAACATCAATTGGTTTAAAAAATAGGAAACATCAGGAATGGATAACGCCAGAAACACTTGTAAAAGTAGAAGAAAGGAAAAATATAAAAAATATCCTGAACAGCAAAACAATCAGCCTCAAGAGAGTATACTATAGCTAACAAAGATGCCAGGAACAGTGCAAGGAGAGATAAGAGGACATTTGTAGACAAACTGACAGCAGAAGCAGAAGAAGCAGCCAGAGCAAACAACATCAAAGCTCTGTATGACAACATAAAACTGCTAACAGGGAAATACCAGAAAGGAAGTAGACCAGTCAAAAGCAAAGAAGGGAAAACACTCAACAAACATCAAGAGCAAATGAAAAGATGGGTTGAGCATTTCAAGAATGTGCTAAACCAGGACCCACCTGCATTCTCTCTACAACTAGGCACCGGATTTAATCTCCCCATTCTGACCAGACGTGACTGTGTATGTATACATCCTGCACAGCCAAACGGACGACCAACATTGGCAAGTGGGGTGAATACAAAGTGGAAAGCTAGTTGAAAACTAACAACAACTAATTAAAAAACTCATGTGTCTAATTTGAGGTTCATTCAAGTTTTGTTGATAGAAGTGAAATGATCTGAACCACAATTCTAGTTATAGTTTCTTTATAAGGTAAAATCGTAAAAAAAAACATTCAATTCTATCCAATATTCCATTCACTAAGGACGAGAGACTAGTGTACACATGACATTCGATTATTTAAGAGTTTTGACAACTTCACCGGCTTTCATCTACAGATAACGTTAATTATTTGTGAAAAAATTATGTGTAGGCACGTGCCTAAAGTGCCTAACGGCAGCTACGCCCCTGAATTTTATATGTGTCTAGAAGTTTAAATGGTGTTGTGCTAAGGTGAATGGACAAAAAGATGAGATTTTTCCTTTCTACCCCAAAACTTTGCCGTGATAAATATTAAATAGACAATTTATAATCTGTATAAACCGTAAAAAGACTATAATTTGAAATCATCAGCATTGTTATTGTTTATTTTTTCTTCAGATGGCATTTCTGCAACCCCCACTTCCTATATTGATATTTAGGTATTCAGTCTGTGTACTTTCTCTTACACTTATTAGATTTCAAGCTTGTTTAGATAGCACCTGTATGGATCTCTTACTGTAGGAGTGCTTGTCTAGTATTAGTATTTGAGTATTTGTGCCAGTAGATATATCTGCTACAAATTGTACAAAATGTTGTATTGCCCATATGGTTCTGAATCGACTGCTTTTAACTACCCTTAACATTCATGTAGACAAACTAGTTAATTTGATTATAACCAGGTTCCCATATTAAGCAACTTTTAATGTTTAATGGATTTTGATATCTTTTATCTTGTTTATTGTGAAAATAAAGACCAACAAATGCATATGATCATATACACTGTCATGTATTAAAATATCTGTAAAAAATATATGATGGCATACATGTAACTGCTGAATCTACAGTGTTATTGTGTAATAATTTGTTTGAATTTATTAAAAATTAACTCAGATGATAATAAGCTTTTATTTTATTTTATCTAAATTGAATTAAATAAAATATAGAAATATGATTTATACTTGTATGGTTATTAACGGGCCGGACCATATGAGTATTTTGACCATATAGGTTTTTTTTTCAAATATGCATTACAAACGTTTCAATAATACAATAATACAATAAACTGTATCTAAAAAAAAACAATGATGGTAATACATGACAATGTATTAATTTAAAGTTAATTTTCATCGCTTATTACATTCTTGCATGTAGGCTTATGGTGACATTTACTTCCACACGGTAACATAACTTTTTTCGCATTTGCACGTCATGGTTGTGCACGATCCTTTTCAGTTACACCTTTTGTTTGCAAGTGAAAAGATAGCCTTCTTTGCAGCTGCGTGTAGTGATGCCGAGGTTTTGGGTTATTCGGATGTGTCTACGGTGGTAACGAAGCTCTAGATGTCAAATATCGTATATAATATGACTACAGTACACCATATTCACAAAACAACTTAAATACAATATGTTCCTTGTCAGTGACTTCTTGTGTAACAGTTCATTTAGACATTTTTTTGGAAGTTATCTTTTCAAGTGGACATATTGCTATTCACTCGTAAAACAAATCTGTAATGGACATCGGTATACAATGTGTTTATTACAGTCTTGACTATAGTATAGGTAGTAAAATTAACTATGTTGAACTTCTTATTTTTATTTAGTTAATCTCTTAATTATAATATGATAATTAAATGACCTATACGAAAGCGTATTTTTAAGGAACGGTCATACCTGTATGAGGAGTTTAGAAGTATTCAAAGTAATCTGTAACAGAGTGTTAATTACCCCGACCATACGCGTATGGTCCAAATACACATATGGTCCGAAACATTTATTTAGTTATTTTTTTTTAACTGGTTGTTAATTGATTTCACTATTATCCTATTTAATCTATTTGATTTCATTTAATCTCCCTTTGATCTTCAATGTCTAATTTTGCTTAAAATTCAGTTTTCTTTATACACCTTAAAGTCTGGGACTATTATACCATGGAAGTATTATATTGATTGTCAATATAATACTTCCATGATTATACTAATAGTGTAATAGTCCCGGTTAATTTAATTATAGCATGTGTATAGTCAGCAATACAACTACAATACTGGTACATCAGTAATGTACGAGTATTGCTGGTTTTTTAAAAAAAGTTACAATACTGGTACAAATTTTTTATACCTCTCCAGTATTGTGGACAATACTGGTATGCCAGTATTGCGATCACCAACTACAGGATTATTTTAAAATACGTAGCAGGAACAACGTCAGATTTCGCATTTGGAGCAGGATCTGCTTATCCATCTGGGGCAATTAATGGAGATCATCTTCGTATTTGGTGGTGTCATTGTATTTTATTCCTTATTTTTCTGTGAAGTGTGAAGTGAAGAAATATAAGAAGATGTGGTATGAGTACCAATGAGACAACTATCTTTCCTCTTTACATCATACAATAAATGTCAGGACTAAATCAACTATCGTAATATAAAGAACAGAAACACAATCATATGATTGTTTCATGTTTACTTCATATATGTTCTGAATGGTAAGGCTACGTTCTGCTAGACACAAGAGGTAAAACTCGACGTTGCAACTACGGTGGAATTCTCGAAATGCGCCAATATATTCAGCAGTATATTAAAATAATTGGTTGACCATTTTAGTGAGCCTGATTAAAGTCACCTCTAGAATGTTACATTCACACTTAGCAGTTCAACATGTCCTTTAACAATACAAACAAAAAACTTATAATATTACAATCACAGAATAGAAGACAAATACAATAAACCCGACCACAAACAAAATCAATTGATGGCTAAATTTGCACTTGTTTAAAATCGACTTACCGTGATATATGATAAAAAATCTATTCCAACCCAGGTTATTTTGTGAACTGTGTGCTACATTTTTGTATAATTATTATACACTAATACACTGTCATATTTCATGGATTATATAAACATACTCTATAACAACGTACGTTGCAAATGGTTTATCTCTAAGACACTGGTATTAAAGAGATAATCGTAACTGGAATTACGACTATCCCAATATGGCGACGGCAGATATAGGTGAAATATTTACAGTAATTTTTTTCAAATGTAGCATGTTTTTGTCAATAGTTACTCAGCTGCAAGGTTTTTCTATACCATTACATCATATTTGAATCGTAACGGTGCACTGGAATTGTCTGAGCGCTTTGAAAATTGCCGTTGAAAATTCGGGATGATAATCGTAACTCGAAAAAAAGATAATCGTAATTATGGTATTAAAAAATGAGAAGATAATCGTAACTGGATAGTGTTTTATTGATATTGACACTTAAAACGTTTTATCTGGTAGCATATGATTAAATTATGGTGATGAATTAATCACGTTTCAACATCTTATGACATTTTTTTTTTGGTGCGTATATTATTAATAGTTCTAATGAAAACAGCTACATACTGTTATATTATAAAATTGGAAGGATGAACAAGCTTCAAGAAATTTGGAAATGGGAAAAACACGAACTATGTTTAAATACAGAAAACGCCAAGAGCTAGGAATGTCACAAAATATGAGAATGAGCGAAGAGGCAATTTTAAAGGAAGTTATGATATATGGCAATAAGTGTCGGGCGAAATGCATGTGTTACCCTACATCAGATTTGTGATTAAGATTGTTAAAAACATTGATTTATCCTGAATAAAAACATAGTAAATGTAGTAAATATTGTTTTAAATCATTTATTGCAGGTGTCTATATGTGCTATTTTTGTCCCCGGCAATTCACTGCTGATTCAATTCTAGCCCATTCCCTATTATGCCATAATGAAGTAGGAAAAACGATCAGTATTAGCCAGAGACAGTTTGACGAGAAGTTGGGAACTACAGTTTTGCACTTTTGGGATATGGGATATTGCTAATCCCCCTCCGTTTTATCAACAACAAAAAACTTTAACGCGCACATAACATTGAAACTTTGAAAGAAATTAAAACATCTGCTTACCACAATACCTGACTCGACAGCTGCCTCATTTTCCATATCTTTAACAGGTACGTGTATATGTTAAAAGGTTATGCATATTGTTGTCAGTTATAAGGGCGTTTTTTAATAAAAGTCTGAATTTTAGACCTAAAAAAAATGAAAAATCAACTTGCCGAGAAAAAAACATCAAGAGTTATTTTGAATACCTCTATTATAGACCTGTTTGTAAATAAAAAGTGCAATCTTAAATACTCTTTAAAATTATATCATTTTCATAATTTGTGTACTGTTTCGTAGGGGACATTTGTCCACTACGTAACTGCTTTTAAATGCACAACTTATTGCATTTTAATGTCTCCTATAGACATTCCAGTTTGTTTTACTTTAAAAACTAGAAAGACCTCATTTTTTTCCTGAATTTGAGAACCATTTTCTATCGATAAAGATTAGACAGTACTTCACATATTAATGTGCAAAAAGTAAAATCACAAAAATACTGAACTTAGAGGAAAATCAATTCGGAAAGTCCATAATCACATGGCAAAATCAAATACTAGTAACAAAACACATCAATAACGAATGGACAAGAACTGTCATATTCCTGTCTTGGTACAGGCATTTTCAAATGTAGAAAATGGTGGATTAAACCTGGTTTTATAGCGCTAACCCTCTCACTTTGATGACAGTCTCATCAAATTCCGTTATATTTACAATGATGTGTTAACTAAACAGCAACTCATGTTACGTAGTGGACATTTTGACGAGTGTCGTAGTGGACAAAACCGTTTCGATCGTATTGGACAAAAAGTGTCGTAGTTGATATCAACCCTATTCTATATTGATAAAAACATACTGAAAATTACATGAAACTAACTAACCCTTGTTATTTGTTTTGCACGAATATAATTGAAAAAAGACAATACTTGTTTCGTAGGTAACTGTTTTGTAGTGGACATAGTTACATGTTTTATTTCCCCCCCACAATCCCTATTTTGCAACAGTAACAAAAATGATTCTATTCATCAAAGCACGTACTTAGCTGTACACTGATATTTTTTTCATAATTTTAAAACCAGATACTGAAGGAGATTTGAACCGTTTTTTAGTGGACTTCAACACAAATTCGGTATCACTCTGGTCCATTTGATGTGCTCATTTTTTGCCAACAATTCAACTGCCGTTATAAAACCATAACTTCTTTTGTAAGACCCTTATGCAATCATGTGTAAAGATCAAACACATTTTTTTTAAAGTGGCTGGGACAAGAAATCACGGTTTTATTGAAAAACGCCCATAAATCGAAATATATGAGTAAATTGTCCTAGATATTTAAAACCTGTAAGTTTTTTCATTTTTTTCCCGTTATTGTAATCAATTAACTGGACATTTGCATTTTAACACCCAAATACCATTGAAATGCTGAAAGACACATTTATTATTTTTCAGTAACTATTATCCGATAAAGAAATTACGATTATCAAACAAGAAAAATTCCATAGAGTTACGATTATCATCCCGAATTTTTCAACGGCAATTTTCAAAGCGCTCAAACAATTCCAGTGCACCGTTACGATTCAAATATGATGTAATGGTATAGAAAAACCTTGCAGCTGAGTAACTATTGACAAATACGTGCTACATTTGAGAAAAAATGACTGTAAAGATTTCACCTATATCTGCCGTCGCCATATTGGGATAGTCGTAATTCCAGTTACGATTATCTCTTTAATACCAGTGTTAAACTAGTTTAGTTTATTTATGACCTCGTTTATACTCACAAGTACGAATATCTTTTTGAATCGATCTTAAAAAGATTTTGTGTTTACCAGTGCACAAGCAAGATCGATATATCTTATCAAATATAGAGCTTTTTCGCTGCAATATGAAAATATCCGGTGTTTAAATGTAACGTTAATATATATATTTTTTTTGTAAACAAATAATATATGTAAACTATTGTGTAATAAGTAAACAATAATTCAACCAAAAAATAGAAAGAGTGAATTTTCAATGAATTTGACATTTTGCACTGGGGTAATTATAAAGAAACATTACACAGTTTGAACATGAGGAGATGGGGTATGAAAGCCAAACAGACAACCATACACTTGAGTTCAAGTGATGTAGATATTTGCAACTATAATAACCGTATAGGGAAAACGGTACTATTTATTCTGCCATAGGCGACAATATTAACATTTTCTGAATTTAACACTTTTTATGATAAAAACCTGGACAAAACAGCTATATGTGGTGTTAGTACTTTATTATTCTGTTTTAAAAATCAAAGCCAAATAGTATCATGACCAACTTCCAACGGAGCTGGTTTATGTTATTCATGCCCACCGTCATTTTGCACCAAATTTATCAAATTTTGGAAGTCTTTTCGAATAATTCTCTAGAAAATATTTTAATAGGTTTCAACATTTATATTGTAAATATACACACTGCAGTTATTCATAGATAAATAAAAAAATATATTGTACATTCAATCACAGCGCTACTAATTTGACTTCCTTTATCTGCCTTGGGCCTTACAAAAGGCCAACCTAATGCTGGGAAAATGTAATAGTACCGTTTTCCCTATATACATGTACGGCCTTCAACAATTAAAACACAAACCTTATATTTCCCGACAAGAAAAACGTAAACTAATTGAAACAAGAGAACTAACGGTACAGCCTGCACCGTTAATTGTCACTATTCCGATACCTCAGACTAGTAAAAAAATTTCGGACTGGTAAATTTTTGCAAAATTATGTTTAAAACACAAAACATGCAAAGGGAAAATGTTTGAATATTGGTCTTCGGGCTAGTTCCGGTAGTTGAAAAAAAAGAAAAAACCCAATACAATTGAGGAAAAAATGTATGACAGACATGAACCATCAACCACTTAACTGCAACAGATTAGGAGCAGACAAAATATGGTTGATGACCCCTGATGGTATCCAAAAGATTTCTTCAAATTTTAATAATTTCTGGAAAAATATTTTACTAAACTGGAATATCCTAAACACTGTCACTAATGGCACCGCTGAGGGGATCATGGAACAATCCATATGGCTAAACAAGAGTTTGAAAATTAATAATAAAACTGTCTTTTACCAGAGGTGGGTTGAATCAGGAGTTTTCTTTGTAGGTGATTTACTTGATGAAAACAGTAATTTTTGTACTTTAAAAGAATTCTGCGAAAAATATAATCTTAAAATTAATTTCTTGGAATACCATTCTTTGCTTCATATGATACCAAAAGACTGGAAAAATCTAATTACTGCTTCAGAGAAAATTACGCACATATCTAACGATAAATTTGAATTTATAAAAAACAATAAAAAGTCATGTCAGTTTTTTTATAAAAAAAATCTTGTCAATGTATACAGAACGTCCTACAAAACAAGAAGATAAAATGTGTAAGGAACTAGGCACTCATATAGAAAATTGGGATTTCATTTATAGTTTACCCTTTTGTTGCACTAAAAACAACAAATTTAGTATGTTCCAGTTTAAGATTTTACATAGAACTCTCGCCACAAATGCATTATTGCAGAAATATGGGTTAAAAGAAACCAACTTATGTAGTTTCTGTAATGAAACTAAAGAAACTATAAGTCACCTTTTCTGGGAATGTACTCTAGTTAGAAATTTGCGGTTAGAAATTGCAACACTTTTGCTAGTTGGAAATAATTTAACTTTAATACTTAATGTGGAAAATATTGTTCTTGGGTCAAAGTCTTGGGATGTTTCCCTAAACTTACTCACTATTCTGGTTAAATATTACATTTATACATGTCGCTTTAATACTTCATTACCGACTCTTACAGGTGTCATAGCTATGATTAAAAATTCCTACCGAATAGAAAAAATATCTACCTCCTTTTACAGATCCCCTAAAGCAAGAGAGAAATTTGATAGTAAATGGGAAGTAATTAAAAACTTAGTTCATATGAGAGGAGAGATCTTTCTATTTTGTACTTACTTAAGGCTTTATAATAGTTCATGTAGAATTAATAATAGGTTGATGCACATCACAACTGGACAGTGATTTGTGTGCATCTTAAAAGTACTATCTATGTTTATTGATATTGTTATATATATATTGATATACTAGTTTTTGTTTGATTGTATTTGAATTATCTCCCCTTGACTTATGTTGACATTTATTATGTGATTCTGTCCAACATGTTATCTGTTAATGATCTCTGTTGGCCTCTCCTGGTACCTCTCATGTTCAACATCATTGTATAGGCAGTGATGCATGTGGCTAGAGGAGAAGGCTGTTGCCATCATTAACCTTATCAGCATATTCAGGTATTCTAATGATGTGTATGATCGAGTAGAAAATTTAGAACAATTAGCATAACTATTTTTTTAAGTTTAGACTGTTATTGAAAAATTTAATATCAATACATGTATGTATTATGAATTAACTATATAATTATTTATCACAATACTTGGTGTGTTTTCAGATGAAATAAAAATAAATTACAAAAAAAAGATGATAACTACAAATATACAAAAATCATTATATGAAAGTGAAAAATTTAGACTGAGTTTTCTCGGAATTCAACCCTCGTTTAATCAAAGAGCTGATAGCTCTGAAGTGGAAGAAGGTGAATAAAAGGTAACTTGAATTACCATAAAAGCAGCCCCACTTACCCAGGCTGCTTTGTTCCATTATCGTTAAAATGTATTTTTTTTCTTCAAACAAGAAAAGGTCATAAGTACATGGATTTCCCATCCGTACAATCATTTTCTATGTTCAGTTGACTATGAAAATTAGGTAAAATCTTTAATTTGGCAGTAATTAAGAAGATCATATCAAGAGGAACACATGTGTACTAAGTTTCAAGTTGATTGGATTTCAACTTCATCAAAAACTACCTCGACCATAAACTTTATAACCAGAAGCAGGACGGACGGACAGACTAGAAAACATATTGCCCATAAATGGAGCATAAAAATAGTAAGACTTGTTACATACCTGCCAACTTTTGAAAGTTCCCATATGGGTTTTTACTGCACAACAATTTTAAAGGTTACAATTTTTAGCGACGTATTTTGCAAGATCTGGATTGTCTAGAAAAAGTGTCATATTTGTATGATGAACTTACATGCCTTTTCCTTAAGTCTGTTTGCATGATTCTAGTTATATATTAAATCGGTAGAAAAAATATACATGAAGCTAGCAGACCAGGGTTTATTTTCCAGATTAAGAATATTAGATGCTTGTTGAAATTTCCAATTTTGAATTATGCACAAAGATGGACCTTTAACAGGTTGGGAACAACACTCCAAATGAGGGTAACCTAACTGGAAGATCATCACAACCCACTGTAAAAAATGAACACAAAATAGAATTTTTCAATAAAATGCTGAAAATAGGCTTTAAAGTATTAAAATGCATTGCAAAAAACAAATATTTCATTAAATAAATTTAAGTAGAATATTCCTATGATATTCCTTTTCATATTGGATACAAATTTTATTGAGTCTACTGCAGACACTTTGTAGTCAAAGTGTTTCAACTGAGGTACTACACAGGCGTCAAAAGGAGTCATTATGGAGTAAAGGGGGTGGCGTCAAAAAGCGTCATTATGGAGGAAAGGGTTAAGTACTGAATGGTCAAAACATCATGTTTTTTTATCGACATAAATTTTGTCATAAATGTAACCAAATGATGTAGAAATTGTGTTTTTTCTTCAAATTTCCATCAAATTGTAATGTTTATAGTTCCATTATTGCCTCTCTATTTGAATAAAATAAAATAAGAAGAATCTGTTTCTTGTTTTGTTTTGTTTTGTTTTTGACAAATGATTGTTCACTGCTAGCAAATGAATCATTATATTTATATATCTTATCTGTATATATTTTTGTTCATGTCTTCATCTCCTTATCATTTGTAAATGTATAGACAAATAAGAAAGAAATAAGCTCCACATGTATATTTGCAACATCGTAAATTAATTAAAAAAAACATTCTGTTGTAAACAAAATTATGATATAAACTTCATTTAATCCTTGAAAGGAGGTCTAGATTGCTAAAATAATTTATAAATTTTAATTTTTTTATTTGTCCAAAATCATTTAAATTCATTTAATCAACATCCTTTTATGATTATTTGATTAAAATATTAATCATTTATAGTCTTTTTACAATTTACATTTTTAAAAGCAAATTAACTGAAAACAGGATAAAACAAAGGGAAGTAACAAAAAAGTATTTCAATATTCCCAATACACATCGTTTTGATAACACAACGGCAGTTAACCGGAGGTAAACATCGTTGATTACCAGTATGTTTGACACCCAAGCTGTCAAGTGAAGCCATATAATTATACATCTTCTTCAGGTAAAATTTAACACAGGTGTCAATTACACCCGTACAGTAGTAAGAAATGATCAAATATGGCGTCTGAAAAATTTCATACACGGGAGTTTTTTCTCCTAAACGGGAGGTTCACATGTATGTTACGAAGGGCATCTAATTCACATGACAAAGGAAAACCATGAATAAAGACAACACTTTATATATCCTTTTTATTTATATAAAAACAAAATCTTCTTGTCTGCAGGATTGCAAATTCGTAACTTCAAGGGCGAACTTGTAAACAGGGCGAGTTGTCACGATACCAAATTCACGCATGCGTAATACAAATATCTACAGTTAAAACATCCTGTTACAAGTAAACAAATAACGTTCATGTGGATGAGATGAAATCTAATAATTTACATAAATAAAAGGGTCATATTTACGATAGTGATTGTTTTACAATCATAATTTACAAATTAAATGATTCAGATGCCTAATCATGTGTAAAAATCGGTGTCAGGAATCTAAGTTGTTTTGAAATTGTAATACACGAAATGAATGCGGCATACGGAGACTCAATGCCAATAGTCAGCCCCTTAAGTCTTCAGAAGACTTGACGTCTTCTTCCACTAAAAAAGGAGGAGGAAAATTGGTTAAAGTTTGTCCAGTTGTTCATCCATTGAAATTTTGGTCACACTTTTCTTAGGAACTACAATTCTGAGCTTTCTGAAGTTTGCGATTATGTTTATTTGTAAGCATGCTATACTGTGCATGATTGCCATTTATAAAATGTTGGTTGCATTTTTCATAAGAACTTAAAATCAGAGCTTCCTGAAATTGTTTATCAAGCTTCATTGCTCGGGGGATCATGTAAGGTATAAAAAAGAAGGATTCATTTGATAATTTTAGTTATGCTAACTTATTTGTAGCACTTACATATTTTGTACCTTGCTATTTTTTGCTGTGTGAAGTTTCTGTCTATCATAATTTCTGCGGATTGTTGATATCAAATACATGTTATAGAAGTGAAAGGTAAGCAGAGTGACTGGCATAATGAAACTCGGAAAAGTAAGATCTACACAGTACACATGACTGAAATTGTCAAGTGATCCCATAAAGGAGTTATTGCGCTTGAAAAACAATTTTACCATTTATTTGAGTTCTTCACAGATGCTATGATGGATCAGAAGTTCATAAAGCAAAAATGGTTGGCAAAGTTGGACCTATAAATATGGCAACATGACTGGAATTGACAATTCATTTGTTATAAGAGTTACTGCCCTTTAATTATAATTTTTATCTATTTCACAGAAACAATGATGGATTAAAGCAATGTAAAAGACTTATAAATTAGTTCAAAAACAAAAACTAAAAATTTTCAGCATAATGCTATTCAACACATTTATTATAATTTAAATTTAAACAGCAAAATATTAAATAAATGTCAGATGCAAGATCTACACAAAAATTACAGGTGAGCACTATCAGGACCCTCATATATATTTAGAGCTAGTGTGAACATATCTGCTTCATAATCATGGGATTGTTAGAGAACAGGACAGTTATTTAAGTTTAGGGTAAACCATTTTAATCTGTTTTTTTGTCAGAAAATAAGTTTTACAAACATTTTGGTATTTTTGATATTCAGTGCTTGACAGAAAAAGACGTGTTATGTATAGATGAGACAGAATGCAGATGGATTCAGAGTTGTATTTGTAATTTGTAATTTTATTTGAACAACAATTCCAAAAATCTCTTTGAAAGATATGTGTGGTCCTGAAAAGGACCGTTTATAGCTCAGTCAGTGCATGTTCATCTCAAATGGGCCCGTATGGCATGGACAGCAGCTGGTCAAATTTCCTTTCCAATCTTTGAGTGGACAGTTCGACATCAGTTAATAGACAATGGGACATGTCAACCTTTTGGTTGAGAGCGTCCAAGTTTATCTGTATCGATGTAACTGTAGTACCAATTTCTGCTATTGCTGACATTATAGAATCAAGTTCACTAGAAGTCAGCTTAGGTTCGACTGGAGTACAGGGTGAAGCTTTTGGCAGAGTTAGTGCTGTTGGATGTAGACCACGGCTAGTAACTGATGTACTGGTACTTGATGGGGACGAGCTTGTTTGGTCACTGCAGACGGACAGGGCGTCATCTGCGTGTCCGATCTCTATCTGATCCCTCTCGATGGTAGGGGGAATCCGCGGTGGGTTTCCTTTGGCTGACATTTCCGTGTTGTCATCAGAATCAATGATGAAGGCATCGAAGTATTCGTCTCTGTTTCGCTGGTCTCTGGCAGAGTCTGGCAAAGGACGGACTTCGGTTGCTATGTGGACTCTCTTGCGCACAATCGTGTCCCCGCAGTAGTTAACAACTCGGACAGCATAGTCTGCATGTTCTGTGGTCAAGGCCCGTGAAGACATTGTTGATAGGCAGAATATTGATTTATTTTAATCAACAGTAAATGAAGTGAAGTGATTACAAATTTCCCTTCGTTCTATATTTATTGTCAGTTAATTTAGCACCGCCCTGTTGAAGATTTTGAAATTTTCCGTTAATTTCATTGGTGGTAACAAAACAAAATACCATAGACCAGTTGTATTAACTAACATGGCATGTGTACTCTTAGGTCCCCGTGATGTATGAATTCAATGAGGCGGCGCTATGTCTGGCTTGAAACCTGTGATGAAAATTTTTGCAAAAAAATTGTCAAAATTTTGTCTGGCTAATTTTCATGTCTGTATTCCTACATGGAAATAACAATAGATGTGATTACAAAATGTGTTGTTTTAGTCATTAGTGTCTTAGTTCCATCTGAGACTCGGCTTCATGTAAACGACTTGTAGTAACTGTTTAGACATACAAAAAATGATAACTTACACACACATTAATATGACATTTTCGTATGAAAATAATTTAAATAGAAATAATTCAAATAAAAATAAATTTAATGATATAAAAACCAAGGATTTGTATAGTCTTACTATACAAATCCTTGCTATTTTACTTCAATCATGTTGTTATTTTAAATGAATAAATAAATGTTATCAAATAAAATGATGACGTATATAGGTAAAGGTCATTAAAGCACACTATTATAACACATTTCATTGTTTTAACGAGTTATAGTAAAAAAATTTCGCCCTCATTTTTATAAATGAACAAATAAATGCATATTATCTAAGTGTAATAGAATATTTTCTTTTTTTTCAAAACTGACTCAGTCTTCAACAGACAGGAAAAAGCTTATTACTTCCTTTTCTTAGCCTAAGTTGTATTGACAAACAATGTTTGTTTATTTTTTTTGGTTCAGTTTCAAGCCTTTTCTATGTTCATGTTTTGAAACCTTTTAGAATATTTACATGTACATTTTAACATAATGAACTTTTCGTTATTGATAAACCAAAAAATGTTGTAATGCATATCCGTACTGATTTTCTACAAGGTACTTTTCAACTTACTGATTAAATGCTAGTATTTAATTAAAAAAGTGTTTTTTTTTCCGGATGAAATGACCCTATAATATTCCGTATTTAACAAAAGTTCCTTCAATGTCCTTTGTGCTCTATAAAGCCCCTTTGTGCTACATTGTGCTACAGACAATGTGTGCTCCTTTTTGCATAAGGGGAGTCCTTTGCGGTGTTTTTAGAGTTTTTAGAGACCGTCTTACGGTGTTCTAGAGATAGGTAGGGTATTTAAATCATCTTTTAGCAATTTAAATGCTTGCTTCACCATCAAATAAAAGTCTTTATTTATTACAAATAAGTTATTATTTATTGAAAAGGAAAATTCATAATGAATGATCGTTAACTATAATAAATTAATAAAGTATTTCAATACAATAATGAGCAGTGCAGAAAATTTATCTTTAAATTAAGCTAAATCTGGGACTATTATATTATTACTAGTATAATAGTCCCAGGCTAAATCAAGTAACTTTGAGCTCGGATATGGAGGAACACACAAAAACATTGTCTGCAGCCAACATACACGGAAAACAACATCATATAAACTGTTCAGAGAGTTAATAATCTACTGAACATATACCACTCAACACAGTTGAAGATGTTTGGTCTGTGAACAGTTTATCTATATATATATATATATATAAAAGTCTATAAAAACGACCAACCAGCAAATTTACTATGTACCGGATCGTCAAAAATAGGCGATACTATGCAGATAAGGAAAAAATTATATCAGTCTAAAGATTTGCACAACGGTACTGATATAAGATGTTATTAGACGAAAATGTTGTTATTAAATCGTGTGGACAAATATTTCGGCTCAACAAATGGCCTTCTTCAAGTGTCACAAGTTTTAACTATACTGATACATAATGTATAAGGTGTAAAAATCGGCGTTTTGCATTTGCGCCGATTTTTTCTTTCATTTGCGCCGATTTATTTTTTTCATTTGCGCCGATTTTTTTACAGGTAAATTACAGGTAAATTACAGGTAAACAGATATAAGAGGATATGGTATTAGTGCCAATGAGATAACTTTTCATCCCAGTCTTTGAAGATACATCTCCAGACTTTTCCTTTACCGTACTCGTAGATCTTCAGCCTCTGTCTTTCGGTCAACTGCCACATGGTTATGTTCTTTCTGTGTTTTGGTTTGACAATAGTCTCCCAATCAGAATCCGTTGTGACTCTGGCTTTACACGATTTAATGGTACATCGGCAAGATATGTTATTTTTCTGGACACTGACCCTCCGATATGTATGGCTGTCGAAGATTAAAGAATTGACTCATCGGGTCGTTACAATATGTCCATCGTGTTACAATGAATTTCCAGAACAATTAGAATCAAAATAAATTTTAAAATGGTTTACTTTCATAAATAGTCTTCCAATCAGCTTGGATGGAGAATTGTCTCATTGGCATTCATACCACATCTTCCTATATCTATTAAACATTAAGTGAACAACGTTTATAATCAGATATACCAATAAACCTTCAAGTTATAGTACATGTAAAAGTATTAACTTATTTTTACCTGTAAATCCAATTAGGAGAAATTATAAAATCGGCGCAAATGAAAAAATGAAATCGGCGCAAATGAAAGAATGGAAATTTTCAAAATCGGCGCAAATGTCATACGCCCCTTATATCATTTCACCTGTAATTTACCTGTTATTTACCTTTAAAAAAATCGGCGCAAATGAAAAAAATAAATCGGCGCAAATGAAAGAAAAAATCGGCGCAAATGCAAAACGCCGATTTTTACACCTTATACATTATGTATCAGTATAGTTAAAACTTGTGACACTTGAAGAAGGCCATTTGTTGAGCCGAAATATTTGTCCACACGATTTAATAACAACATTTTCGTCTTTTTAAAGGTAAATAACAGGTAAATTACAGGTGAAATGATATAAGGGGCGTATGACATTTGCGCCGATTTTGAAAATTTCCATTCTTTCATTTGCGCCGATTTCATTTTTTCATTTGCGCCGATTTTATAATTTCTCCTAATTGGATTTACAGGTAAAAATAAGTTAATACTTTTACATGTACTATAACTTGAAGGTTTATTGGTATATCTGATTATAAACGTTGTTCACTTAATGTTTAATAGATATAGGAAGATGTGGTATGAATGCCAATGAGACAATTCTCCATCCAAGCTGATTGGAAGACTATTTATGAAAGTAAACCATTTTAAAATTTATTTTGATTCTAATTGTTCTGGAAATTCATTGTAACACGATGGACATATTGTAACGACCCGATGAGTCAATTCTTTAATCTTCGACAGCCATACATATCGGAGGGTCAGTGTCCAGAAAAATAACATATCTTGCCGATGTACCATTAAATCGTGTAAAGCCAGAGTCACAACGGATTCTGATTGGGAGACTATTGTCAAACCAAAACACAGAAAGAACATAACCATGTGGCAGTTGACCGAAAGACAGAGGCTGAAGATCTACGACTACGGTAAAGGAAAAGTCTGGAGATGTATCTTCAAAGACTGGGATGAAAAGTTATCTCATTGGCACTAATACCATATCCTCTTATATCTGTTTACCTGTAATTTACCTGTAAAAAAATCGGCGCAAATGAAAAAAAAAAAAATCGGCGCAAATGAAAGAAAAAATCGGCGCAAATGCAAAACGCCGGATATAAGAAGATGTGGTATGAGTGCCAATGAGACAACTCTCCATACCAGTAATGTTATTTTCATTTATCATTAAAGACCTCTTCCGTTAGCCAGTTGTACATATGTTATAACTGTTGTCTCCTGCTTAAAATCAAGAAGTAAAAACCTAAGATAAAAGATCATAAAAGCACTTTGTTTATACTAAAATGACGAATTAAAAATATATGTACAGCATTCAAATCCATAAAAACGGAATACATTCAAATCATAAATCTGTTCTTGCCGAGTATGGATAGGCAACACATCTAATATATTCCTTTCTTATGATTTCGTCTCTTCTATATTTGGCGTAATCGTCGATAACGAAGGCCATCTTTTCTTTGTCTGGCATACGTACTGGTGGGGGCATTTCTAGAGTTCGCATTTTCTCACAAGGAAGCTATTAAACCAAGAGTTCCAAATGGTGAAGTTGAAATCATCCCTTCGTTAATTTTATGGACGTCATCACGAATTGTTGACGGTTATGGAATGTGTACTTGTACGTTGTCTAAGAATGTATGACATTTGTCACCAGAAGGAGCGGAGCGTCAGACAATGTCAAACGTGAAGCAGTCATCGATTTCATTTAGGGAAAGGAATGGTTACCCAAAACATTGGGATAGCCATTAACCAATTGCAAGGTTACTTGATTTGTCTTTATACTCTGCGCTCAGCCAATGTAAAAGTATTAACTTACCTGTAATTTCCTGTAAATCCAATTAGGAAAAAATATAAAATCGGCGCAAATGAAAAAATGAAATCGGCGCAAATGAAAGAATGAAAATTTTCAAAATCGGCGCAATTGTCATACGCCCGTAAAAATAGATCAGTAATAATACAGGTAAGTTTGGTCGATTGATTTTAATCCAAAATCCTGAATATCATAATATAAACAAAACACTATAATTCAATATACGTGACTGTGTATATTAACAATAAAAATGAGTGAAAAACAAAACTGTTAGTATTTCTTATTGATGCCGTTTGGATGATGTACATTAAGTTCCTTTATCCAAAAGCTTTCCCGAACCTGTCGCTGGGCATCACTCCAGTGAATGTTCTGTTCAATCACTAGAATTTTCATGCGGTTAAAGTCATCAGGTTTGTGATCCGACTGTCTGAAGTGCTGAGAAACTGGGAGAAGTGGCTTCTTAGAGATATCACTCCTATGGCCATTGAGGCGTTTGTGGAAAGGCTGCTTTGACTCACCAACATAATTATTGGAGGCCACAAACCGAACATTCTAGTATGTAAATAACATTCATGCTTTTGCAGGTAACATTGCAAAATATTTTATAGCTGTTTTCGGTTGCCTTACTGTTAAATGTTGATGAATGCTGGCCGTGTGTTACCTTTCCTCGTCAGTTTTAATCTAGCGGCGTACTACAGTACATGATATATAAGGCATGGAGATGTTATTGTTACAGATCAAGTAAAGGATCCTACAAATTAATGCAAGATACAGTCACAGAAAATATAGTTAACTTATTACTTGTAGTATCTATAAAGAAACAACCTATTACTTGTAGTATCTATAAAGAAACAGACACACCCATTGAATTAAACATTGACCAATGAACCATGAAAATGAGGTCAAGGTCAAATGAATCATTACAGACAGACACGTCACCCTTATGATCATTTCATACACCAAATATAGTTGATTTTATACTTATAGTATTTGACAATGCTTAGTAGGACCAAACAACAGAAACTTAACATTGACTAATGAACCATGAGAATTAGGTCAAGGGCAATTGATACCTGCCAGACAGTCAGACATGTACACCTTACAATTATTCCGTACACCAAATGAAATTGACTTAGATTGGTTCTAGTATTTGAAAATAACAACAAAACACAGAAACTTAAATGAACCATAAGAACGAGATCAAGGTCATATGAAACCTGCCAAACTTACCACATATAGTTGACCTACTGTCTCTAGTATCTGAGAAATTGGCATTATCTTGTAACTATAATTTTGATCACTGTAGTGAGGTTGAGGTCAAGTGAACACAGTGTGATAGACATGCAGACGCTACAAGGAACCAATATACCAAATATGGTTATCATTTTTTTGTCGAGGCTGCGGCAGAAAGCTCGACATAGGGATAGTGATCCGGCGGCGGCGTTAGCTAATTCCTTAAAAGCTTTATATTTTAGAAGGTGGAAGACCTGGATGCTTCATACTTTGTATATAGATGACTCATGTTACAAAGTTTCCGTCAGTCGAATGTTCAATGTTCTTGGCCTCATTTTCATGGTTCAGTGACTACTTGAATCAGTGAACAAGGTTAAGTTTTGGTGGTCAAGTCCATATCTTTGATACTACTAGAACACACCCGTGATATCGCGGGTCCGTGACTGAATTAAAGTATATGACTATGCGTGTCACTAAGCCTTATTTTAGTATTGGTATTGTCATCTGATAAAGTCATGCCGATTATAAGATACACAGTTTTCTCTGGCTTTCAAAATCTTTCTGTTTGAACCCGTCGACCTGGAACTTATCAAATATTGATAAAATTAATTATTTGGAAAACAAAAGGTCCTGGAATGGAGTATTTTTTAATTAACAGCATTGTAAATAAAGTTGAATTCTTTTATTCGCTATTTTACGTCATGCCCGCTAACAAATTGAAAACTGTACCTATACACCTTATTTTAAGTCCAGATTTTTAGTATTCGTATTGTCATGATTGTTATCTTAGAAAGTCTTACTGATTAAAATACTACAATAGGGAACAATTTGACAATGATTGAATTTAGTAGTGTCAACCCTGTGATTATGACTCGTGTATATAGCAAAATCCTTGATACATCGTTTGGCGCACGGAACGTACAGATGAGGTAATAGGTAACAGGTGAATATATTATTGGTATCGGTATCGGATTTGACCCGGAACTTGTTAATTATTGGCAATATTAATTAGGTAGCAATAAACAGTTAGGAAAAAATATTAAAATTTGCCCTCATAAATTTTACCATCCCCTTTTCATTGCTTTCTTGCAATACTAAGCTTACTGTTTGTGTCATATATGTGCATATGTATGTAATCAGAATCTTCCATAGATTTTATATCCAGTATATAAAATGGTAAAATATAATTTCTTTTGGGTGTATCCATGGCAACAATCTGCACTTATTTGCTATAAAATATTGCAAAAAGGGGGGAAAAGATGTCACATATTTCCCCAAAATTTGGCTAAAAGTAGAATTTCAATCGCTTGAAGTAATACCTTTTCTGAAACTGTGTACAGATATCATTCAGTAGATCCAATGAAAATCATATGTCTTTCGTCTCATTTTTTTGTAAAATTGCGTCAAAAACTTCGTGTAGAAAAAAAGTGTTTGTAAACATTACATTAATTTCTGGACCGATGGCCGGTCAAGCTATGAAAATACGGATTGTCAAACAGAAAATAGCCCATAAAACATGTTAAAAACAATCTTGATGCTCTTATAAACCATCTTTGAAGTCTAAATTAGTACTCAGCTGTCTAAAAATAAATTTTATTACACAATAACTTTCCTGTTTGAAAAATCCACAGGGGCCAAAATGCGAAACTAAACTCCTAACTGTGTATTGCTACCTTATGTGGAAAACAAAAGGGTCTGGAGTGGTGTAATTTTTAATTTATACCATTGTCCTATGTTAGTTATATATAAAGTTGAATTCTTTGATTTGTCGTTTTTACCCAATGACGGCTGACAAATTGGACCTCGTTATTTTAGTATTATAGATAAGCAATAGGTCTAGTAAATGTATATTCGTATAGTCGAAGGACTGTAAGGTGCACATGTCCAACTGGCAGGTGTCTTCTGACCGTGACCTAATTTTCATGGTTCAGTGGTCAAAGTTAAGTTTTTGTGTTTTGATCTGTTTTTCTTATACTGTATGCAATAGGTCTACTATATTTGGTGTATGGAATGATTGTAAGGTGTATATGTCTAGCTGGCAGGTGTCATCTGACCTTGACCTCATTTTCATGGTTCAGTGGTCAGAGTTAAGTTTTGAGTTTTGGTCTTTTTTTCTAATACTTTATGCAATAGGTCAACTATATTTGTTGTATGGAAATACTTTATGATCAATATGTCAGTCGCACAGGTTTTATTTGACCTTGACCTCATTTTCACGGATTATTGCTCAGTGTTAAGTTTTGTGTTTTGGTCTGTTTTTCTTAAACTATAAGCAATATGTCAACTGTATTTGTTGTATGGAAGAATTGTTAGCTGTACATTTCTGCCTGTCATGGTTCATCTGACCTTGACCTTATTTTCATGGTTCATTGGTCAAAGTTTAGTTTTCTTGGTTAATGTTATGTTTACATAATATGTAAAAAAGCTTTATATTTAGGACTATCAACATAATATTAAGGATAAGTAAAGAAAGAGAAACATTTCAGGGTGTGCACTCTTGTATCATAATAGGAGAGAAATTACATGACAAAAAAATTGAACTTTATCTGTACTTTGTGGTAATAAGCATGTTATGTAAGTTTCATAACATTTGGTTGAGGCTAACCTAAGTTAGAGAACAGAAACAAAAAAAAATCCGCAGTTTTTCCATTTGGAAAGGGGCATCACTCTAGAACTGTTAAATTGACACCATGAAATTTCATACTTGATCTGTATTTTGTGGTAGTCAGCATTGTGTAGAAGTTTCATAACATTTGGTTGAGGCAAACTAAAGTTAGAGAATGGAAATGAAAAATTCAGCGAATGTTTCCATGTGTAAAGGGGCATAACTCTTCAAAATTGAATTATGTTTTGTTATTATTAGTTTTTTTTTCCATTGTAAACTATCTTTAACCAAAATTAATTTAAGAACTGATGAACTGAACATGGGTAACTGCAAATTCTGGTGGATGGTCAAAAGCACTTGTCTCAGAAAGAAATCACATCTCTTTACCTGAAACTGAGGTTAAAGTACATAGATAGTGTGGATGATGAATTCAGTCATGACAGGGAATTCAACCTCACAGTAATAAATATTATATTGTTTGTGATATAATCATTTGTTATCAGTTTACTCTGGTTTGTTGTTATAAATTATATTAAATATGTATAACAGTTACATCTAATTTTTATTCCTTTTTATATCATTCTATTCTACTATTAGTGCAGTGCAAGTGCATGGTGGACACTTTTCTATAATTGATTGGATTTGAGTAGGCATTCATCGCATTCTTGGGTTTGTTGCAAAACATTCTTGAGATATTCTTTCGAAACACAAATTTTGGTATTCTTGATTCGATATTAACATATAAATATTTCTCACAACACCTTTTCATATCATTATCTATGTTGTTAAAAATTATTTCCATGAATATTGTTTGATGAAATTAATATATAACAAGCGATAAGGAATGTTATTTTGCACACATAATTATACGAAACATATTCTGTTATCAGTCAAAAACGCAGGTCACTTTGGTAGAAATATCTATGGCAACATACAACCTGAATTCCTTAATACAGTAATCCGATGTAAAAACTGATATTGAATAGATGGACTGACAGACCAACCATTCTGTATGTATCTGTCCCAAGTCAGGAGCCTGTAATTCCCTGGTTGTCATTTGTTGCTGTGTAACACATTTGTTTTTTCGTTCATTATTTTGTACATAAACTAGGTCTTCAGTTTCTCATTTGTATTGTTTTAAATTTGTCATTTCAGAGCCTTTTAATACAGTGGAATCTGTGGTATGGCCTTTGCTCATGGTTGAAAGCAGTGAAAAATAGTTGTAAATCTCTTTCTGAATGTGATCTAATGTTAACCAGCTAATATGTCGTCATTACGATTGCAGAAGATCAAAATTAATGCTCTTTGATTTATTCACTCTTTTTTTTAATGATCAGATTTTGTGTAGATTCTTGCCTACTATTGGAGACTGTATCTTGACATCTAGATGTCTTTTTATTTTTTGTGATGTTGGGTTGCTATCCTTTTGACATATACCTCAGATTGCCTTTTAATCATAGCTATAGTTGTCCTGCCATAACATTAAATGTTAAACTTGTCTGGCAGAAACATGAAATGATAAACTTTTATGGCGAGAGGTTTCTTAGGGTAAAGGAAATCACCAAATCATATATAACAGATACATTAGGATATATCATGGAAAAAACCAAGATTAACACCAGATTCTTTAGAACAGCATTTTATTTGATAACATTTTCATAAAAGAGGTAAAGCATGGGGCAGTGATAATAATACAGAACATCACAGCAAATAGCTCCGGTGGGATTATTCCGGTGGGATTATTCCGGTGGGATTACTGGGGGTCTTTCTTCAGACTTGCTGGGTAAATGACAAAATTTTCCTTACAGAGCTGAAATACAACTATGAATTATAAATTTATTCACTTTGATAACATTAAGGAAGTGGTAATTATTTTTCTGTAATTATCAAAATGAATTTGTTTATCAGAGAATAATTTTGTCTTTCTTATCTTATTGAATGTTATATATCATACTGATTTGTCTTATATATATCTCTTTTTTAAAATATAAAAGTCAGTTCATATGTTTTTGTATACCTGTAAGAAAATTAAAACATTTACCCAGAATGGCTGATTATCACAGGTCATCAATATTATACTGCATAAACAGGCAAAGAAAGAGTTACTCCCCTTGAAACCACACCAAACTTATAATAAATAATGTTTAGAAACATGATATACTAGAGTTCCAATCTTATGAGCATCTTCCAGTAATGGTTAATAGTTTAAATGAACTAAATTGATTCATTTTTTGATTAATTACTTAAAATTAACACAATACAAAATTAAAATAAAGCTACATGTACCCTCAGCAAAAATAAAATAAAAATCTCAAATAATCTTATCATGTTTAAAAACTCAATCAACAACACAGTTGTTGCTTATTGCACCAATATAAAAAATAAGTTAAAAAATAACAGCAATAATTTAATTAAATAATTTTTCTCTTCAAATAAATTATTTTATCAGTTAAAAATATATTAAAATCTATATCTGTTCATTGAACTACAAACAATCCTTTCCTTGCCTATAACCAACAATATTACTTTATCAAAATCTGCACTTATCATTAATGTTTCATAAATTAGATTTATGATATATAAAAATCAGTACTTAATTTCTAAATGTTCATGTTTCATGCATAAATTTATGTGAAAATTCTATGGCATAAAAATAACTAAAATTTCAGCATTTGATTCTTTAAACTTTTCTTTTGCACAGAAAACTGTGAACTTTTACTTGTTATTTTATTCAAAAATTGAAAAAATAATGTTATGCTTATAGGCAAAAGATACAAGTTAATTCTTTCAATCAAACAATATCTATATACAATATAATATTACCAATAAAGTCATTTTGTTTTTTTAGACTTTTCTTAATACAGTAATAATCTTACAGCTAAAGCGAAAGAGAAGAAAACTAATATAATATTACATCTACAATTTACCAATTGTCTTCTGATCTTTTTCCATTTTTTTTCTCTTTTCAAATTTATTTTGTTACAAAATTGGTAAGAAAATTACCATATTATAGAAAAGTCTTAAAACAAGAATCACTCAGCAAAACTTAGCCGATGAAGAAGCGAAAATGATTGAGACTTAATAGATCATGATGAAATGATAAAACAAAAGTTACAATCAATTTGAAAATATATGCCTCTGGTACAATCCTCATACAGATTTTACATTCTTTTGGCATATAGCCAAAGAAGTGTTGAAATTTATCACATCCAGAAAGCATACAAGTCTAAAAATAGCTGATAATCACACAACTTTCACTCGTAGGTTAGTGAGCAATCTGTTCATGTGTGGGCCACAATCCCATGTTGTTATGTAGTAAATGATATGTAGAGAAAATCTTCAAGCCTGTTCTTTTACTGAAAATAAAAATCAGAACAAAATATATACACTAGCAGGAATAAATACAAGACATTGCTCGTAAGTCATTAACAACAGTTACAACATAGTATATTAACTTACGATCAATCTTAATTGTAAGAATTTTTGTGGAAGTAGTCACAGAATTTTTTAAAAAGAATATTATTTTATTGTGTTTATATGCTTACATTCTAGTTAAAAAGTGTTTTTGTCCATTAAACAATATTGCATTAATGGCTGATCCTTGATAGTCTCTTTCTTCACAACTTGTCTATTGTTAATGTATATACTGTAGATTCATTATAACTCATGGGATATACATTTTTATGGTTTTTGTGGGTATAGGTAAAACACACATTTAAATGTTGAAAAAAGTACAAATTTTCTCTAGGCTTCTGTGCAGAATTTAACTAAATTACAAAATCAGATATCTGTGAACATTTTTCCCTTCTGAAACCATAAAAATTGATATCCATAAGAGAATAATTGAATCAACATTATGTTAACCTCAAGATATTTTCTTTTGTTTTATTGTATTATTAGGTTCCTTTAAAGGTCTCATTGATGAATATCCAACATATATTATTCATACATAAAAAAGACTGAATGGTAAAGATTCAATTGAATTATCTAGTGGTTTCATCAAGAGGAAGAACAACAAATACTGATGCTTTGTAGTCATCTGGCATAATGTTATAAACTTTTGAACAAGGTAATCTTGATCTATAATTTTTGTTTTTACTATTGAGTGATTTGTCTGTTCTGTACAAGTTAATATCAGTTTTGGTGATCCTAATAGTTTCGCATAGTTTACTTTTGAAATATTTCTTCATAAGCATGCAATAATAATATAATGTAGCATTAGTCCAGAAACATGTGCTGTGTGATGATGATAATGAATAGCTGGTTAACGTCCAGCAGCAAATTAATATGCCAGGAAGAGAACATGCTAACAAAATATGAATATTAATCTTGCTTTTTACTAAACTGACATGGTAAGCCAGATTTTTAATGTTCACTAGGTAACAGTTCCCAGAAAGTCACCATACCCTGACACTTTCTTCTGACTCAGAGCTGACCAGTCTAGATCTTACTCCTAAATACTGTATGCTTAGCTGGGAAACAGCAAATACCAATTTTTAAATCTTCAGTGTGAACAATCAATCTCCCACACTCGAGGCAAACACACTTACATGAGACCACAAACACAGTATCATGTGTATTGTGCAGTGAGTATAATACATTAGGTCAAGTTATATTTCTAAATTAAGTATGCTGTTATGCTTCATGTTTTGGAGACCATTTTTGGATCCTCTGATTTAGTCATTATGACACTCATCCTTTTTCAGAGCTGGATTATTGTATGACATAATAATTATCAGAACATAAAGTAGTACAAGTCGCTGACAGTTCCTTGTAAGTGAAGTGAACTGATCATGATCGATCTACATAAATATGATAAACAACAAAAGCTAACATCTTTTTGAAACAATCAATTCTGAAATATTTTTTTTCTTCAATAAAAGTATCATTTTATTTTAAAACTTTATTGGTATTAGATGTTCCTGTAAAACTTTAAGGTAGCAAGAGAATATGTCTGACCCTACAAAAGACAAATGCAAGTGATTGTTAAATGACGTCAATATTGCATGTGCCCAAATTCTCAAGTAGAGTGTCATAGATTCCCAAATAGTGATAAGGTTGAAATTTTTAAATGGCTCATACAGACTAAACAGAAGACAACAATACATGAGATGACATGCTTCAGGCATAGCTATATATACATTTATACAATACATTCATCTTGTTGTGCTTGCTTTGGTTATTGAAATAATCTTTTTAACTCTTAATCTAAAACTAAACAGTATATGCCAAAAATCCATTTAATTTCAAATAATGGATTAAAAAAATTATAGAGCTGTACACTGCAATTAATTTTTGATAATAAAATTTGTTTTGTTTGCATTGTAAAAAAAGTATCAAAATTTCAATATAAAAACCTCCAAAATTTTACAATACACTTTCCCAAAGTTCAAATTAAAATTATTTTTCTTACATCTAATTATTAATAAAGTATTATACTATACAAAGACTAGACATGACTATACACTAACATTTGACTATGTGCTACGTAAGACAAGCACTACAGACTAGCTAAGACAACAATCTTACATGTAATGTATGCTATAAATATATATATTGTTTAAATGGTCATCATAATAGTTTTGTTCATATATTAATTTTTTTGTACTAATATAACTATTGAAATTGGTATAAATTTAAAAAAAAATTAAGTTGCACACTGTTCCTTATTCCGCAGACTAAAGAACAGCAGCCATTCTTAAAAGTACAAACTGTACCACTACTGTAGATTCATTAGTATTCTTGGATTGGATACCAACTTTTGGTGGGTTTCGTTTATATCGGTGAACCACATATTTAAATTGTTAGTGATAAACACTTTTCTATGTACTTGTATGGAAACTTTGGCAAAACCTCAAAAATCAAATATTAAACAAAAAGTCAATTTTGTTCAATTACGACAAATTGATACTCATGAATGTAAATGAATCTACAGTACAAATAAAGTACTATTTATGATGACCATGAACTCTGAACTAATGCCTGAATGTCATTCTCACCTGCATGTCTTCTATAAGTTTGACGACGTCAATATCTGCTACAGGTGAGGAACTTACAGCAACACTAAGGGTGAATACCCATTGGGAGGAGGCTCGGCTATTCTTGGCTGTCACTGTGTATTCACCAGAATCGGTAGCTAAAGCTGCAGGGATTTCAAATGTGAATTTGTTTTCATCTTGTGTAAATTTAAATCTTCCTGTGTCTTCTACTTCTTGACCATCCTTGCTCCATTTAACTGTAACATAGGAATTATATTTAGAAGGATGGATAGATTGGTGTTTTATGTACAGTGAAAAATATTTGTAGATGCATATATGGACAAGAAGTCGAGTAAATGATAATTTAATATGAATATTAACTACGTTTTTTACTAGATCACCAGTTAGAGCCAGGATTTTATCATTCTAGTCCATATGGTAAACAGTCAATAGGAGGACATGTAACCCTTCCAAGACAAATTTTTAGTACGACAAAATGCTGTGTGATCATGAGAGAAGCAAAATATATTATTTTTCAAATCTATGATTTGGCATTGACAAGGAGGCAAGCACCAGATCACAGAGGCTTTAACAGCAATCATATTTAGTACTGATAATGAAATGACTTATTCATGTAGGATATTCAGGCTCTATCTGTCAATTTTGTTTTCTTTCAAAAGACGCTCAGTTATTAAGTAAGCTTGAACTGACCATCAGATTTGTACAATCATTTTAAAAGCAGGTGCTTTTGAAAATGAGTAATATTTTGTAAACAAGAATCCTATCTTACCTGAGTCAGCCTCGTCAAGTGTACATGATGCCTTGAATGCTGTTCCTTCATCTATACTCTGTGACTTGGGATGTGAGAGGAAAACTGGAGCTAAAGGGTCTACATCTGGTTCTATAAATTAGACCAATAAATAAATAAATAAAATGACCTTATTTAATAAATCTTTTAAGATAAAAGTTTAAAGCATTTGCAAAATGCACTGGTGTGATCAAAAATAGGCATCCATTATGATTGTGAGAAATCCATGCATTGTTCTTGAAATCAAAAGTTTCAAATCCACAAAAGGGAAACTCTTAATAATGGTAATGGTATTCAAGAAATTAAATAATCTCACACAAAAATAAACAAATATATAACACATGCATTTCAAATCATTCATCATCCTTTAAAGAATAACAAACAAATTCATGGAAACTTATTCATGCTTTTTTTTCCTGTATTTTTTTCTGACAACTTGTGTACTTCATTTTTTCATAATTTTAGAAAGTTTTTTTTTGTGTAGTATAATACCGTTTGGCTGTCAAGAAAGAATATGAGCGTAATTAGGTAATTGACTCTTTATTTATTGATTTTCTTACCTTCCACTTTTATATAAAAACTACTCGTTGTTGTGCCAGCCGAATTTTTAGCAACACATTTATAAATTCCTGTATCTTCTGGAAAAACTTCAGCTATAATTAATCTAAACATATCTCCTTCTTTATGATATTGGAAATCAGCTGAATCTTTTATTAATTCATTACCTCTGTACCATTCTACCTCAGGATTGCCTACAAATCAGGGCGGTTTATAATTTACATAAATTCAGAATTTCTGTTTTCTTTGTCTCCTGTCTTAGTTTATTTTCACATACATGTATTGACATATTGTCTTTTAAAAATTGGATACCCAACCTTTTGATTTTCAAAATTTTGAACAATCCCTTTTTAGGTTATATAATAACAAATGACTGATCCCTATGTTATTTCTGTGAGAAGACTTTTCTATCTTTATTTTAAAACATGAGCTACTTCGTCAGATAGAAATAGACATTTTGCAAATGAATATCAGTACATGTAAATCAATTATTTCCAGTTGAAAAAAATCTCTTTACAAAGTCTGTGACTGTTTGAAAATTGAGTTGATATAAGAACTCTATATTTTGTATTTTAAGGTTCCAAAATTATTCAAAAATCTTAATACATGTACAGGTTCACATGTACTAGTATAAGGTTAATTTCTGTCTGACATAGCTCAAATAGTCATAGTTTCCCTGACATATTGCAACAAAAAATAATTGTAACAGAAGTTAAAGATGTTTTCCCAGGTACAAAGCATGTTTTGAAAGGTAAAACTCAAAATCAAACACATGTGTGGTAAGATTGAATATATATGGGGGGAACAATGCATCACATCAAGTTCAAAAGTTCAAACATCAAAAAGACAAATAAAAACATTCTGAACATAGAAACTTTCACACAGCAAATAAACAATCATAACAAAATTGTATTTAACAAAGATCAAATACTTTTAAATTATATAATTGAAAGTATTTTATATAGTTTAACAGTTCTCAGACATGTATGTGCAATGTGAACTAAGTTTTGTCTTTTGAACATTAACCAAATAATAATCTTTTTCTTTCACATGTTAAGTTGTATATTTAATAATATTGCATTTCTAATAGTGCTATTTACTCATTTCTAAAAAATAAATAAAATTGAAATATGAAGAATTCTTATTCTTATTTCGACTTTAAAAAAATATATGAATATTTATCAAATGTTTTTAAATGTTAAAATAAGCATTTAAACCAACTTTTGCAACATAATAAGACCAGGTGAACACACACGACTTCCTCACCTGATATTCTAGATTCTAATGTTGCTTTATCACCGTCTTCTAAACTAACACCAGCTGGATGTTCTATAAAGTCTGGCCTAGGTGATGACGATTTTATTTGTGGAGGTGTGGAGGATTTTACAGGTCTATTTTCTACAAAATAAACAGAACACCATATTAAGATAGGGACTAAGAGAACTCTATGGACTATTTGATTTATTATGTCTGTTTAGATCACGCATCATTGTAAATATAACGGAATATGATGATATAAAAAAGAAGATGTGGTATGATTGCCAATGAGACAACTATCCACAAAAGACCAAAATGACACAGACATTGACTGTCATCAAAGTGAGAGGTTTAGCGCTTTAAAACCAGGTTTAATCCACCATTTTCTACATTTGAAAATGCCTGTACCAAGCAGGGCTTCCAAAACGGTCATATATAGCGGGCATATAATTCACGATCTTTTTGACCCAACCTTTTGCCTTTAATATCCAAACATTTCCGGTCATAAAAGTGAAATGATGATTGACTACTATCAAAACAACCCCATCTTCAATACTTTCTAATTTTAATCAAGGCTAATTAGTTGTTGGACAGCTGAAATCTACCTGTAACTATTTTCAGTACCGGACATCGTATATAAAATTGATCAGTCTATTCACAATTATTTTCTTACATTTCAGCGGTTTGTATCTAATTGATTTAGTTCAAAAGATTAAAATTATAAGAAATTAGTTAATCAGCATGATTTGATGAAAAAATCGTCAGAACTACATTGTATGAACTTATAACACGTGTGCGCATGTGCACAGGTGGGAAATTTAATTATGCATCCTACATTTCTTCAAAAATGCTAAAATTATCATTGATACCTGTATCTAACGTTCATTTCAAGTATTTTGTTGAAGAAATAACATGGAAAGAGCTTCTTCACTCAGTCTTGCTTTAAAACGTACATGAATTTTATGTATCCGTTTATGGTCCATGTTTTACCATTGTCAAGTCAACATCCGGTTTAGGAAAATGTGATTTTAAAATCGAAAGTAAAGATTTTAACAATGTCATTTTGCACAAATTAAGAGTCTAAGGCAGATATGAGCACGCTGATAAGCACACTTTGAATGATGCACTGCCAATTTAACAGGTTACATCCAAACATCAAATTCATATCAAAGTAAAAGTTTCGAATTGGTTTTTTTTATCTAATGTCAATCATTGGAATGGCCATCTGATTACCATAATTGCCTTTTGTGAATATGAGAATATTGAGAACGGATACCAGGAATGTGTCAAATAGACAACAAACTAGCCAAAGACCAGAAAACAGCCCAGGGTAATCAATTGATCTTCAACAGTGAGAAAATGCTGCACCCAGAGACGGGCTAAAGTTAAGATGCTTGGCTACTGAAATCAACCACCAATTTTCAATAAACAAACCCCAGAAAAATTAGCCACAATGACTTTATAGTAAATATATGCAAACTTACCAGTAACTTGTACAGATGTTCGTGAGGAAGCTTGACCTCCAGGATTTTTAGCTTTACACACATAATTTCCATCATCGTCAATGATACAACTGTCTATTGTTAATGTATGGTGACCTGCTATTGCAGATATTTTTATGGCATCATCACTTTGCATGAGCTGAAAGGACATAAACATATATGTGTCAAGTTATATTTGATTATACAGTCGGGCATAGGACATTTGAGCGAAAAAGAAAAAAGCACATAGGGTCATTTGAGCGCCGACTTCATAGGACATTTGAGCGCCGGGATATTAACCTTACCTGAGTTTTCAGACAGGACATTTGAGCGAAATTTTCCCTGATAATTTTACACGAATTAAGATTTTTTTTTAAAAGTAAGAAAAAAAAGTAAGATTTAGTTATAAATATTTTTTATTTTATTTCACACCCGAGTAATTCGACCGGTTCTGGCTGGTTTATGTAAGTGAAATCCTAAGTTGATCTCTATTTACCAATCAATTCTACTATAATTCATTGGCTATGCAAATTTTCTTTGTTCTAAAATTCTTATATATATATCTATTAAGTGAAATGTCCCTTGGCACTTGAAATCTTAATACTAATAATACATGTACGTGTTAAAATGGATATTATTTTGACCGAGACTAATAAGGGAAAAAGAAGCCTTGTTTGTGACAGTTTCTGATATAGAGTGGACAAAACACTAAAAGGAGAAGAAATATCCTGGAGATGTACAGTAAGTACCTTTTTTTACAAATTTAATGTTAATGTAAACTACTTGTTCGTCTGTTACGCTTCAACTTCCATAACTTCTTTTAATTTTGATTTATATCTATATCATTATATGTCTATCTTATACCTCCTTTAGATTAATTTTTTAACACATTTGAATATAAGCTACCACATATAGGGTTAGGTATCAAGGCTCCATGTTGAAGGTCGTACTGTAACCTATATAACATTGTTAGGTTGATTTTCTAGGCACTTTACAATATTCATACAATACACTGTAAAAATTGTGCTTAGAGCCTAAACATGTTTAGGAAAATGTTTAGAAGCTAAACACATAAATGTCTGTGGTGTTCCCATTCTAAACATGTTATGAATTTCATTTCATTTCATTTCATACTACATCTTATTTTTATGTCTTGCAATAGCAAATGAAAAAGCATTTAAACACTTCAATTGTATTTGTCCTTTCAATATTTTTCAGGCAAAAGGTTGCAAAGCAAGACTGAGGACGGATTGTACCGGAACCGTTATAATTCAACAGAAAAATACTCATAACCATGATACCAGTGATCGTGACAATGAACGTCACTTGCTGCGGGTACGATCAAAAAAAAAAGCGGATGATGATATTGCTCAACGTCCTTCAAAAATTATCCGTACAGAGTTACAGAACATGGATGAAGCAAATCTAAAGTCTGAAGACATTGGCAGCGTTTCAAAGGCTATATATAGAAAGAGGCGTAAATCTCACCCTGCACTTCCTAAATCTAGAGAGGAAACACACCAATCATTAAAGAAGATTAATATTCAGTCAAATAAATTTGAAAATTTTGTGCAGTTTAATGATGAACAAACTGGTATAATTATTCTTACGTGTCCAACCAATCTTGAATGTTTATGCAGTGTGCCGGAAATTTTTATGGATGGTACTTACAAATATTGCCCAAAGTTCTTTAAACAGTTATATACTATTCATGGCTATAACAAAGGAAATTATGTCCCTCTTGTATTCTGCTTACTTCCTGGAAAGTCTGAAGAAATTTACGTGAATTGCTTTTCCTCAATTGTCAAGCTATGTTCCGATCAAGGTCACACACTTCAACCGAAAGCAGTACACGTCGATTTTGAAGAACGGGTAATGAAAGTTATGAAGGATTTTTTCCCGTCTATAGAGATCAAATGCTGTAGGTTTCACTTAGGCCAAGCCTGGTGGCGAAAAATCCAGAAAGTTGGACTTAGTCAACAATACAAAGAGCTTGATTCAGACATTAGTAAATGGCTTAAAGGGATTTTTGGGATAGCCTTTTTAGCTCCAGACGAAGTAGCCGACTGTTTCGTAGAAGATTTTATGGCCGTTGTACCTAACGACAAGCCTTGTATAGAATTTGCAGATTACCTGACTGATACTTATATAACAGATGAATCGTTATTTCCCCCTCATCTCTGGGCCGAAGTTCCATCCTCGTTAAAACGTACTAACAATGGGCCCGAATCATTTCATGCCCATTATAACGAGCAGTTCTATCACAGTCATCCATCAATTTATATTTTCCTTGACACTATTATCAAATTGCAATCTGTGACTTACATAAAAATTCGGAGTTTGAACATTGATGCACCGCAGAGCCGAACAGAAAAGGAGAAGGAACAGAATCTCCGGGATTTGCATTCGAAATACTGCCAGCAGGAAATTACGAGGGATTTTTATGTCAGAAGCCTGGGATATAAGTTCCAAGCCCGAACAGACTTGTAAATAATGCCGTTGCCGAGTTTTATGTTTTATGACAGTGCTTTGTTTTTAGTGCTTTGTTTACAATTAAAAGATGTTTTAATCTTTTTGTTGGTAAACTCCTGTTTTATGACTGTGCTTTGTTTTTAGTGCTTTGTTTTTTACAATTAAAATATGTTTTAATCTTTTTGTTGGTAAACTCCTCATTTAATGAACTATATTCGTGGTGTGATTGCCAATAAGACAATTCTCTATCCAAGACTTGTTTTCGCTCAAATGTCCTACGCTTATTCTTATTTTCGCTCAAATGTCCTAAAATTTAGGCGCTCAAATGTCCTATACTTTGGCGCTCAAACGTCCTTTTTTTTTTCGCTCAAATGTCCTGTCAATGCGCTCAAATGTCCATTGCCGATACAGTCATGACAGTATTCATCAAGTTAAATGACTATATCATTTTAAAAATGCACATGTAAAAAAAAAAGTAAAAAACCTTCTTGAAAATGACAATTCTGAAAAAATTGTACTTTGCTAAGTTGATGTGAGCTGGCCAATAAGTACCTTATATCAGAAAGATATCTGAAACAATTTGTTACAATCTAAATATTTTAAAATCAATAATGACTTTTCTCAAAGCAAGAATTTTTGTTTAAATTGGATGCAAGTATAACTATATCTAACAAATATACTGAAAAAATGTGCCTGAAATAAGTTAAAAACAAAAACTAATTCAAATATACAGTGCTTGACTGTTTATATAATGCAACAGTTGAATCCATACTCTTCTACTTGCATACTTGATTACACATTTTGAACATATATATTTTAACTAACCTGTCCATTATAAAACCATTCTACTTCTGGTTCAGGTTGACCTTTTACAGTACATGTCAACTTCAACCTATCACCTTCATTTAAACTCAAAGGTGACAGCTGTGTTGTAAATTCTGGAGCTTCTACTGATGGCTCCCGTTTTTTATCTGACAAAAAAAAGAATTAGTTATAAGCGCAAATCTAAATAATGTTCTCAAATATTTCAAGGCATTTACTAGAAATTACAAGAAGTTTGCAATAGTTATTTATGTAAAATTGATCTTCTGCTCTAATGCAGATTTCAAGAAAGTCCTTCCCAGAGGTTTGAAACACTTACAACTAGTTTTCTTTATTTTATCTATGCATTTATATTCAATAATTTCTTCACACTTAGACGTATAGGAGGAGTTAACATTTTAACTTATTCATATGCAGATGGTTTGGAGCACTAGCATCCTCTAACAAAATTCTCGACTGGTGCCTTATATGCTGACATTTCATCAAGTTTGTCGGTGAATAGAAAAATAAAACCTTTAGAAAAATAATATCGGATCTAATGTTTCAAGAAACCTAAAAAGACAATAATTACCTCTACGTGAACTCCTACTAGATGAATATGAATCTTCATATGATGATTCTTCCACACGTCTTGACGATCTATTTGATGTACGTGTTGAAGATGATGATGTGGATGTTTCATTATAACTACTACTAGAATCAGCGAAACTAAATCCAGACTTTGTTGTCCTTGCTGTTCTGGATTGTTTGTGACTTTTAAAGATGTCTGATTTGTCAAAGTCATGAGCTCGGTCTGAAATTGAATAAATATATATAAATTTCAAGTAAAATAGAAACAAATTGTTGATACATTATAAAAGAGAGACACACAATTTTTATTGATTGTTTGTATAAAAAAATTGAAATGCATTATTCCAGTATATAAGCTATAAATTTTATTTTCTGTCATATACAATAAAGTTTAATCTTGTTTGTTCTAAAATCTTATAATGACTTTATTTCATTTCAAGACTCTCTTCATAATTGCAATGTTTTACAAATTGTAAGTTGTGCCATGTTAATATGAGCATGTATAAAGTAAAATTACTGCCTTATACAAATATCACACACACTTTTAAAGTACAGAAAAAATCCTTTAGTTACCTTCAACTACAACACGAGATGATGTTTCATGTTCTCCAAGCTCATTGATGGCTCTACATGTGTAGGTACCAGTATCAGCCAGTTTAGCAGACTGTACCTCTATAGTGGCGACACCACCAGAGTAAGAACACATGTAATGGGGATCCTTTGACACATCCTTATTATCCTTGTACCAGGTTACCTATTAATAAAACAACATACAAAGTGTAATTCAAAAATGACAAAAATTTAATACTTGTTAATAAAATTTCCCTTCATTCATGATTTTTCAACATAATATCCAAACACAACCATCATTTGTTGACCAATCCATTAATATTTAACTCAGGTGTATAATTATTTATAAACTATTAACACTAATTTCAAAATGATCTCACAAAATTTCAGATCCTCTGTATTTCTTATTGGTATTCAGACATTTGAAATCTCTATGTATGTAATTTTTGTTTAGTTAGGATTTTTTTTTCAAGTCAGATTTTTTTATCACAAATAATTTATACTTAAATATACGTCTTCAGACAAAGACCTACCTTTGGTACTGGTGTTGACTGTACACATGTTAGTAGTTTGAACTCTGACCCTGCTTGAATCAAACGAGGACGTAAACCAAAGCTAATCTTTGGTGCCTCCTCGGTAGGTTTGATCTCTGGAGCAGGTGACATGGATGGTCGTCTTGACCTGAAGAACAAAATAATAATAATACATAAATACCTTGACAAAGAAAGCTCTTTAGGTTAATTGTACATCCTTAACCTCCTCATATATATTCCGTTGTTTCAAGAAATGTCTCCATCGCTATGACTTTGCCAGAAATCTATTCAATTTTACAAAAAAGTACTAACAAGAATGTGTCTATGTTCAGTAGACCATGAAATTGGGGTAAAAACTCTAATTTGGCATTAAATTTAGAAATATCATATCAAAAGTTTCACCTGAAGTGGGACAGCAGATTGGACTTCAACTTCATCAAAAACTACCTCGACCAAAAACTTTAACCTGAAGCAGGACAGACGGACGAATGAACGAACGGATGCACAAACCAGAACACATAATGCCGCTCTACTATCATAGGTGGCGCATAAAAGTAAAAGTTGATGAGGGTTGCTGTATCCAAAGATTTCTTAGGTGAGAATGTTATACACATGCATATATTCCAGAACATCATGGTTTAAAATATTGTACATTATATTGCTTTGAAATCTACCATTAGCATGGAGCTTACCTTCTCATTGGTGTGGTATCCCTACTGCTTGGCATCCTTTGTAGTTCGGGATTGACTGAAATAAAAAAATATAGTAGTTAGACATCTTCATAACAATACTCGGAAAACAAAACAAAATCACTGATAGACAACTAGATATTGAATATAAAACGAAAACGAAAAAAAATGAATATAAATAAAACAAAAAACTATTTGTAATAAATAAAAGTATTTTTTTTTCAAAAACAAAAGTTATTGTAGTATTGTGAAACAAAAATGAAAAAAAAAAACCATGACAGTTATCTATAATTTATAATTTATCTATAATCAGACACTAGATATCTTAATGATGATTGTGGACAAGTTTGGACAAGTATTTTTCATAAACAAAAATGACAAAAAATAACATAAATTGTATAATAACCTTCAACTTTAAGTGTTGCATGTTCTTCACGCTTTCCAAATGAATTTTCAGCAATGACAGTATAAAGTCCCTTGTCAGCCATTTTTAATCTACTGATCTTGAGCTCATACTCATTGCCTCTGTATTTTTGCATGTATTTGACACTTTGAGATAGAACTGAATTGTCATATGACCTGAAATCAAAATTATAGCAAGTTTTAGTCACTTTAAATACAGTTAATTCTTTTGTTTTTATTCAAGGCTCATCTGAAGATTTAGAAATCTTTACAACATTATTTTATACGTACTAACTGCAAGATTGAACTAAAATCTGCTGTGTATAAACAACTCTAACATTGGGTTATGAAAATCACAGAGAACAATTACTGATACAAATGATTTTATTTAAAGTAATATATATTTACCATGTGACAATTGGTGGTGAAGCTCCAACGATTTTAAAATCAAAATTATATATTTACCATGTGACAATTGGTGGGGAAGCTCCAATAATTTTACAATCAAATTCATATATTTACCATGTGACAATTGGTGGGGAAGCCCCAATGATTTTACAATCAAATTTGGTAGACTGACCCTCAGCAGCAAGAATATTTCTTGGTTTACGGATAAATCTGGGAGCTGCTTCTTTGCGATCTAAAATAAAACAAAATCGAAAATATATAATCTCTGTGACTTTAAGGTGGTACCCAACACTTTCACTAAAATTAATTTGGCTCGTTTAATTTTCATAAAATTATGTCAAAGTATTTACTTTGACCCTTTAACAAAAATATAAAAATTTCAAAAATTTTGAACCAACCGTTTTGTCAGAAAAATTACACTGGTTATATAGCAGTTTGACAAACACCAATTTTGATCATTGAGAAGCTTAATATTCCCTTTACAACACAACATAATTAAAACGTTAAGCTGACATTACAGAGTTATCTCCCTGTAGTGTTAGGTACCACCTTAAATGATTCTAAAATAATAATATCCATTTTAAGCTCCCAATAAACTGTCTTTTTATTTAATTTCATTTGGAAAATATAAAAATATCTAAAATCAATTAATTAAAAAATTATACAATATATATTGTACTTACCAAAGTATGAATCAAAGATTGAGAAGTCTTTAGGTCTGTTTTTCCTAAGAGCACCAAAGTTTGCAATACGACCAATAGCTGGGTTTGGAGCTGGCCAGTCAGCCTAAAAATAAAATGGTATAAAATAATCTAGGAACAAACAATTATTCTTTTTTGAAAATAACATATAATGATTATATTAAAAGAGTTTCATCTTAAATTTTTTAAAGAATTATTTACTTATGGAAAAATAAAAAAATAAAATTATTATTTTAATATTTAAATTAAAGTCATATGAAACAAGTGACTGGTGAAATATAATAATGTTTATCCAATTGTTGAACCAATGCATGTATATATCATAAACTTAGTCCTCTTTGCACTATTTTATCAGTTTTTATGCAAATATATCGTATAATCATCAATTTTTTTCTCTCTGTCTGTTATGATTTAACAAATATGGTTGCTCATAAAATGCCGTGTTTTGGAGCTAATGTTTACTGATTATCACCTTACAGTAAACAGTTTTGAAGCTGAAGTTTACCGATTGTCACCTTATAGTAAACAATCAACAAAAAGCATGGGTATTGAGCATGTGTTTAACATGTACAATCAGATAATTGTTTATTTAAATGACAGATCTATGGGTATTGGGATCACCGTATTTTTACGAGGAGGGTCATGCTAAGGTCACTATGCATATGGAAAATATGTCGGCGAATTGCTTCCTGGAAGCAAGCAATTAAAAAAAAGTAAACTTCTGCTAAATGTGGACAAATTAAAGAATTTTCCTCAGAAAAAAGTATATGTACATAAGTTGTATTATGAAAACTATCCATTTAGTTATAAAAAAATTGTGTGTATGCACATTTTTTTTTAATTTGAGGTTTCATATGAGGTGAAGCATGTACATAACTAGTGCCCTTTCTATACCTGAAAGCATTTTTTTTCAGTAAAAAAGCAACACAAATTCACCAGATATACTTACATATTTTGCTCTCATTTTTGATCTAATGCTGTCATAGCGACTAGATGGAATTCTGGTTGTACGACCACTGAGGTCACCCTAAAAAATAAATCCAGATTTTAAGATAAATAATTAGAATTGCTGTCCTGCAAGTGAGAATATAATACTTAAAAAACACAATATACATTATCTTTAAATTTAATCAATTTAATTTGGCAAGTTATATCCATCAACCCCTGGTTTTGGTAGGGTTTGTGTTGCTCAGTTACATCCATCACCCCCTGGTTTTGGTAGGGTTTGTGTTGGTCAGTTACATCCATCAACCCCTGGTTTTGGTAGGGTTTGTGTTGGTCAGTTACATCCATCACCCCCTGGTTTTGGTAGGGTTTGTGTTGCTCAGTTACATCCATCAACCCCTGGTTTTGGTAGGGTTTGTGTTGCTCAGTTATATCCATCAACCCCTGGTTTTGGTAGGGTTTGTGTTGCTCAGTTACATCCATCACCCCCTGGTTTTGGTAGGGTTTGTGTTGCTCAGTTACATCCATCACCCCCTGGTTTTGGTAGGGTTTGTGTTGCTCAGTTATATCCATCACCCCCTGGTTTTGGTAGGGTTTGTGTTGCTCAGTTACATCCATCACCCCCTGGTTTTGGTAGGGTTTGTGTTGCTCAGTTACATCCATCAACCCCTGGTTTTGGTAGGGTTTGTGTTGCTCAGTTACATCCATCAACCCCTGGTTTTGGTAGGGTTTGTGTTGCTCAGTTACATCCATCACCCCCTGTTTTGGTAGGGTTTGTGTTGCTCAGTTACATCCATCAACCCCTGGTTTTGGTAGGGTTTGTGTTGCTCAGTTACATCCATCAACCCCTGGTTTTGGTAGGGTTTGTGTTGCTCAGTTACATCCATCACCCCCTGGTTTTGGTAGGGTTTGTGTTGCTCAGTTATATCCATCACCCCCTGGTTTTGGTAGGGTTTGTGTTGCTCAGTTACATCCATCAACCCCTGGTTTTGGTAGGGTTTGTGTTGCTCAGTCTTTAGTTTTTCTAGGTAGTGTGTTTTGTATACTAGTTTTTGTCATTTTATCTTTTTCTTTTTTGCCATATGATTGTCAGTTTATTTGACTTGTAAGTTTGAGTGTGTCTTTGATAATTGTGCCTTGCTTTCTCAACTTTTTGACATTTAACCCTCATTTTATAATACAGTAAGTGTAAACTGTGTTTTATTTCACATACCTTCATCCAATCATGATCTAAACATTCATGGACTGTCATCCTCCTCCTGAAATATAAATTAGTACCAATATAATAGGATTACTTGTAGTTTCATTGATTCTTTGCAATTTCTAAATGGTGTTAAGGTAGCCAGAAATGCTTCTTACTAATATTGTCTAACAAGATAGTAATGTAATGCTCAATTACTGTATAGCGTTGAAATTTACTTCCAGTTTAGTAAGCAGTTTGAGCCTTAAACCAGGCAATCAAGTTTTCACTGTGTTCATTATTCCCAGTTTATAGCATTATACAATGAACAGTATTGTATGAGAATGGCAAATTTTACAGTCAAATGTATACCAGGAAAATTAGCACAAATAAATTCCTGATACGATACATTTGTTGTTTAATATCTATATTTCTAAACTAACTGTACATGTAGACTAAAACTTCATGGAAAATTTAACAGGTTAACTCTAATGGAGACTGAAAAGTATGATTGTTAGTAACTCTACTACAAAAGGCAATAAAGTCTATGATATTTTACATACTGTGGTTGTCTGATGAGGAGTTTTCTGATAAAGTCCTTAGCCTCAGGGGATATATTTGCAAAAGCATCATCTGCAAACTCCCAGTCACATCTCTGTACATTGGCTAATGTTTCCAAATCATCTTCTCCAGCAAAGGGGGATAATCCACTCAATCTAGCAAAATAGTTAAAAATACATTTAATTTCTCTCAGAAATACACTAATACTCCAAAACTTGTAATTTATACTTTTTCAGTGTGGTTTAGAAGACAGACAGCAGAAAGTGGTGTACATGTTATAAAATATGGATACATATAGACTATTAGGATTAATTACAAATATTTATAAAATAATGAAAACCTGAATCCATTGATAAAGATATAAAATATGTTGACTTCTAATTTACTTGTTCAATCTCAAAGTTCTTGCAAATGATGTATCAACCTATCAATTAACTCAACAATTTTTCTGAAAGTTAGCAATGTTTCAACAACAAAATAATATACAAACATTTTCTTATACTTACAAAACATAAGCTAAAACACCAACTGCCCACATGTCAGTATAAAATCCTACTGGTTCACGATCTACAATTTCAGGGGCAGCAAACTCTGCTGTAGCTGTTGTTACTTTGACAATTTCATCAGGGTTTAATTTAGTAGCTAATCCAAAGTCAATCATTTTCACTTCATTGGAATTCTTAGTTGTACACATCACATTTTCAGGCTAAAAAAATAATGCAATAAATTAATTTATATTCATATTTAGTTGATTTGCATAATAACATGTTATTTAAGAAAATATATACAAATTGTACCAGGGACATGCAATACTGTGGGCACATCCTGATTTTTTTTCAGTTCATCCTTCTTGAAGTGTAGATGTATTTTATTATGTATTGGTGTACATAAGATAAACATTTTCTTGATTGTTTGAGAAAAAATTACCAGGGTACGACAAGGTTGAATGGTGGATGTTGAATGAATTAAAAAATAAATCCATTGTTTGTAAAATTTGCACGAGTAAAAGATGTGAAAAACAAATTGCTCTTATATATTGCTTTGCAGTAATGTCAAAAGCCCTAGAAACATGTCTGTTGTTTAAAACTGATTTTTATCCTTTTGATACTAATTTTTGTTGTTAAAATGCTGTCTTTAATAAAATGTATTGGCATATATCCCATATCTCCTTTCATTTATGTCTGAACTAATTGATGCCAAAACTTATCCCTCTATAGCATGGGTAACAGATTTTAAAACACTTTACAAACATTCACCATTTTTTTAAGACTTACTTTAACATCCAGATGGACAATGCTGTTCTCATGCATGTGTTTAAGTCCATCACAGATCTGTCTCATGTAGTTGATAACCTCACACTCTGTCATTTTGTAATCTTCTGCTGCTATTCTGTCAAATAATTCTCCACCAGCCAAACTGAAATCATTCCAATAATATATAAAAGCTATACAAACAATAAATTACACGACCACTTCTCTTGGTTATAGGTGAATTGAAAAGAGTTCTAGTATTGCGTTGGCATCAATTTAAATTTTAATAAGAATTCTTCTTTCTTCTGAATTTATTAATGTTAAATGGTCTATTTTTAAAAAGCAACATTTTTGAAGTGTTTTAAAAAAATCAATGATTTTTCCAGACCAAATCTGTTTGTTAGGTTCTGTTTCTTGTCTTTGATTAAAGTAATGATTAAATAAAGATAAAGATTTTTTTTTGTGATTTCAGGGCCTTTTAGGTGTTAATTTTTGAGTCATTTGGTCTCTTGTGGAGTGTTGTCTCATTGGCAATCATACCACACCTTCTTTTTTATAGTAACAAAATTTTCCTCTTTTCTGTGTATTGTGTATTCATTTATTTTTGTGGGTACCAATTTTGGTGGATAAACGAAAACTTGTATGTTTGTGGATATTTAATTTCTTGGTTTTGACGAGGTCTGCATACATGCCTATTGAAAGTTTGTCATTTAATGAACATTTAATTTTGTGGTTTACCTGTACCATCGAAATCCACGAAAATTGGTATTCACGAATAATAATGTATCCACAGTATCTTGTCTTAATTTTACATTTTATTCATTATATATTTATTATTATAGCTATCGAAAGCACCATTACTTTGAATGAAATCAGATAGGCATAATATTTAAAACCTGAAGTCAGTGAAGTGTATAAGAAGTATGGAAAAAAGAAGCAAATATCCACTTACAATTCAAAAATAAGACACATTTCATATTTGTCTTCAAAAGCATCCTTCAACTGTAACAGTTTAGGATGGTGACACTGGTTCATGACATTTATTTCATTCTTTACAGCAAACTTATCTAATGGATAGGGAGTGTTGATAAACTTAGCCACAAATACTCGTCCTGTTGCCTTCTCTACACATCTATGAACGACTCCAAAAGCACCACTACAAAATAAATTAAAATAACCCTGTTATTATCTCCCTTGAATTAACATATAAATAGTGAAAAGTACAAAAAATATTACATAAAATTGTAAGAGTATCTAACTATTATAGAAAATGATTGCTTAACCAATTAGACACAACAGCAATCCATTTCTGTAATAGTACACAACCTTCAAAATGAAGCAGGTACTGAAATATTTGTTTTCTATTCAAATATATACCATCTATTTACATTACAGATTCAATTCTGTATTATATGGATAACAAATATATATATATATTGACTTGCAATAAGATATCAGAAAAGTATTTTACAATTAGCAATTTATATGAAACATAAACATGTTTTCTAGTCAATAAATTACAAACCTTCCCAACTCTTCCAGGATTTCATAGTAGTCACTAACGTTAGCATCTCTAACTGAAACAGGCTGAGGAACATACTTCTTCCATAAGTCATGATCTACAATAGTCATTTTAATATATAATACCAGAATAGCCTAACTTTTTCTACCTAAAATAATGACTGATTGACAAAGTTTCACCCCAATTTCAAAACAAAACAAATTATTTCATGACAACTCTGAAGAAATAGTTTTATTATGTAATGTGACTTACTGAAGTCTATCAGGTAAGTGGTCTTATTCAGTTATGTGTTTCTGTTAAGTCCTTTCTGCTTTTATGTTCACTGTGATACATGTCATAGTCAAATTATTGAAGTTAAAACTTTTCTTCACAGTATGATCTTTCTAGGCACCTTTGAATTATTTGTTGATTATTTCTTGTTGCTATTACTTCACTTTGTTGAGACAAGATCCAAATTTGGCATATTAATATCTTTCTTAAAATCCCTACACACGCCTAGAAAACCGTAAGCAGACCAACATGTTGTTCTTTTTTGTTTGTTTTAGATGAAATATAGACAGATAGTGACCAATAAACTATACTTGGGTATGAAAACTAAATTAATTTCCTTTTAACTAATATATTTAACTTGGCTGTTAAAAAAAGTTGGTATTACAGTAAATGTAAAAATATTAGAAAAACAACAACATCAATTCACAGAATACTTACAATATTTGTCATAGTTATCAACCTTTGGTCCAGTACCTCTGACCTTTCTACCAAACCCATCTACAATCATAGTATATAATGTTATTACAATTTAAGACTCAGTAATATTTTTAATCTATTATTAATAAATTGATTAAAACATGCCCTTTTTATAATTCATAAGCAAGGAATAGTTTTCATAAGAACTGGTAAATATATGAAGTTTAAATATGTTCTAAATCAGTTGTTTTAAAAGAACAATGTTTTTAGAGGCTTTTAGGTGTTCAATTCAGGTGCTTTGCATTTGCGCCAATTGGCATTTCATTTGTGCAAAAAAAATCTTTCAATTGCGCCACAAACCATATTTCATTTGCGCCAATATTACAGGTAAATGCAGGTAATTATATAAAAAATTTCGGGTCTCATGTTCATAGATAGTCCGGTCTTTTCTTTCTTTTTTCCATCTATTTATTTTTTTTATATATACCAGCTTTGATGTAACACTATTCTTCCAAGTAAGGGTGAAGTTTGGTTCATATTATAACGTTTAAACCTGCTGCAATTGTTTGCACCTGTCATAAGTCAGGAACCTGATGTTCAGTGGTTGACGTTTGTTAGTGAGGTTCATAAATGTTTCTCGTTTTAAAATAGATTAGACTGTTGGTTTTCCCGTTTGAATGGTATTACACAGCCCATTAAAGCTTGTTGCTCGTTTTGAAGACTGTACTTTGACCTATAATGGTTTACTTTTAGAGACTCTCAGTTTTGTATCAGAAATGAGTATGAACTCACTCAATTATCCGGGGGGAATACCGTAGAAATTAAACATGTAGAGCAAAAAATATTTAACCTTTTTATTATATCTTACCTGTATTACCTGTAAAATGCCGCAAATGAAGTTTTAATTTTTGGCGCAAATGAAATATAACCTTGTGGCGCAAATGAAAGATTTGATTTTTCAAAAATTGGTGCAAATGCAGTTCATTTCATTTAATATAAAATTCTAAATAATAATTGCAATACCTGTGACATACAACTGCCAAAGTGTTATCCTATATACTATTAAATGCTGACCAATTATTCCTTCCATTTCATAAGTCTACATTCAAATTCTGTTACCAAATCTAAGGATTAACATAAGAACAAAATAACCATACTTAAAATTTTGTGAACCGAAGTTAATGTAGCACCTTCTGAAGTCATCCCTTGTGACTGAACTAATCAAATAAAACCTTTTCTGTGTAAAACATGCCTTAAATTATCTAAAACCTACCTTCCAGAGCTCTTTTCTTTTTAATAGCATCAGATTCGTCTGTTTTAATGACGGCAGTAGGGTCACATGGATCACTCTTGCCATAAAAGTTCTCAGCAACAACACGGAACTGATATTCTTTGTTAGCCGATAAAGATGTAATGTTATGGAAGCACATTCTGTAATTAAATGTTATGTTACACCAATTAACAATACAAAATAGATGTTTTTACACTTGTATGCAAATTTGTCCCCCATTATGTAAAATCACAAAAGTTCCTGTAAAATCTGTAAAATTTGTCTGGCAATTTGAAAAAAATGACGTCACAATTTAAAAGTAACAGTTGCTTGATGTCAAAATTTTTTTGGAACAGATCTTAGGTCATTCTGAGTAAAAAGTTAGAAACTTTCTTGTTCATTCTTCAGTTCAATAGTATCAATTGTAAATTAAAAGCTGTGTTTAATTTCAAACTTATAGGTTTACCTTTTAGTGTACTATTGCAAAATAAGCTTGTTATATCCATTCCTTTGGATCAGAACTTGACCATACTATATAATATTGGTCTATCATATTTCACTAAATAAAAATGTCTTTATCAAGTGTTTTTGCACTCAAAACAAATAAGCTAAATATAAAACCGCCTTTAAGATGGACAGTTTTCTCTTTGGTACTCATGATACGTCTTCTTATTCATATTTCCTTCATATATAGTAAGTGGCATTTTAATGTTCAAACCAACTAATATTTCATTTTTTCACACTGTACAAGGCCTTACCTAGAAACTGCAACTCTTATCCAGTTTGTATTTGGTGGTTCACATTTTTCTATAACGTATTGTGTGATGAAACTTCCTCCATCATTCAATGGTGGTTTCCATGACAACAGGACAGATTCATCACGAATGTTTTCACAGGTTGGGTAGCGTGGTGGATCTGGACGATCTGTTTGTATAAAGCACTATGTAATAACTTTCAAAGTATTAGAAAGTAGATTAACTTTTTTTTTTAGAAATTCTGTCCATGTAAATAGCCTGATAAAGATAAATGACATCTCTTGAATGGAATCCAGACATTGCTGTTGTGATTTTCTTGTTCTACTAGAATTTAAACACTAACATCACAAAACCTAACATAACAATGATTTTGTAAAAAATGAAACAATGTACTGTATTCAATCTGAAAATCAACTGTGAAGTAACTTATTATATTCAATCTTAAATTGAAGTAAAATGCATCTGCTTAGTCAATTCTCTTTTTTATATAAAAAAAAAAAAACTAAAGGAAGGATACAGAAATAAAAAAGAAAAGAAAATAGAAAAAAAAGAAAAAAATGAAATAAATATAGATTCCTACACTGCAACAAGTATATTACGATAATTCTCCACTTGAGACAGTTAAATTTTATTATTTAAAGCGCAAGGCTTGCCATGCTCTTTAAATAACTAAAATTTAACTGTCGAGAGTTGAGAAATATCGTAATACAGGAGTTATAGTGTTGGAATCTGTTTCTCTAATGATTTTTATCCTTCTTTTTCAAAGATTTTCAGAAACTTGTGTTCTTTATATGCGACGTCATCAGGCATTGCCGCCTTTTTACATGGCGTCACAATAGGAAAATTCAGAAGAAAACAAAACATTTAGACGTCATAATCAAATTTCAACTAATCATTTGCCGAGAAGAGATTTTTCACTAGTGAGGAGAAATAGTTTTCAGGAAATGTGTAAATAGCATAAAAATTAGAGAAAAAATATTCTACCATTGATTTGTATTTTGATAACAGCTGAATCTGAACCAAGGTCATTTTTAGCTGTGATTCTGTATGGTCCATCCTGGTCTTTGTTGGCATCTTTTATGGTCAAGATGGCATGCCTCTCAGTGACTTCGCTGTGATAGTTACGACCTTTGACCTCTTCACCATCATGCATCCATGTAATGGTAGGTTTAGGGTTACCAGTAAATGGAATCTTTATGACAGCAGATTCTCCTTTCTCGAAAATAGCTACATCTTGGAATCTCTTTGGAACAGTTATCTTTGGTGGTGCTGCAATGTAAATAATATGATATAGATCTTCAAACACATCTAATGTCTTTTAATGAAATATTCAAAATACACATGTTAAAGCTTAGTTTTTCATTAATCAATAACAAGAAAACATAGAATCACTGCATCTGTCTATAAAACCAGAACTTAAGAATTTTTAAGAAGAAAATAAAATGAAATACATTCTGACTTCCTAATAGTAATAGGCTCTTTAAGTATACAGCATTGTGGGATGGTATTTGTGGGATTTTATAAACCTGAAGAGAGATGTACACCTTTCCACATGACTGAAACTTACAACTGATTTCTAGGTTTGCCCTGGATGTTCTTGAGCCTCCATGGTTTGATGCTCGGCAGGAATACTCATCTTGATCCTCACCAAATACATCATGAACAATAAGAACTTGTTTGTCACCTTCATTGTAAATTTCAAATTTAGGACTACTATAGATTTCTCTGGTTCCCTTGAACCATTGAATGTCAGGTGATGGTTTTCCTGATACTTCACATTCAAATTTGGCTGATTTTCCTTGTTGAGCATGACATTTTCTAAGTCCAGAGGAGAATTCAGGAATAACAGCAGCTAAAATAGAACAAATTACAAGTTATTCAGTGGATAATTGACTAACACAATAATGTCCTGATTTAAATGTTTAATTGATTGCTATGGTTTAAAATGTTTTTAAAGTTTGAATAGACATAAAAATATTTTTGACCTTTTATGTAATTTTGTAAACAAAAATTCTTGTCAGGAAATTTGTTATTTGCTTTTACCAATTTCAAATTAACTTAACATAATAAAAAAAAATGCTAATATCTATATGCAATGTAAGCCTTATGTTACTGCAAAAAAATATTATATTATATATAATTGCAATAGACATACAAAAAATTGAAGACATTGGAAATATATCTACTATTTTACCTTTAGGATCTTTGATTTTGACAGCTTGTGAGTTCATTGAAGGTTTACTCATGCCAGCCTCATTCTCAGCAAACACTCTAAACTCATAGCGTTTATCTTCAATAAGTTTTGGAATATTAATAATGTTTGTAATACAAGGCTGTAGATTAACTCTAGACCAGTTGTCAGTACCATGTTCACGTTTGTCTATCCAGTAGCCTTTAATCCTGCCACCTCCGTCATGTTTAGGTTTCTCCCAAGTAAGACTTACAAAGTCAGATCCAACTTCAGTAATTTCTGGCACTCCAGGTGCATCTGGTTTGTCTGTATAAATGTAAAATGTAAACTATTTAATCAAATCAGTACTTTAAATTAGAATCTGTTCCAGAAACTCTGTATAAAATAGACATTTTAAGAATAATCTTTTCATATAATTATAATCCTTTACATTAGCATGGTATGATCTGTTATGATTTGCAGAAAATTAAAATACTACTTATTCTAAATAAGGCCCTTTAAAAATCAAAGAAAGCTGAATCTGGACAGTAATTGGGATACAAGAAATAAAAGAGCTTCCTAATTCTTCTATGTGAATTTACAGTCTAAAGCTAAAAAAATATTTGTATATTTTTTGAAATCCTTCAACATTTTCCTTTAATCAATAAACGTAAAGAAGGAGTTAAAAATAAATTAAAAAAAAAGAAATTAAGTCCCTTACCAAATGGCATCTTAGCAATGATTGGTGTCTCTGCTGTCAGTGGTTCTGATTGGCCGAATTCATTAACAGCTGATACACGGAATGCATATTGATTGTTCTCATATAACCCTTGTACATCTTGGTTACAGTCCTATAAAGTTAATTAGATCAACATTTTATTGGAGTTTTTCAACAGTATTTCGTGTTTAAAACCAATTCATGTGAAATCAAACAATATATTTGTTAACTTCTACATCAGTTGGTCTCTGCAGTAGAATTGTCTCATTGGAAATCATTCCACATCTTAATATTTTTATAATGAAAGCAAAGCTGATAAAAAATTGTTAATAATGTAAAAAAAATCAACTGTTTTATCATCACATGGAAATAATTGAACTTCTAAGAAATAACTTTTAAACCTGCAATTATTTAAGGAGGACATCAAAAGATCAATGTAGGATAAAAAACTTAAATCAAATTGTTTGGGGGTGGGGGTTAACATTGCTGCAAAATTTGTTAATTTAAAATCGATTTTACATATATCCATATAGGTAAATCAATTTTTCCCAAATCAAGTTAAGAGGGGAAGTCAGTGAAAAAACTATGTGAATTAAGTTTTTTATCCTACATTGAACTTTTGATGTCCTCCCTTATATTTTCATATATCCCTAATGCAAAGCTTTGATTCCTTGCCCGGCTTTGGCAATACTTTTCTGGTTGGTTTATAGCTTTTAATCTTTTTAATACGCTTTGATTTTTTTAAAAATAATTTGGCCTCTGGTCACTGAAGACACATTGATTGTGGAAATATGTATCTGGTGCAGAAAAATTGGTACTGTTTATGTTATTATTAAAGATCGAACACAGTGAATCATTGAAATAGTAAGTGCTGAAAAATGCTTTTTGAGAATTATTAACAATTGAAAAGGTTATAAAATTTATCATCAGCAGATAAACAACATATAATATACCAATTGTTTTGATAGTTTTATACTGAATATGGTAATTAGAAATTTTACACTTTATGTATCAACAAAGGAGTTTATACATTCAATGACCAATAACAAAAACCCAGAATATTAACCTTGCATCTTGAAGAGACAGTGACCCAGTATGGTTTTCCTACTTCTTGTCTCTCTACTACATAATGTGTAATTTTAGAACCACCATCTGTCTTTGGTGGTTTCCATTGCAACCTGCAAGTACTTTTGGTAATGTCAGATACTCCAAGAGGACCTGTTGGTTTTTCTGGAGCTCCTGTTAAAAAGAGAACATAACACATTGAAAAGCATTATAAACACTAAACATTTAGATCAAATCCATGACCATGAAAACTAGAGGCTAGCAAGTTTCCATCAAGGCAATTAAGATTTTGAACACTGTTCACATAGTAAGAAGTATAGAGTAATATCCACTGGTTAGAAATAACTATCCTTAAATAGCTAAAAATTTATATTTTGTAATTTTTAACCCTGAAATTGATCAAAGTTAGGATTGTACTAATTTCTAAACTAAAATAACATTCAACATACCAACGACCTTGAGACCAAATCCTAGTTCAGCTGCACCACCAGCATTGCTTACTTCTACTTTGTATTGACCTGCATCATCAATGTTAGCATCTGTGGAGAAAACAATTGAATATGACATATAATTCGAACTTGAGGGAAAAGTCAATACAAAATCAGGTCATTTGATTATTGAAGTCATTTTTCAGACAGTCAGTTCTATTCAAAATCCATATTCCAACAAAAATGTGCTTTTAACTTGAAAAGCACAGCTGCATTAATGAATACCATCAAGATTTTGAGTTACAAGTAGTTCATTCCATCTTCAATTAAGAAAATGGATGGAAATCCAAAATGATAATAGGATAAAGTACCATTTTTCCTTCTATAAATGCAAAACAAGATGTGAAATTCATCCTAACAACACTCAAGTGTGCCTGACAAAGTCATTTTATTTATATGGATATTGATAAAGCAAGAAAGGGTATGGGTAAACACACAACTTAACATTGCTGAAGTTACACAACACTTACCATTGATGGTAAGACTGACATAATCGTCAAATGGCATTATCTTAATACGTCCATTCTCTACCACTTCACGACCATTCTTCCTAACCTTGACCTCAAATGGTCCTGTTCCAGAGAATGGAATCTTGATCTTAAACTGTTCTCCTAGTTCAACTTGCTGATCATGGAAATCTTTTCCAAACTTAGGTGGAGCTAAAGAAAGGAAAATAAAAGATTTATATTTTTTTTTCAAATGGATATTTCACCTCCAGTATGGTAATCTTACAACTATATTTATCAATATCAATGAAACTATTAAATATTTGTAATTCTTATATACTGTTGTTAAAAAATCTTTTCTGGAAAGATATTAATATTAAAAAAAAAATACCGTATTTGGTTGTGTATAGTCCGTCACTTTTTTCCTTAAATATGTAGTTTAGTACAAGGGATGTGGACTATACACAACTAAAGATGGTTTTTCGAAAAGAAAAAAAAATATTGTTTTTTCTTCATTAATGTATATTGGAGACATTTATTATATCTATTTCATTTATTCTTATTCTTTTATTCTTTTATAACTTTTCTCTTCAAAATTGATTATTCAAAGCAAAGGTGTGACATCCTGCATGGGTAATCAAGAGGGATAATTGAGGATTAAGTATTGGTGTGTAGCAATTAAATAATTATGTCAGGTTTTGACAGGTGTTAAATATAATTATTATACCTTACATATATTTTAAACAATTCTATTGGGTGAAACGTTATCACGTGACATGGAATAATTCAGTTGTTTTTCGTTCAATTACAAGGAAGGATGAATAACCTAAAACTTTTCACCAGTGGTGAATAACCCTATTATTCACCGGCGAATAACCTTTTGAGATTGTTGATTTATATTTGAGTTATCTCCCATGAAAATGACGTCACAGACGTAAATTAACAAAATGGCAGCATTCACCTTACACTGGAAGCCCACCAAGAGTCGAAGAAATAAGGCATTGGACATGAATAGAGTGCCAGCAGCTGATGATAGCTCTTATAGAGTACCGGTCCTTTTCAGGGCCATCAATATTTTACAAAAAGACTCTACCTTTGTTGTACATTCTAGAAATTCAGCTTGGACACACTTAGACAAATGTTGATTTTAAAAGGGATCTTTTGATTAATAGCTGTACTTTTATAATTTTTTAAATTCTAATTACCTGATAAAAGCTGTACCATTTCATTATTTTTCATGAAGTAAATAAAACAATTTTTTTTATTTTTTATTAAATACATGGAAAAAAGGTCCCTTTCAATGGATTTTTACAGTGAACCAGAATTTTATAAAAAAAAAAAAAAATTCTTGATTTTAAGGGGATGAATAGGGGATGCAGACTATACATAAATGCGTAGTATACACGGCTGAATACGGTAAACAATATACCTAACCATGCCAACAGAAATCATTTTGTTTTCAAGTACAATGCTTTATATATTTATATATACTGTAAAACACAGAATACAAGAAACAAAGACGTTATTTCACCAGTCTGACATTAAAACTTGATCTTCATCAACAAAAGAACTTACATTGTATTTTAAAGTTACAGGTGCATGAGTCTCTTCCCAGAGGATTAGAGATGTCACATTTTATTTCTCCTTCATCATTGGCATACAACTCAGTAAAACGTAGAGTAAAGACGTCATCATTCTGTGTAAGTCTAGTACGACTAGTGCTACCCATGGGAACACCATTTTTATACCTGTAAAAAGTCATTAAAGATTAGGATAAGTTTTGTTTAGGTTATTAAATCAAATTGAAATTCTTCTATTGATTCTGTAATGTTTTTATTTGTCAGAAATTTCCACATCGTAATTTTACTTATGAATAAGTCAATAAGTTTGGTGCTTAGAAAGAGCCATATAAAACACCAGCTAAGAACTTCTTTTGAAATACACCAGCAGAAAGATTTTTTTTTCTTAATTTCTAATAATTTAGATTGTTATCTAGTTCAATTCCACATACTATTTGTCTCAAGGTTATGCATAAATGTCATAATCAAAAGAAAATTTAATTAATTAGAAGATTTGACCTACCATGTGACATCTGGCATTGGCTTGCCATGAACTTGTACACTGAAGATCATTTCACCTCCAAGTGGACCCATCTCTGTTGGATGTAGCTTCTTGATAAATTCTGGTGCAGTACCAACTAAAATAATATACAACAGGATAAGATTACATAGTCTATTTATTTTAAATACTGTAAATTGTAAATTAAAATTTATAGTGTGCATTTATAATTGCAAATTTTGATAAATTGACTTAAAGGCAAACTTAGTTTATTCCGATTTCAGGAAAATCTGCATACAGATATATTAGCTGTCAAAACACATTTTTTTTATAATTGAGATACTTTTCATTTGCATTATTTGAATTAATAAAAACCTCACAATAAACTATTCATTACGAAATGTTTTTATTGGTACAACTTTAACCTTTTTGTTGGATTTCAAGAGAACAGATACCTGCCTTTAACAGGGGTTGCAAACTAATATAATACCTTTTTTTTACTTCAATTATATTTTCATTCAATGTTGGATTATAAATAAATGACAATATATTACCAATCTTTTCTTTGATTTTGATAAGTCCTGTAGTTCCACTGGGTTCTCCCTCTCCAGCTTGATTGACAGCTCTGACTCTGAACTCAAACTCTCCTCCTTCTGGTAGTCCATTGACAGTATAACCACAATCTGACACAGGGTAATCGTTAACCTTCACCCAAACATCACTGTCTTTTGCTCTCTTTTCAACAATGTATCCTAAAAAAGGGTTATAATTTGATTTAGATTCCATGTTTTTTTTCTCTCAATTCCAGTTCAGACATTACAAGTCAGAAGTCATTTAATTTTAACTTTCTGTGATTAAACATTTATTTATATATGTTGCCATGAGATCTGGAAAGAATTTTCTACTCCTATATTAGCTGAATATACAAACATTTTTTTTATTTGATTCATTAATGAAAGAGACTTTGCCATTTTACAAAATGAAAATGTCCTTTTCCAACCACCATTTTTTTCTAATTCACAATTTGGAGCTAAGTCTATAATTTCAGTTTAAGTCTAGCCATCTTTATTGGAAAAAAGAAATGCTAGGTGAATTTAGTTAATATATTTTTTCCTGTAAATAAACTTAGCTATAAAACTATTAAGAGTTATGTACCTTTAATCTTGGCTCCGCCATCATTTCTGGGTTTGTCCCATTTAAGATCAACAAAAGTTTTACCAACAGTGAAAGTTGGTACACCAGGTGCTCCTGATAATGCTAAAATAGATTATATCAATGGTTAGTCAATGGCAATGTTAAGTCAATGAACACTTTTAAGTTTGGCAATTTTAACAGTAATAATGTGACTCAAAATTACTTCATCAGTTTTTTTCACACAAATTCTCACAACAAAAATTGATTGTGAAAAAGAGTGAAATAACATTACTCAGGAATATATTTTCTTGTAGCAATTTTTTTTAAATGAATCACAGATATAACTGCATTACTAAAACACACAATTCAAAACACGGAAAATTATGTTTCAACTAATTAATATCAGCAAGATATTTTTCCTTCTTGAAAGGAGTTAACATATTTCCTGCTGTTTCTTAGTCCTTTTATTTGTTAAATATAAACAAAACAATGATGGCTCAATGTTGAACCTCACAACGAGAAAAAAATTCATGACAAATTCACTACACATTCTTCAAAAGACCAAAAGCAAAGGAACAGCGCTTTTATTCCCTTTTCATCATCACAAAGTCAGAAAGGCCTTCAAAATGGAAACCTCATTTATGTAAATTCCATAAGGTCTCTATAGTATCTCTTAAGTGGAATTCTTTATGGAGATAATAAAAGTACCAAAATAACAATTATTCTGAGGAGAAATTAAATTGTGTTAATATATTTTTTTTTAACCACTCCAAGCCTTAAATACATATAGCAGTGGTCAGGGCTAGTATAAACATCTTCAATATTAGGACAACTCATTAATGCAGAATATTCAATGAATATACACATATCCTCTAATTGAATATGTCTGGTAATGGGATATTCCTTATTTTTTTGCTGACATTTGGAGTATCTGATTTGCTATAGTCTACTGTACCTCTACACCGTAATATAGTTGTTAACTTACTGTATTTAGGTTTGGTTCTGATAACATCAGTCGGTTTACTTGGCTCTCCTAAACCAGCAATATTCTTAGCACGGACTCTGAATTCATAGTCTTTGTCTTTCTTTAGACCATCAACTGTGAAATAATAATGATTGAGCATTCAGTTTTGTTGATTTTCCCACTTTTTTTATGTGTATATTCATATTATTTTTTAGATTTTTTCAAAGAAAATATTTATCATTAAATGAAATTCACCCTTTTCTTGGGCTTCGTCAACATGTATCATCGGTATAGCGGATATAGCTGTACAGGTATTTCAAAGCGTGAAAAGCTATATACCGTACATGCATTTAACTATGCACCGTACAGAATGATTTAATATGTGGTCAGCTATACACCATTCACAACGCTTCTTTTTGGAATAAATATCGAAAAATAACATATTAATGAAAGATTTCAATGCCTTTTATTGAAACAGCTATACATATTACACACACACAGTAGCCTTCTATCAAAAAAAGAGTTGCAATAAATATAGAATCATATCGGATGAGAATAGTGTCAAGTTCTTTGACAAGTATTTGTACATGTTTTTTAGTAAGTGTTTTTGTTTGGGAAAGTAATGAGACTACTCTGATTATCAACCTACAACCAAGTCATTTCTTTAAACAACAATTATGTTTAGATTGAAGTACACATTGATATTATGTAAACAAAACAAAGATTTTCATACCGTGTCAGTAGAAAAATCGATCACAACCGCTTGGTTAGTACCTATATCCGCGGTACCAATTATACACAGTGATCATTTTATAATTAGAAATTATGAACAAAACCAATAAATTTCACACAAATCAATTATTTCTTTACAACCTGAGATGAGGAATCCTTTAAGGATGTACTTAGTTGAGGTTAGGTGAAAATTAATAAATCAAGAATTTAAAATTGATACTTTAAGCTGGTAGAGCATTCGTTAAGGAAAAAAATTAGCTAAAAATACTGATAGGTCATGGATCTCCTTTTAGAGATATTTGAGATTTAAAATATGGCGGGAAAAGGCTGACTCGACTTTAACCTTATATTTGCATTGGTATATCTGGGTCTCAAAACAAAAGAAAGAAAATCAAGAATCTTCTAAAATTCTGGTAAATGACCTTTCATGAGCTATTAAGTCTTATAAGAAAAAATAAATGGGTGTTATGGGGCAAAATATTTTACATTGTATTGTATGGAAAAACACCAAGGAGTCCAAACATTTGACACAAATTCCAAAACCTCACCTAAGTACATCCTTAACAGTAGATATGGAATTCTTTAACTGTAATTCATACCTGTGTATTTTAGATCTGGAGAAGCTATGTCGTTATGCATCTTCCATCTTCCAGATGTAGGATCTTTGTATTCCACACAGTATCCCTGAATCTTCTTTCCTCCATCGTGTGTTGGTGCATTGAAAGCTAATGTTACACTATCCTCGTCAACATCCAAAACATGGACATTTGATGGGGATCCAGGGGCAGCTGGAAAAAATATAAGACTTTGTAATCAAATCATCACACTTACAACAAATATGCCACAAGAAAATTTGTTATGAAATGGTACAATATACTTCCAACTGATATTGCAATTAATTGAATCAAACAGCATTTACAACTATAAACTATTCAATAATGCAATAAGAGCTGAAAAATGTTGTAAAATCTTAACCAAATGTAAAATGAATATCCCAGTTTGAAACAAAAATTGTTTCAATTTAATGACCTATTTTTTTTTACTTTCTTCTTGATGCATCGCTGTGCAACAAGATTGCAACCAGAATGTTTAATTTCAGATCTTTATATCCAACTGCTAAAATTCATGGTCTAATTGACATATACCTTTATTTTGCTTTTTATTCATTTATTGGATTGTCAAGTGAATCTATAAAGATCAGGAGATTTTACAAGAATAACTATTACATACTGTATGGGTGTTGAGCAAGAACTGGTTCCAAGACTTCTAATGGTTCACTGACTCCATTTTCATTTTCTGCTGATACTCTAAACTTATACTCATGACCTTCATCCAAGCCCATGACTTCATATTTAGTTCCACGGACAAATTTACTAACTGGTTCCCATCTTCCTGTTCTGGTATCACATTTCTCAACAACGTAGTTAGAAACTGGACTACCTCCATCATCCTAAAAAAATCATATTTCAATTCTTTTGATAAAATCTTTGGAATTTGGTATATAGATTTTCAATCAAATCTTACACTAAAATGAATTTATAATTGTATTTTTTTTGAAGTACACAATTAATTATCATCATAAGGGGAGAGGTAATATATGATCAATCAAATGGTAAGAATCCTGTAAAAACTCTCAAGAAAATGAGTCAATTTGTATAAAATACAGATTGGTACATAGTTTTAATTGTAGTTTTTCAGTGCTTCTCCAGATTGAATATACAAATCAATGTTATAGTATTGCTATCAATATAAATAAATAATTGTATGAATTTGTTTTACCTTTGGTTTATTCCATGTCAATGTACAGGAATCTGGAGTTACATCTTTACATTCCAATGGGCCTTCAGGTTTGCTTGGTTTGTCTAAAATATTGAAATATCATATTGAATAAAGATGTCTCCTATTCTGAGCATTATAAAGTTGGAAACAAGAGCGCTGATGAAAATTATACATTTTTTTTATTTACCACACATGCCTCCGTTATATACTATAGAGAAATAGATTTCATGTTAAAGAGCTTTTTAGTTATCAATATGAGCTTGACATAATTTGATACTTTGAACTGTTTAAGACCAATACCTACAATACCAAAAACTATTCCCAGTAAAAAGGATTGAAAACTATCTTATTTACCCTTATAACAAGAATGTGTCCATAGTACACGAATGCCCCACTCACACTATCATTTTCTATGTTCAGTGGACCGTGAAATTGGGGTCAAAACTTTAATTTGGAATTAAAATTAGAAAGATCATATCATAGGGAACATGTGTACTAAGTTTCAAGTTGATGTAACTTTAACTTCATCAAAAACTACCTTGACCAAAAACTTTAACCTGAACTTCGCACTATCATTTTCTATGTTCAGTGGACCATGAAATTGGGGTCAAAACTATAATTTGGCATTAAAATTAGAAAGATCATATCATGGGGAACAAGTGTACTAAGTTTCAAGTTGATTGGACTTCAACTTCTTCAAAAACTACCTTGACCAAAAACTTTAACCTGAAGCGGACGGACGAACGGAAGCACAGACCAGAAAACATAATGCCCCTCTACTATCGTAGGTGGGGCATAAAAAAAGAGTGTATAGTAATTGCTGCAGATATCTATGGCCAAGCATTCAAAGATTATTTCAGAATAAGGAGATGTAGTATGATTGCCAACTATCTAACAGTGTCAAAATTGTGTGGATTAAAGCACTTTTTATTACTTCTTTTCATTAATATTCAAAACCCTGGAAAACAAATAAATATACTGACCAACGACGACCACATTGAGAGCAATAGTATCCTGTCCTTTCTCATTCTTCATTGTGAGTGTGTATCTGCCTGCATCTTCCTTAGTAGCCTTCTTGTTTAATAACTTCAGTTCATTTGGTGTATTCTCAAACTTGATTCTGTCTCCTTCAAAAAGGTCTCTTGTACCCTGTTATAGAATAAACATAAAAGAATAAACTGCTCCTTTTTAGCTATTGAATTAAAACAAATGCAAAAGTTTGACACATCTGACTAAATTTTGTTCATAAATACTTATTTCCTACAAGTCCTTTATAGGTTTCTTCTTACCAATTTGAATTTGTGATTTTTATGTTATTTTTCTACTATTTTTTTACGAAAGTAAATTATTTGAGAAAGTTAGTTGTTTACACGTATCCATTTGAAAACAGTGTGGGATTTCCTGTCATCCTATGTATAAAATGCCAAGCAATTTTCCCTGTATTCAAGTTTCCTTTAGAGTAAAATATCAAGTGTCCAAGAAGAATTGTACCCAACTCGTAACAGTACTTACAATAGACCAGTTAGTATCAGGAATGGGATTTCCGTTGTATGGAATGACTATCTTGAATGGTTCTCCAACCTTAGCAATAACATCTCTAGGTGTGAAGCTCTTGTCAACCTTTGGTGCAACTGTAAAAAACAATGTTGAAAATGTTCATATTCAAATATTCACTAACAAGTAATCAACATAATTTTTTCTTACCCTTATTTCAAAATTTGCTAACTGTTAAGAGATTTAAACAAGAAAGGAGCTGTCAAACTGACAGTAAATCATGTTTTCTGTATTTTGAATGTAATCATTATTGAACTCAAGAGTGTATGTCATACAAATGAAACTATTGTATTATAATATATGGTGCTTTCAAGCTTGTATAACCTGCCACCTTCTGTTCCTATTTTCAAAGCTATCAAGGATCTTTATATGACCTGAACAATAAAATTCAAAATAGTCAATTTCAAACTTGACCTCCATTTTCTCACCAGTATAAATAGAATCTTCAAATTTGAAATGCATTGGCTGAACAGTCCATAGAATCTCAGCTCATATGATTTAGTTCTATAGCTATTTTACAAAATTTTTTAATCTTACCAACTGATAATTTCCTTTCTCAGCATAGTAGAGTGATATGAAAAATAGAAACTGAGAGCGCACAACATCGTCATAGATAAAATAGCGCTAAACAGATTATCATTGGTAATCTCAACCGCAACTTGATTGCTTTTCTCACTTAGGTTGTACTAGCTCAGCAAGAAAATTGATCTAGTTGAGATGACCAATGATAATTTTAAAGTAAATAATTTCTATAAAAGCCTATATGTGATGATCTTACCTGGTGCTGCTCTAGCTTTAATTGCCTCTGAGGTCTGTGCCCAGTCTCCTACACCGGCATTATTCCTAGCTGCTACACGGAACTCATACTCCTTTCCTTCCTGTAATCCCTTTACTTGGAACTCATTGGTTAGAATATCTGATATGTTAGCCCTGAAAAGCAATATAATAATATAAGTGATAAAAGAAAGACTAGCTGTGATAAATGAAAGCAGAAGCATAAACTCAGAAAATATTAAAGTGAATACCATAGCCTTAAAAAAATTAGTTCTGAATTTTTTTGCTGATCATGAAAATTTAGCAGTCTGTTTGACAGCACTGATTTTGGTAAATTCCCAAAAAGTCTATCAATTAGATACACTGAAGGTACTATAGTGGTCAGTTCATTTATACAGAATCTGATACTTAAGAGGTGTGCTTTTGTTTCTTGCTTTTACAAATTTTATATACCTTTGTATTTTTAATAATTGATACAGAGCCATACTGACATATAGATTATTACATTTATACCAGTGGATTATTGGATTTATCCAATCGAGATAGTTAAATTATCAATTTTAAAGTGCGAGTCTTGGCGAGGACTATCGAGATTGGATAAATCCGATAATCCCCGAGTAACTATGTAAGAATCTGTTTCTCTAATGATTAAAAAATTAATTTTCTTTTTTTGTTAAACGAATATCCCCTTCGAGTGCCTTTCACATTCCACAAAGTTGTCAATTTCATTACCACCTGTTAGCATATTTTGATTCATCCAGTTAGCTAAAAAGGTTATGATCCTTTAAATCATCCAATGATCTTTTGAGATCATCGGCAACCACACATTAATTAAATTTTTTTATACAATAGGTTCGGAAACGGATAAATTTCCATAGAATTAGAGAAAAGAGTTTAATTCTCAAAATCCACATTTGGTATATCAAGTTAAATTCAATATCTTATAATTTTCTATTAAATCTATACAAATAAGTAATATGAATGTAGAATGTATAAATATTCTTAAAAGTTACTGACAAAGTTTTACAATCTCTCTCTCTCTCTCTCTAACCCACCGCCCCCATTTTCCATCCCAAAACAAAGTAGACAATTTGAGTTATCTTACTTGGTCCAATCTGGCTTTCCTTTCTCCTTTTTCTCTACAACATATCCCTTGATTATATTACCGCCATCATTTTTAGGTGGAGTCCATGTAAGAGTGATAGAATCCTCAGTGTATTCCAAACATTTGGGTGTACCTGGTGCTCCAGGTGTATCTATACAGAAATAATATATCATATTCAACATCATTTACTTCTGTGTAAATAATAGAAAAAGTTAAGGAAATATGCTTGAATTACTTGAAATAATTCAACATTATATTTGTCAGGTGTAATAGACTTTTCGCTGCATTGAAAACCCAATGATGACCTTAGGCTGTTGTCTGCTCTTTGGTCAGTTTGTTGTCTCTTTGACATATTCCCTATTTCCATTTTCAATTTTATTTTAATTAAATCATAGAAGCTTATATCTTATAATGATATATAAATTAACACATGTCTTTATAATAAAAAAGACAAAATAAAGACGCTCCAGCTTTAGGTGGTATTATTTAAATTTGGATTGTGATTTAAGATGTTGTATACAAAAGAAAAAGAAAATGTACTTTATATGCATGATATGAGGTTGCTGTTTCATTAACGTACTGAAATACTCTATATCTTTTTTTAATCACTTTCACAGAGAATCAAATTTCAATATTTTATTAAACCATGAAGTTAAGAGCCACTTGAACTAATATACTTTAACAGTAACAGAGAAATGTTTTCAGAGATCTTTTCTATTTACTTTATAAATGGCTAATGTTTTTCACACTTACCATATGGCAATTTAGCAAGAATTGCTTTATCTGTCTCCAAAGGTTCACTAATTCCTTGAGCATTTTCAGCCATAACACGGAATTCATATTCTGTTCCTGGTTCTAGGTTGCGAACTTGGCAAGTTGGTTCTTTAGCTGTACCAGTAACTTTGCTCCATTTAGGAGATCCTTTCTTTTTCTTTTCAATGATATAATTGCTGATCTTTTCACCACCGTCATCTTTGGGTGCGCCCCATGACAATGTTAGTTCGTCACCATTTATATCAGAGGCTGTGAAAGGTCCTTCAGGTTTAGCAGGTGGAGCTAAAATGCAGAGGAAGAAAATGATATATTTTACCTTTCTTAAGGCCAATTATAAGTAGGTACTGTAATTTACAGTATACATTTTTACTTTTCATGAGCAACTTCTTATCAATCTAGAGCATGTGAGTTCCATATTTTGCGTGAGATTTTTCTCTAATAGATTAATTTTGATGGATTTTTGTTTGCCTTTCCTCCATTTTTCTTTTGATCATGCTGTTGTCTTGGTTCCTTTAACTTGTAATTGCCAACTTGGGATCATCTTACTTTTATTTACTAGTTATTTCTCTTGTCTAACATTTTGGAGGGTATATTGTTGATTTTATTATTTGACTAACCAAATTGAAATATGCCGTACAAAAACTTCTGATAAAAGATCCCAACTAGATTGCAGTGGCGGATCTAGAAATTTTCATAAGTGGGGGCCAACTGGCTGCCTAAGAGGGGGCCCGATTTCGTCACCCTTCAGTGATTCCCTGTATAAGCAACCAAATTATTTCTCAAAAGAGGGGGCCCGGCCCCCCCCCCCCCCCCCCCCTTCTGGATTGTAGTGATGAATCAAGCAAAGCTAAACAATTAAAATAGTCATAAAATAACTTTTTCTAAAGTCTATAGGTCAGTAGAACAAGATGAATTTGGCTGATTTATAAAGTAATTTGCACACATAGACCTCCAATATGGTGACAAAGGTGAAGTAACTCTTGTTCAAATTGTGTCAATTGGAAGAATATACATAAGTTTTTTTTCTAAGACTAGTGTAATGTGAATTAGGAAGTGTTGGAATGTAATTATTCCAAGTTTTCAATAGACACAATGTATTACTTACATAAAACATTGACATTAACAAATCCAGAATGATTTCCTGAGGGATTGGTTAGGGTGATCTTATATTTTCCAGAATCTGCTCTCTGTGACTTGTCATTGGTCAACATGACAGCCTCATCTTCAACCTTAAATCAAACACAAACACACACATGACTTTCAAACTCTTAGTCAATCCAAAGTTTGGAAAAATTTAATTAAATGACCATATCATGTTTTATTTGCTTTAGAAATAATTTTGAATGGAACAATTTACTTTAATTTCAGGAAGTTTATACATCTTTATATAATGCTTTTAAAGTTCTCAGTGGTTTTATTTTTGTACACTATTCTTCACTTCAAATGAATAAAATAAACCTCTACATTTTTTTAAAAATTTTTGACATGTATAATCATAGTAATATTTTTGCTGCAACATAAAATATTAAAAGAAATGACAGCAGCAAGGGTGGTTTTTAATGACCTTGACTATCCATGTCACAGTTTGTATGATGCCCGATGATTCTGAAAAGTTTTCTATTATCAAATAGTTTTTCAGGCCCTGATCCCAGGTTAGTCTAGATTTTAAGGATACATGTGTAGCAGAGTGATTTTTACGATAATTTTATTTATTGTAAAATTCATCTATTTAAGTACTATATGTGTTACAAAATCTTAATTACATATTTGGTATATTGTATTTTGGTTAAATTATTACTTGCAAACCTTACATTTATGTATAGTAATATTCACGTTATTTTCTATGAATATTCATTAGGGATTTACTTGAATTGTTGTATTTGATTGGCTGTTAATATTTCGCGGTCAAGTTTAATTTCCTTTGTATTGTACCTGTATATTTCCAAAGACGATAGCCATGACAGTCCATTGAATTTATGTCTGATTATATTGACCACATATAGTTTACCTGTAAACCTTATATTTTGGACAACATATTATTGAATACTGACTCCATGTAATGTGTAACTATATAGGACACATGATTGTGTGATGTTTATTTGATGTGCTGTTTACCTTACTAGTACAACTCACTCCATAAGTGTATATATTTATTTATAGCTTGGCATTGTTTATATTGTATTGTAAACATGAGTTACCTCCCGTTAATTTGGAGCTTTTAACGAATAAATAATATTGACATCATAAGTCTTTATGATTATTATATTTGCAACTTTATGATTGTTGTATGATATTATGTATTTGATTATTATACATATTACTTGTAAGGTAAACCAGTAGTGAATACATATACACAGATACATATTATTTTATGCAGCACATTTCAACCTAGTGTATATAATAAGGTCAATCTGAATGTAAAAGTACACGTAACACCCAATGTCAATTTCAATGAATGTAAACATTAAACATTTTCTACTTGCAATACATTTAACTCTCTACATACAGTTATTAACTATTAAATGCGATATTTGTCATTATATTTCTGTATTATATAATCTATGATATTTCGTCAAAGTATATATATTTATGTTATATGAAATAGCTTGTTATTTATATATGTTGTATTGCTATTTTAGATTTGTTTTTATATACTGGTACAATAAAGCATCAGAACCTTAAGCTATCGTAGTTGTTATTCCAAGCATTGAAAACAACCTATTACACATGTATATGATTTTTCCATGTTTATTTTAAGACTCTACACATGTATATGATTTTTCCATGTTTATTTTAAGACTCTACACATGTATATGATTTTTCCATGTTTATTTTAAGACTCTACACATGTATATGATTTTTCCATGTTTATTTTAAGACTCTACACATGTATATGATTTTTCCATGTTTATTTTAAGACTCTACACATGTATATGATTTTTCCATGTTTATTTTAAGACTCTACACATGTATATGATTTTTCCATGTTTATTTTAAGACTCTACACATGTATATGATTTTTCCATGTTTATTTTAAGACTCTACACATGTATATGATTTTTCCTTGTTTATTTTAAGACTAAGTTATTAACCTTTGTATGTATTCTGGCAACACTTGGCAGTTCTTCCTCATCAATAGTCCATAATGCTGATGGTTTAGGCCAAGCTTTGTAAGGTACTCTGATTTGGTACTTCTGGCCTTGTTTAACTGTGATATCTTTTATTCCAGATAAATCCAAGTGAGGTTTCTCTGAAATTTCGATAAATTCAAATTATTTGTCTATAGTTTATTTAATACATGAAGTTTTCAGTCATTATTGTTACTTAATACTTGAAACTCATGAACAGAGCTAAAATATATTTGCTTTGTACAATAAACAATCTGGAACTGCTTGCATTTGACAGTTGATTACATTTTTACACAAGTAACTGATTGAGATATATAATCAGCTGTGGTTGGTTTTATTATAATATGAATACATACCTGCTTGATATTCAGCAGTGATTGCTTGTGTTGGTTTACTAGGATCTCCAGGTCCAGCTTCATTAATAGCTCTAATTCTGAACTGATACTGTTCTCCTTCTACCAAATCATTGACTTTACCATGTAGAGCATTAGCAGGAACTTCAGTAGCTGTTTCCCAGTCACCATGCCCTTTCTTTTTCTCTATTACATATCCTAGGATCTTTCCGCCGCCATCTTTGGTTGGTTTTGTCCATGAAAGTTCAGCAGAGTTTGGAGTTATTTTGTCTAGATTTGGGGTACCAGGTGCACCAGCAGCAACTAAAATTAATGGACAATAAATAGTTACATTCATTTACAGTCGATTTCATTGAGTGTGTAGGTGAAAGTTATATTGTTGGTTAGCTTGCTTGCTTGCTGAACCATGAAGTCATTATTAGGTTAGGTAAACTACCCTCCTTTAAGAGTAGACTAGTCCGACAGATAACCAATCTATCTGTCTGTAGGACTAGGCTAGTTCCATACAAGGTAGTATACCTTACCTAATAATGACTTCAAGGTTCAGCTAGCAAGCAAGCTAACCGAAAATATTACCTTTACCTACACACTCAATGCAATTGGCTGTAAATATATTTCAAAAACATATATTTAGTCAATTTATTTTTTTCGTATATCCCACAATAGTTGAGCAAGAGCTTATCCAAGCTCCCATAAACATTAGATTTCTGCAGCCTATTTTTCTTTTTTTTTCTAAATCTTATACTGTTGGACATTTAGTGACTAAAACTTTACCCCACACCCTATACCTAAAAAAAAACTTTTTTATATGTTCTCTCTTGTCTATGAACAATTTAAAAACCAATATGTCATTGTAATGCACAGCTTATTCTGTAACTACAAAAATAAGAGGTACACTTACATATTGGGTCTTTCACTGTATGTGGTTTAGTTGACTTGCTTGGTTTTCCAGTGCCTCCTTGGTTAACAGCTGATACACGGAATTCTAAAACTTGTCCTTCCTTCAATCCAAGAGCAGAAAATTTGGTGTCTGCAACTGGGAAGTTGTTAACAGGAACCCAGTCACCACCCTTGGGTCTCTTCTCAACAATATACCCTGAAATACAATATATTTTGAACTGTTATATTATGACACCTGAACAGCAATTCAACAATGGGACAAAGATGTATTTTTTTTAATTATAACTAAAGCTTAAATATGGAGTTTTAAGCCATAGTTCAAATAACATAGGTTTGGTATGTATGTTATAACTTAAAAAGGATACATCTATAAGTGCATTGATTTTGATTTTCATAGACTAAGACTTAGAAAACCTATGAGCCTTATAATTTTAAAATCTTCACATATATTAATAGTGCTGATGTTTTTCATGTTATTTCACTTGGTTATATGAGACAAATATTAAAAAATAAAAATTGTTATTATAAAATTAATGATGCTTCTACTTCTCTTTAAGTATTTCATCTTCAATAAGAATTAAAAATAAAATGTTTTGATGCATATGAAGTGCTTTTCTAGATTAGCCTTCATCAGAAATGTAACCCGAAAATTTTAAAGTCAAAGGTTTATAAATACTTTATAGGTTTATGACTAATAGTGATCTTAACTATTTACCAATTCATCTAAGGTTAATTTTGCTTGATGAGTTAGAAACTTAGGTTTTTTTTTGCAATTTAAAATATGAAGTTTTAAAACTCACCTGAAATATCAGCACCACCATCAAAATCTGGTTTCTTCCAGACCAAATCACATGAGTTCTTATCAAATCTGTCAATCTCGAGATCTTTAGGTGCATCAGGTGTGTCTAAAAATAAAAAAAAAACCTTTTAAGCTGTTGAATCATTATTATTGGTTGTATACCAATTTTCATGGGTTTTGTGGGTATATGTGAACCAATAATTCAAATTTTCGACAAAAAATATATTTTCAATATGTTTTGTGTACAGAGAGTTGCAAAAATACAAAATCAAACATAAACGAATATGCCAGATTTCAGCAATTCATGAAAATAAATGAATCCACAGTGACCTGTTACTTTTGGTCCAAACTAAAGTTCACCAATAAATTGAAGATAATTACTAAAAACTTGTCACATTGTAATCACGGAATAGAATATGTTCCCAATGGTAGTACAAAAGTGTAGATTTTCAGTTATTCTACATGGCATTATAACTAAATGTCACAAATATCAAATGTGGATTGGGGATTTGAAAAAAAGAAGAAGGGGACACCCTGGCAAGACAAGGTCACAATTGGGACATGTAAAGGCTATGCATCAATCATATTTGTAATTCCATAAAGGGGGACCAGGTTAACTTGCTATTTTGCAAAGAAAAAAGTAAAAAAAAATTGCCAGATGACTTTCAAATCTAATTGATCATAACTTACTGATCAATAAGTTTAATTAAACTTACCAAATGGATTCTTAGCCAGTATGGATTTATCTGTTTCCAGTGGGGCACCAGCACCATATTTATTTTCAGCCTTGACACGGAATTTGTATTTCTTTCCTTCTTTTAATCCTTTGACTGGATGAGCTGTTCCATTAACAAGTCCTGGAACTTTTTCCCAGAAGTCTTTGCCATCTTCACATTTCTCAACAACATAGCCTAAAGAAAAATATATAAGTAATAAAAATGTGTATTTGTGAAGAGTTGCTTACATCAACTTGGGATTTGGAAGTCACAATTATCTGTCTTACTGGGTCTTTGGATGTTATTTCCAACTAACAGAACAATCTTAAAAAGATCAAAACTAATTTTCATATATCCCTGAAACTTGACAGCAATAGCACATTTTTTCTATCAATAATTTAAAAACATAACTTGAAAACATTTTTTCTAACATAGTTTAGTCATTCGTTATTTCCAACTTTGTAGAAATAACAAGATGTGGTATGAGTGGCATTGAGACAAAACTTTATCCAAGTCACAATGTGTAAAAAGTAAACAATTATAGATTAAAGTACGGCCTTCAACACTGAGCCTTGGCTCACACTGAACAGCAAGTATTTACCTGTAACTTCAGCACCACCGTTATCAGCTGGTGGGTTCCATGAAAGTCTACACATGTCAGCAAATACATCACTAACAGCCAAAGGTCCTTCTGGTGCTCCAGGCTTGTCTGTAAAGTAGTAAACAAAATATTATATAACAGTATTGTCTTAAAATATTAAATATCAATATGGTCATCCCATGAATTCTCCAGTTCTTGAAGTTAATCCTTTCCTAAAATGGGGTCAGTTTCGCTGTGTGTGATGCATAAGTAGAAAGCCACATCATAATACTATTGGGATGTAAAATCTGATGCCTAATGTTATGAGATTACCATCATCTCTGTACTTTGAAATATTCTTGCAACAATTCTCTTGGAGGCAACAGTATGCAGCCTGTTGCAAGGCAAAATGTCTATCATTTTCCAACAAACCATATTTTTCATTTTGCTATGAAAATTTACCATTCTCATCCAGGATAGCCTATGTAGTAGGACCTATTTATTGTATTAATTTCTAATTTGTTCACATCCAAGAAAGCATGAAATAATTTCCAGGGGACATTTCAAAAACAACAATCAATCAATCATTTTATTATCAATATGTTGTTTACTTTCTTTAGTGGGTAGCTGTCATTGATTATCATCCTACATCTTTTAATAAGTTTTTTTCCTAAATGTGTGAATCATTTTATAATTTTATAGTAAATAGAAATATTTTACTCACCTAGGACAATAACATTAACATCAGCTGACATTGATCCACTTTCGTTAGTGACAGTGATGGTGTATTTGCCTGTGTCTCCTCTTTCTGCTTTGTCAACATGGAGTTTAGCATCCTCCTCGGAGCTTGTGCACTTAGCCTAGAAAGATAATACTGATTGTTTATAAAATATTTTTCTAATGGATTCTTTTTTACATGCTGCGATCAAATCCTAAGAAGTATCAGAAATGACATGCATTTAAGAATGTTTTCATAATCTATAACATTATAAAATACTGTAAAACGCAAAATTTTTGCATGCATTTATCATAGAAATTGTTGAGAAGAACAAAATTGTGGGATTAATTATTGAGATTTTCCCGTAATCTGCATGCATGTCAGATATATGAATGCCAGGCCTTATTATTGAGATACTCACCCTTTCTCATTATTTGCAATAATAAAAACCTCCCAATAATTTTAAAAAAGATTGTTCATAATGGCAGTAATCCTCAAAGGAAATGAAACTTAAAACAGATGAAGTCAAATCTCTTACCCTATTATCAACAGGTCTTCCATTCTTCTCCCATGAGACAGTAGGTGTAGGTGTACCACTGACACCAACAGGGATATCCAGGGGTTCTCCTGCCTTTACACGGATCTCATTAGCACCAAACAAACCATCTAGACTCACTTTTGGTGCCTCTGTTCATCAAAAACACAAAATTTCATTAATTACTATCTACAAGAAATGTGTAATCTAAACTCTTATCTTGATTTTCATTCAGAAGTGAACTAAAGGATTCCTACTACTGTAAATTCACAAATTATTGCGATTTTGTCATTTTAGACTTAAATGCGATTTTAATTTTTACGATTATAAGAAAAATCCTGTTTAATTAATATAAAATATTTCAAAATGCGAGTTTGAATTATTGCGTTTACAATTCTGTTGCATTTTTCGCAATAATAAAAACCTCGCCATAATTTCTGAATTTACAGTAATCAAGCTGCCAAGTAAAACCATATATTAATCATGGAAGGCATTGCAAGATCTTTTGTAGGGTTGTATCTAACAAAAGACTAACATGCAGAATTATCTTAATGTTTAAAGACTAAGCCATTAGGGTAAGCTTCTGAAATGTGGAAAAGACTCTGTAAATAAATGAAATATGGGTGATCCTTAACAAAACAGCGACATAATCTGTAAGGTATCATTGTAAATAAAATAAATATATGCAATCATTTAAAGATGTCTTGACTAGAACTATTTTTATATAAATATAAATTTCATAAAGAGTTATGAGTATTTCTGTCTTTAAACACCCTTTTAACTCCTCTTTGTCTGATAAAGACTCATTAGCATACCAACCTTTTTCTGGTTTAGCCTGTATGACTTTAGATGCCACACTAGGTTCTGATGGTCCAGCATCATTGATGGCAACAACTCTGTATTCATATTCCTTCTCTTTGCCAACTTTGTTGTCATCATATTCACAAGTCTACAAGAAAAAGTAAGTTAGGAAATTGAAGTTGTTTTCTTGTGACTAATTGTGATTTTACATTTTTTTTTCTTAATTTTATATTTTTTAGGTGAAATAAAATGATTCATATGTATTTAAAACATACCTTTTTAAAATATAAAAGATAAATAGAAATTCTACCACTGCATTTAGTGTGATACCATATTTATCCACATGAGACATTTAAATTTTCAATCTAAAACTGGAGGCTTGCTGAGCATTTCAAATATATTTTAAATTCAAATGTGGCAATGATGTGTTATTTCTATGTAACGTCATCTGGCATGGTCACCTTTTTCATGACATTGCTAAAGGAAATTAAGAGGAGAGTAAGAAAGAACATTTGATGTCATAATCAATCTGAACCAATGAAAACTGAGATCAAATGAACGAACAAAAGTAGTAAGAATTAATGTTATATACAAATAGACAAAATTATCATTAACCATTAAAATTCCTTCAAATTTGTTATTTTTCTTTATTCATTAATAAACAAGTCATTTAACCCACTTACTGTGATAGGTTCTTTGTTGATTTTAGCCCATCTGTTGGTTTTTGGTTCTTTCCTCTCCACGTCATATGACTTGACTGGGTTACCTCCATCATTTTCTGGTGGCTCCCATTTCATCTTGATGTGGGTACGGTCCCTGTCTACACATTTAGGTTGTCCTGGTGGGAATGGTTCATCTGCAAACAAATATAAATCGTCTTTTTCACAATGTTCCATTTCCATAGGACTATAATTAGCTAGTTACAAACTGTCACAGATGCTCAAGTACATATGTAAAGTGGATATATAAAAGTAGGAAGATGTGGTATGATTGCCAATCAGATAACTTTCCACAAGAGACCAAATGACAAAGAATTAACAACTACAGGTCATGATATGGCCTTCAAGAATGAGGAATCAATTGTAAAAGGCATTCTTAGAAAAATTAAAACTTGTACAGAATTCTAATACTAATACAGATTGAAAACTTTTTAGTATTTTTGTAATTTAACCTGTCTAATCTTAATGGAAGTCTTCTGCCCCAAAGATTAAGACAAGGTGTGATATGAGAGGTTTCAAATTCTTTTGTCAAAATTAATCAAAGGAGGAGTAAATTGTGTAACTAGAATAATGCTGGTGGGTTTTTTTTATTAGGGAAAATAAATTACAAATTACAATCATTCCTACACTGTGTTTTATTTGAAAATCTTTGACATTGTCACAATGCTTTAAACAAGGAATTATTTGAATCTGGAATAATTTTTGAATTCAAGAAAATTGATCAGAATTGATAATTCCTTGTTTAAAGCATTGTGACAATATACACAAATGTGTCAGTTTCTGAATTGAAATGCAAAATTATGCATATATTTCATCTCATGTATGAACAAATGACCAATAAAGTAACTTCTATTTACCATATGGTTTTTTGGCGATTATTGGTTTTGTTTCCAAAGGTTCACTGTTTCCATTTTGACTCATTGCTGCAACACGGAACTTATATTCTTGTCCTTCCTTTAGTTTAGGTACTGTTACTTTAGTGCCCTTTACTCCTTCTCTGACTGGTTCCCATTGTCCCTTCTTGGTATCCATCTTCTCTACCTTGTAGCCACTGAAATATAAACATTGATATAAACTCACATGATGTATTTTAACTTTAAATTTTGTCTGTTTTTAAATAATGTCCATTGTATGTTATGTATCCCTTGATAACTATCCAATAATGATAATAGATTTTACACCCTCCAATAATTTGATTCGACTATAAATTCATGATACAAGTCCAGATTTGCTTGAGGTTTACTCCTAAACTTATATCTTATTCCTGTTGTTGCATAAAAACAAACAAAAATGTTTACAAAATTCAAAATATGTAAAGTTATCTTTGATGCATGAACTAAAGGAGATCTTTGTAAACAATTACAGCAGTCATAGTAAATAAATTGAAAGGCATATCAAATGGGTTTAAAAGAGGGACGAAAGATACCAGAGGGACAGTCAAACTCATTTAACATATGATATAGGTTTTTTTTCATTGTTGAAGGCCATACAGTTGCCTATAATTGCTTAGATCCACTGCATTTGAACTTAGTGGATAGTTGTCTCATTGGCAATCATACCACATCTCATTACTCTTATATGTACTGTACTCACTCTATAGGAGAACCTCCATGATCTTCAGGTTCACCCCATTCAAGTGTTGCACTCTCGGCTGTAATGTTAGACACCTTAATGGGACCTTTAGGCATGCTGGGTGGACCTATAAAAAATAATAAATAAAGATTTATCCTATAGAATGAAAGTTTCCACAACAACAATAATTGTCTAATCTTTTAATTCTTTTTCTGTTATGGTCTTTTACTTAAGAAATGAATACTGTGAATTCATTTATTTTCATGGGTATTAATTTTCATGGATTGGTGAAAACTTTTTATGGATATTTAATTTTGTGGTTTTGCCAATACCTGCATATAAAGCCGAATGAAAATGTGTTATTGGTTGAACATTTGAATTGATGGTTCACCTGCACCTACAAAACCCACGAAAAATTTGTATTCAACAAATAATAATGAATCCACAGAAATGAAAATTCTAATTCTTTTAAAAACAATTTGGTGAAAATTGCAAGGTGATAGGTTTCACAAGAATGCAAACTCACAGTTTAGATTTTTACTTTTTATTCAATTTTTAAAAAAAAATATAACATATACTATTCAGATGCCTAAATAAAGCATAGATAAATCATTTCAAATTCAAAGTTTTTGAAAATAATATACAATTACTGTCTTTGGATGAGGTAAATATGCGGTTTTATTGACTTTTGAAAAAGTGATATTCACTGAGGCCGAGGGCCGAAGTGAATATCAGTTTTTCAAAAGTCAATAAAACCCCATATTTACCGAAACAAAAGACACTAATTGTTTTATTCCATAGTCCGAGAGAAGAAAATGTATCTAATGACAAATATATACCAATTTTTTTTTTTACATGAAACATTTTACCATAACGTTGCATGTAAAAGCGCGTGACGTTTAGCGCGGTGAATAACACTTTCTCAGGTGAATATGCTTTTTTATTCAAAATCCAATTCATATAGAGAAACCTACTAAAATAATACCAATATGGAATAACATATTTTATTGCTTTTAAAAATAACTATAAAAGCTATGTCTTTTGAAGTTCTTACCTAGAACAACAACCTCGACATCAGCTGTATCAGATCCATGTTTGTTAGTCACTGTAACATTGTACATAGCAGTATCCTTCCTTGATGGTTCTTTACAGGTCAAGGTTGATTTCTTCTCGGTCTTATTATCAATAGAAATATGGTCAGATGGTACAAGAGGTTCTTCTTTCTTGTCCTGAAAAATGTCCAATTTACAAATAATTACTATCTAAAATTTTCAAGAAATATATACTTTAAAATATTGATAAAATGATACTCGCTCCATCTTTTCTAAAATGTATCACAAGTCTTCAATTAACTCATAAAAAAAAATCCCCCAAAAATAATCATCATAGAATGATTTAAAAGATGTACTATCATGGCTAAATTTTTTTTTATATAGATTTGGGTAAATTTTTTCTTTTTTCTTTCTTTGAGTCAAAATTTCAAATATGCAAAGCACTTACAATTGATCTTTATCTGGCGAAAAAAATCTGTTTATAATTATTTTTGTGTTACTTTTTCAATTTTTGTCAAATATATCTATGTACGAATTAAATGTGAAAGTGAGGTAAATTTATATGATCTTAAGAAGACAGGACCTTTTCATAAGGGGAAAAAATTTGAAAATACATCAATAAATAAAATTCAAATGTGGAAAAACACAGCCTTGAAAAACTTTCAGGACCTTCTGCTTAAAGATAATGTATTAAATATGTTAAATATGTTATTGTACAAAGTAAAAGACAACAAAACTGCAATAAATTATTTTATTTAGTAAATAACATTTCATAATTAATACTTTTTTTCATTTTAGGTAAAGTAAGTAATAGTAGTGAAATAATCTAATAAAAATAAAGGTATTAAAATAAATGATATACAAAAATTACAACATATTAGGACATAAACTAAAAATCAAATAAAATTTTATTTTTTTATTTTAAGCAACATAAGTAATAGTAGTAAAAAATAAGTAAATAAACAAAAAAAACATTATCTTATCATCTATAAAACCAAAAAAAACTACCTGTTTATTCATGCCTTGCTGAAAATATCAAAATAAAAATAATTACAATAAGGGAGACAACTAGATTTGATCTCTGTTGATGACTGATCTCTTTTGCTTTTTCTCATAAATAGAGAATATTATGTAACAACATAATACAATGCATTATAACAGATCATGGAGGCATCACAAGAGATCAAATTGTGGTAACTATAGACTACTGTGATGACATATTTCTATACAAATAACCAGTACATTTTCTACTGTACTACTTTGATATACTAGGGAAGATAAGTGTTATACTGTGCTTAATAAGATATAATTATAATTCATTCAAAAACCTGAAGCATTTTTGTTCTCTTTTTCCTTTGATATGAAATTGAAAGATGTGGTATGAGACAACTCTCCACCAAATAATGTAAAAAAAAATATCGCAATTCGAAATGAAATAATCATTTTATATTTCTCCTGAAACTTTAATTGATGTTAAAACCCCTTGCTGAAATATTTTTCCCAAAGCATTTGAACTTTTGATGACTATTTAAGCACAGTGAAACACTAGTACACATCATATACAACATTATATACAACACAGGAGATATACATGGAATACTTGCTACCTTTGATGGATCCTAGGATAGAGGTTAAAGGTCATTATCATGCATAGAAATACTACACAATATAGTACATAAAATGGAACATGGAATCACTTGGCTGTTTATAGTTCAAATTTGAGATTGATTTGGTATATACAGAAAGGAAAGGAGATGTAAAGTGTCCAGGGCTTTGGAAAACAAACATATCAATGTTGGAGGAGAAATTCACTCAAAACATACACATATGAAATATTGATTTTTTTGAAATACTAAGGCTTTTCTACCTCAGGCATAGATTACCTTAGGAACTTTTAGGAATTTTGGTCCTCAATCTCTTCAACTTCGTAATTTATTTGGCCTTTTTAACTTTTTTGGATTCGAGCGTCACTGATGAGTCTTTTGTAGACGAAACGCGTGTCTAGCATATATATTAAATTTAGTCCTGGTATCTATGATGAGTTTATATGAGTTAATATAGATGAATTTAAATAAAGTATCAATTCCTTTTTTAACTGTATTCAAAATATGGATGCAGATATGAACACATTTTTATCAACAGTAAATCTACCTTTAATAAAAACATGAAATTTTCTCTTAACCAACTGCTCAGCAAAACATTCACACTATAAGACTTCTTTTTTTATCACACTGATGAATTATATGTCATGTTAAAAATAAGGACTGGCCTCGCATTTATAAAACTTAATCTATACTAACCAGTCCCTTTTTCTTCCATTCAATCTTTGGTGTTGGTTCACCAATGTACTCTACAGGAATTGTGAAATCTTTTCCTACTTTGACACGGATTGGTTTCAGGTCATCCTTGTTCATAATTCTTGGTTTAACTAGAAAAAATATTGCTCACATTGAAAAGCAATGCATATTTTCCTTTAGTTTCTTACCACTTTACTAAAATAATCTGAAAAATGACTCCTATCTTATAACACACATGAACCAATGGGGTGTGTTTGGTACTAAACACTTGTTTAACCCTGCATTGTACAAATCCCTAGGCAAGACACTCAACAGCCAAAAGTGGTTGTTCTTAGATACATATTGGTGCTAATGCTTATTAAGAATTCACCATTAATGGCAGATCATAGTCTTTGAAGACCATTGGTGACCTTCTGCTGTTGTCTGCTCTATGGTCGGGTTGTTGTCTCTTTGGCACATTCCCAATTTCCATTCTCAATTTTTATTTATTAAATTTATTGACATATTGTTGAGGCTCTTGAAATTAAATCACGACTTTTGACAAAGAACTTTTGTTGGTTGGTCTCTTAATGTCTTTGGTTTTTTTAGTGTTAGGTTGCTATAAACTTGTAAACCCTACATCTCCTTTTTGATTGTCTTCACTAAAATCAGATGGAACATTGAAGAATGTTCATTGCAGGAATATGAAGACCAGCATTGAAATCTCAAACCAATAAACTAGTGACACATTTCTAAATAGTTACCTCTCCTGGACTTGGTAAGAACAGGTGGTGTAGCTTCACTAGGTTCTGATTTACCAGCCTTGTTAACAGCACTAACGCGGAAAATGTATTCTCTGTTCTCAGTAAGGCCACTGACAGTTCCAACTCTCTTATCTCCAGGAACTTCAATGCCCTATAATTGTTTACAATAGTTATTTTAGAATTTATGCATGAACAAATATTAACAGGGATGTGATTTTGGCTAGAAATGAACCTATCTATAAGTCTTAAAACTAACTAAAATACCCCCAATCAAAAGATCCATTTTCTACCCACAAGTTTTCATTGATTAATTGATTGATGTTTGCTTAACGTCTAGTGCCAATAAATTTTTGGTTATCTTTGTTGTTGGGTCACTGTCTACATCCCACATCTCCTGTTTTCATATTTATAACATACAGGCTAATCAAATGGCTAAGAATTGTATTTCAAAATTGAAACTTCTGAACTCCAAGAACTGTTCTAATTTATTAATAAATGAGATCCATAATGCCAAGATTGAACCAGGTGCTCCGCAGGGCGCAGCTTTATACGACCGCAGAGGTCGAACCCTGAACAGTTGGGGCAAGTATGGACAAAACTTTCAAGCGTGATACAGCTCTGAATTTGGATTGTGATCAAATTTTTGACATTACATGGTTTTTTTTACACAAAACAAATGTCAAGATTTTACAAATCAATTAAAGATTTCTTCTTCAAACTTATTCAAATCTAAAATTAAATAGTTGACACAGCATAGGTTTCTGACACAGAATGAATGTGGTCTAATGAACTTAAAAAATTTTTTTTGCCTTTAAGCAATTCACTATGCTGTTGAATATTAATCCTCTCAAAAAAATGTTTGAAGAAATTTCTTTTTATTTATGAAATCTGAAATGAGAAAAATTTAACCCCCCCCCCCCCCCCCATTTTTTTTTCACATCCCCGTTTCCCTTTTTCCAAAACTAATATCAATTCAAATTTCTAATGGAGTTTGCAACAATAACTACTCTTTTAAATACATCATAAAATATTAAAATGTAAAGTAAAGTGCTTGTTATCACTGAATGGTAAAGATTGGTTGGTAGTAAAAGTGAATATACATTGTTTATTGTATAAAACAATAAAAAAAACTTCATCAGCAACATTCTATGTTGGCAAATTTCCAATGAAGTTATTTACATAAAGTTATTGGCAAATAAAAATAGAAAATGACATCATAGTCATGTCTGGCAAATGTCCAACATACCTTATCTAAAAACATTTTAGATAAGATAAGGAAAAAAAGCTTCATCAGCAACATTTTATATTGGCAAATTTCAAATGAAGTTATTTACATAAAGTTATTGGCAAATAAAAATAGAAATAAAAATAGAAAATGACATCATAGTCATGTCTGGCAAATGTCCAACATACCTTATCTAAAAACATTTTAGATAAGATAAGGAAAAAAAGCTTCATCAGCAACATTTTATATTGGCAAATTTCCAATGAAGTTATTTACATAAAGTTATTGGCAAATAAAAATAGAAATAACAAGAATGTGTCCACAGTACACGGATGCCCCACTCACACTATCATTTTCTATGTTTAAAGGACTGTGAAATTGGAATAAATTCTCTAATTTGGCATTAAAATTAGAATGATCTTATCAAAGGAAACATGTATACTAAGTTTCAAGTTGATTGGACTTCTACTTTATCAAAAACTACCTTGACCAAAAACTTTAACCTGAAATTTGCACTATCATTTTCTATGTTCAGTGAACCGTAAAATTGGGGTCAAAACTCTAATTTGGCATTTAAATTAGAAAGATCATATCATAGGGCACATGTATACTAAGTTTCAAGTTGATTGGACTTCAACTTCATCAAAAACTACCTTGACCAAAAACTTTAACCTGAAATTTGCACTATCATTTTCTATGTTCAGTGAACCGTAAAATTGGGGGTCAAAACTCTAATTTGGCATTTAAATTAGAAAGATCATATCATAGGGCACATGTATACTAAGTTTCAAGTTGATTGGACTTCAACTTCATCAAAAACTACCTTGACCAAAAACTTTAACCTGAAATTTGCACTATCATTTTCTATGTTCAGTGAACCGTAAAATTGGGGTCAAAACTCTAATTTGGCATTTAAATTAGAAAGATCATATCATAGGGCACATGTATACTAAGTTTCAAGTTGATTGGACTTCAACTTCATCAAAAACTACCTTGACCAAAAACTTTAACCTGAAGCCAAAAACTTTAACCTGAAATTTGCACTATCATTTTCTATGTTCAGTGAACCGTAAAATTGGGGTCAAAACTCTAATTTGGCATTTAAATTAGAAAGATCATATCATAGGGCACATGTATACTAAGTTTCAAGTTGATTGGACTTCAACTTCATCAAAAACTACCTTGACCAAAAACTTTAACCTGAAGCCAAAAACTTTAACCTGAAATTTGCACTATCATTTTCTATCAGTGAACCGTAAAATTGGGGTCAAAACTCTAATTTGGCATTTAAATTAGAAAGATCATATCATAAGGAACATGTGTACTAAGTTTCAAGTTGATTGGACTTCAACTTCATCAAAAACTACCTCGACCAAAAACTTTAACCTGAAGCGGGACAGACGGACGAACGGACGAACGGACGAACGAACAGACGGACGAACGGACGCACAGACCAGAAAACATAATGCCCCTAAATGGGGCATAAAAATAGAAAATGACATCATAGTCATGTCTGGCAAATTTCCAACATATATTATCAACTACTATTCTATACAAAGAAAGAAAACTCCAATTGAAAAGTAATTGCTATTGCACAATATTGTGCAATTAGATATTTCTTGCTATTGTGCAATACTGTGCAATTGAAAATTTCTTGCTATTGCACAATACTTGATATGGAATCCTGATTTGGACCAACTTGAAAACTGGGCCCATAATCAAAAATCAAAGTACATGTTTAGATAAAGCATATCAAATAAGCCCAAGAATTTAATTTTTGTTAAAATCAAACTTAGTTTTATTTTGGACCCTTTGGACCTTAATGTAGACCAATTTGAAAACTGGACCAAAAATTAAGAATCTACATACACAGTTAGATTTGGCATATCAAAGAACCCATTTATTCAATTTTTGATGAAATCAAACAAAGTTTAATTTTGGACCCCCATTTGGACCAACTTGAAAACTAGGCCAATAATTAAAAATCTAAGTACATTTTTAAATTCAGCATATCAAAGAACCCCAAGGATTCAATTTTTGTTAAAATCAAACTAAGTTTAATTTTGGACCCTTTGGACTTTAATGTAGACCAATTTGAAAACGGGACCAAAAATTAAGAATCTACATACATAGTTAGATTCGGAATATCAAAGAACCCCAATTATTCAATTTTTGATGAAATCACACAAAGTTCAATTTTGGACCCTTTGGGCCCCTTATTCCTAAACTGTTGGGACCAAAACTCCCAAAATCAAACCCAACCTTCCTTTTATGGTCATAAACCTTGTGTTTAAATTTCATAGATTTCTATTTACTTATACTAAAGTTATGGTGCAAAAACCAAGAATAATGCTTATTTGGGCCCCTTTTTGGCCCCTAATTCATAAACTGTTAGGACCAAAACTCCAAAAATCAATCCCAACCTTCCTTTTGTGGTCATAAACCTTGTGTTTGAATTTCATTGATTTCTATTTACTTATACTAAAGTTATTGTGCGAAAACCAAGAATAATGCTTATTTGGTGCCTTTTTTGGCCCTTAATTCCTAAACTGTTGGAACCAAAACTCCCAAAATCAATCCCAACCGTCCTTTTGTGGTCATAAACCTTGTGTCAAAATTTCATAGATTTCTATTTACTTAAACTAAAGTTATAGTGCGAAAACCAAGAAAATGCTTATTTGGGCCCTTTTTGGCCCCTAATTCCTAAAATGTTGGGACCAAAACTCCCAAAATCAATCTCAACCTTCCTTTTGTGGTCATAAACCTTGTGTTAAAATTTCATTGATTTCTATTCACTTTTACTAAAGTTAGAGTGCGAAAACTAAAAGTATTCGGACGACGACGACGACGACGACGACGCAGACGACGACGCCAACGTGATAGCAATATACGACCAAAAAATTAAAATTTTTGCGGTCGTATAAAAAGGGGTGTGTGTGTATGTAGGACTATAACAGCTGTTTTAAGCCAACCATATTTAAAGTATGGCTAGCTTGACCATGTAAAGCATGTAATGTCCTTGTTTTTGCAATCTTTACAGTGGATGTCACTTGGGTGTTGATATTGAGTGTTGAACCGTCCAATATTTTTGTGATAGTTGTGTATTATCTCTTTTATAGATTACTGAATTGTAGGTTACAATTTATCATACAATGTTTTTAATTTTATCTTTAAATACTTACGGGTACCCATTCTGGTCTATGTTTCTCACATTTCTCAATGACATATTTCTCAATAGGAGCTCCACCATCATTAATTGGTGGCTTCCATCCAATTTCTACATAGTCCTTGTCATAATCCTCCACATTTGTATCTTGTGGTGGGTCAGATGGATCTAGTATACAAATTAGGCAATATTTAAAATTTGCATAATAACAATTATAACAATGCCATAAATGTCATGTCATTCACTTATGTCTCGTAAAAATGTATGTATGCACTGTAGTTTGAACACCATAAAGATCAATAAGAAAAATAGAAAAAACAAATTCAAAATTATATGATTATATGATTTTTCAATTATGTCAAAAGATGCATCACATATATTTCTTTAATTTCTTGAAATTGCAATGTATGTCCATTATATGCACTACAATAAAGGGATATTCAATCTCAAGTTGTTTTTTATGGATGAGTTACACCCGTTGACTCTAGTTAAACTGGTGTTCAAGACATCATCAAATATCGGTTCTTACTGTGGCGTAAGCATTGTGAAAGGAAATGTATAGGAAAACATGAAAATGCACAAGTTTGAAACTTGTCTATTATCCAAAGGACTGATTAGGAAGATGAAATCCTATATGCAATGATATTTAACCTACCCCATGGATCTTTGGCAATAATTTCACCATCAGCCAAGAGTGGTTCACTGGTACCCTGTTCGTTGACAGCTCTGACACGGAACTGATAACGATGTCCTTCCTTCAAGCCTGTAACATCCACTTCCAAATCTTCAGTAGTACAAACTTGTTCAAATTTGTCGGAGTCTTTTTCTGAATCCTTCATTTCTACGATATAATGTTTGATTGGTGATCCACCATCATCTTTTGGTCTGTCCCAGAGAAGAGCACATTTATCAGCAAACACATCAACAACATCCAATGGTTCTCCTGGACGACCAGGTACATCTGAAACAAAAGTATAACTAATGAATATCAATATATTAGTGTCATCTTCATTTATCAACACTAAACTAATATGGTTTAATAATTTTTGTTGGATACCAATTTCGTTGTTTTTGTTAGTATGAGATAACCCCGAATTCAAATGTTCAACAAATAACAAATTTTTCAAAGGCTTTGTATGCAGAGGTTGGTAAAACCATGAGATAAAATATGCACGAAAATGCAAGTTTTCCTCAATCAAAAAAATTGATACCCACTATGATAAAAGAATCCATGAACATATTCATTAACTACCTAAGCTAGTTTAAACCACTATAAGAATCTTTTTCACAACTTTAGTCTATTAGTTCTGCTGAAATTCAGAACTAAGAAATGGATAGAAAGTCAATTTCATATCAACAAATTTGTATGGTAGCAATACAATACGTAATACTATCATAAAAAACATGTTCCAGATATAAGAAGATGTAGTTAGAGTGCCAATGAGACAACTCTATCTTACAAGTCACAATCGGTTAATGCAAATCAAAGTACAGTCTGCAACACAGAGCCTTGGCTCACACCAAAAACAGCAAACTATAAAATAGAAAACCATTGGTCTAATTTATATAAAAAACAAGAAACACTTAAGAATCACATCATCTAACAACAACTAATGAACACCAGGTTTCTGACTTATATCTAGATTTCTTTTTTAGAGGTATAGTTAATAATACAGGAAATTATTGATTATAATTCAAACCTTACCCAAAACCCTGACAGGTATAGGAATGACCTCTGATCCGACCTCATTTGTAAGAGTCAGTTCATACTGTCCAGTATCACCTCTCTGTGCATCTGGGATACGGATGCTGGCCAGGGTATCAGTCATTCTGATATCTGTATCTGCCTCACTAAGTGGATTACCATCTTTTTTCCAGTGCCCCGAAGGCATGGGTACACCAATGAATGGGATACCGATCTCAATCACCTCACCCTTCTTTACAATAATCTCCTCTGGTATGTCTTTGGCATTTATCTGTGGTGGTTTGGGTACTGTTAGAAAAAAGAACAGGTTTTTAACAACTACGATGCTAAATTAATCTGTGTAAAAATCCCATGCACTAAAATTTACCAAAATAGTTGTGTTTTAACATAAAATCTGATTAAGTACAGGGGTTTCATTATCTTTCATATTGACTTGTACTTTTTCAATTGGAAATTGGTACTTTTCAATACAATCTATGAATACCTTATATATAAAATTTCAGGTACTAATCAGTATCACAGAAAGGTAATGTATGACCTTATTTAGCATTAACTTATAATTACTTACATTCATCAACGATGACTTCACATTTGGAAGATCTTTCTCCAACTTGACAAGCATATTGTCCAGCATCTTCTCTGGTCAGATTTTTAATAACAATCTTATATAATTCTCCTTTCCTTGTTACTTCTAAACGACTGTAAAGTAAAATTATATTAAACTGTAGCATGGTAGAATAGACAGGTAATTTACATAATGCTACTTTTTATTCAACATTTTAAATATGACCTACTATCATGATGTACTAAGCAAGAGAAGAAACATTTAAGAACCCCTGTTTACTTTAACTTAATAATAACCACAATAAAACAAAAGTAATTTACATCTTACATTTCATAAGCTTTGGACTGCTTCCCGTTTAATGTCAAATACATAAAATCTTCTATTTTCTATATATGTCACTATGTAAATAATTTTCAATCTGCAATGTTATATAAAACATTGGTGTATACATACGGATCATCCTTATTGATTGGCTCTCCATCTTTAAGCCATTTGACAGGTTGGTTATGAGGATTAGAAGCCTTACATTCCAGAACAAGCGTTCCTTTCTCTCTTTCCCTCTTGTTTTCCAACTTCTTGAAGAATTTGACATCAGCTGTTTAGATAAAAAACACCTCATATGCAATGTAACTCAAATAGTACCAAGAATAAGCTGATATGAGAGAAGAGAAATGAGACATAATGTACTTTTAACCATTTTGATCATGACATTCTGTTAGCCAAAGATTTATGATCTTGTTATTTGCTGCAACTTTATTTAAAAACTGCATATAAAAGTTATCATCTTTTACTTCAAGTTTCTATAAAGAAAGCATGATCTTTGATATGAAACCAACAGCAATAAAAGTGCTGTTACTTTGCTTTAACCCTTTCCTCCATAATGATGCCTTTGACACCACCCCCTTTACTCCATAATGATGCCTTTTGATGCCTGTGTAGTGCCTCAGTTAAAACATTCTCCTACGAAAAATCTGTATCAGACCTAATAAAATTTGTGTCTATTCATGAGAATATACGACTGAAATTTCATTAATGAAATATTTGTTTTCCCAATGCATTAAGACTTTAAACCTGACGAATTTTTTTATATATTGAAAAAATCCTATGCAAATCAAGTATGTTAAAAAAAAAATCTATGGAGGAAAGGGTTAAGTGTGTTTTTTTGTATTTGTCGATTTGCATGTACTGGTTTTGTGTCATAGATAGATACCCTATATATCCTTTATTTTTACTATTATTCTAATTATTAAATGGATTAGAAAGACTCCATTTGGTTAGTAATCAACGAGACAACTTACGTTCTACAAACAGATTTGCAGTAGTTTCTTTGTCCAGGACTTTACAGGTGTAGGGTCCATCATCCTTCGAGTGACAGTTCTTAACAATAAGACGTCTCTTGAAACCATCTACTTGTATTTCATACTTTCCACCAGATGTTAGTTCCTAATATGAAAACAAGTGAAGACAAAAATGAGTAATGGGAAGTTACAGTAAATACATGTACTGTGAATTCATTTATTTACGTGGATATCACTTTTTGTGGATTGAGGAAAACTTGAACTTAATGAATATTTGATTTTGTGATTTTTCCAATCTCTGCATAATTAAAATATAGAAATTTTGAGTAACATTTGATTTTCAGGTTCACAGTCATGTTCCCACAAAATCCATGAAAAATTGGTATCCAATGAATATTAATGAATCCACAGTATTAACATTCTTTTTGTCCAATCAGGTCTGTTGATTCAATATGGCACAGACTTCCTAGAAAATTTAAATTAACAAACTCTACTGTACAAGTATTTTATGTAAAAATATGAGCAAGTTATAAAACACAAACGTATAGCAAATACTTTAGTTTTAACTTTTAATTTGCAAACAAAAGTAACTCAAATCTTTATATAATAAGCCTGCATAAATTAACTTCAGTAAAGCAGAGCAAATAAATAGTTGACATAAAACTGTTAAAAAATCTGATAGAAAATAAAAACCAAATTTACATTTTTTGTTTTAATGCTTCATATTTATTAGAGAGGCTATCTAATGTGTAAATCTACTCAAATCATTCTTTTTAATGGATCATATAGCTATAATTAGGTATGAAAGTAAAGCTATGAAGAAAATAAAACTAAAGGTTGGAGTAATAGTGGTGTACTGGCTTAAAAATGAAAATAGGGGGAAACATAAAAGAAAATGAAAGTAGGAGAAGTGGTGTACTAGCTTTAAAAGGAAAATAGGAGGAAATAGATGGGAAAGTGAAAAGCTATTGCAAATCTACCGGTGGCATAGAAAGGAGTACTAAACTGAAATAAAACAAATTTACAAGATTTTCTTTATTATTTTCAAAGATGAGGTTCTACAATGTAAAAGCAACAACAAACAAGAGGCTCTCAAGAGCCTGAATCGCTCACCTGGTAAACAATGCCTTCGGCCATGTTTTTTGACGAAATAGAAAATAAAACACAAACTTTATTTTATACACCCTACTGATCATTCAAATGAAGTTTGGTTGAATTTGGTTGAGTAGTTTTAGAGGAGAAGATTTTTTAAAGTTAGCAAATATGATGAACAAATTGTGAAAAATTGTCATTAAAGGACAATAACCCCTTAAGGGGTCAATTGACAATTTTGGTCATATTAACTTATTTGTAGATCTTACTTTGCTGATCATTTTTGCTGTTTACAGTTTATCTTTATCTATAATAATATTCAAGATAATGACCAAAAACTGCAAAATTTCCTTAAAATTACCAATTAAGTGACAGCAACCCAACAATGGGTTGTTTGATTCATCTGAAAATTTCAGGGCTGATAGATCTTGACCTAATGAACATTTTTACCCCCATGTCAGATTTGCTCTAAATGCTTTCGTTTTTGAGATATAAGCCAAAAACTGCATTTGACCCCTATGTTCTATTTAAAGTAAGGGCGGCCATGTTTTTTGACGGATCAAAAATCGAAGCACACACTTTGTGCAGGATAATCTAAGGAACTATCATGCTAAGTTTCATCCAAATCCATTCAGTAGTTTCAGAGGAGAAGATTTTTTAAAGTTAGCAAATATGATGAACAAATTGTGAAAAATTGTCATTAAAGGACATTTACCCCTTAAGGGGTCAATTGACAATTTTGGTCATATTAACCTATTTGTAGATCTTACTTTGCTGATCATTTTTGCTGTTTACAGTTTATCTTCATCTATAATAATATTCAAGATAATGACCAAAAACTGCAAAATTTCCTTAAAATTACCAATTAAGTGGCAGCAACCCAACAATGGTTTGTTTGATTCATCTGAAAATTTCTGGGCTGATAGATCTTGACCTAATGAACATTTTAACCCCATGTCAGATTTGCTCTAAATGCTTCCGTTTTTGAGATATAAGCCAAAAACTGCATTTGACCCCTATGTTCTATTTTAAGTAACGGCGGCCATGTTTTTTGACGGATCAAAAATCGAAGCACACACTTTGTGCAGGATAATCTAAGGAACAATCATTTTAAGTTTCATTCAAATCCATTCAGTAGTTTCAGAGGAGAAGATGTTTGAAAAATTGTTAACGACGACGACGACGACGACGACGGACGCCAAGTGATGAGAAAAGCTCACATGGCCTTTTAGGCCAGGTGAGCTAAAAAGTGGATGGAAAAAAATCCAGACTTCTTTGAAGAATAAAAATATTGAAATAAAATGCTGGTTGACAGAAGTATGAATAAAATATATAAACTGAAATGATTCAAAACAGAAAGAGTCAGGAAAAAAAATAAAAAATTCAGGAATTTTTTTGGAGCATTAAAATATGGATATATAATGCAGTTAAACGAAAATAAGATTAAAATATAAACAGAAATGATTACTTTAATATTCAGTATAAAGTTATTATAGTATTTGATTTCACTTTAAAACATTGTTATACATATTACTTAGTAATTGTGATAATTTAATATCTTCATTTTTATAGTATTTAAAGGGGAGATAAGCCACTTTCTTTAAGAAAGATTCCAATTAATTGTAGTCTAAAAGTTATTCTATCAAGATTGACAGAGGCTGCAAAGTTTTTCCTTTCTATTGTTTGTATTCCTGGACAAAATTGATGAACAGATTTTTCTTTAACATTAACATAAACAAAGTATATAAAAAGAAGATGTGGTATGATTGCCAATGAGACAACTCTTCGCAAGAGACCAAATGACACAAAAATTAACAACTATAGGTCACTGTATGTCCTTCAACAATGAGTAAAGCCTTGCAGCCTCTGTTTAGGAATGGAAGGTAATACTACAGCCTGTCACTACACCAGAGGTACTACACCTTAACTTACCTTCACTTTGTTCTAGAAATTCATCATATATACAGTACGAACATTTATAATGGAAGGCCAATATAAACCAATACAACAGCTTCTTAATATCTTAGTAAAACTATTTCATTGACCCATTTTTCCCCTTTTGTCCATTTTTTTAGCACTAAACCCCCAACCAAAAACAGATAAAAGTTATATGACCACAGCATCTTGCAAAAAAAGTCTTTTATTTTTAACTGAGTAATGCATAACAGCATCATATAATCAATAAAAATGGCTTAAGAATCAATTTTTATTGGCATAAACAAAATCAGGGTGGAATCACTAAAATGTTTGGGATGTGTGTGTGAGCTGGTAGGAACAGAATGTGATGGAACCAATGGTGACATGATCATATTGTGATTTGGTAATTGGATCTTTCAATGCAGGTCAATGTTGTTGAATGGTTGTTTGTAAGGTTAAATAAAAAAGTAGTTTTCTTTGATTTTTTTTTTTTTTACATTAAAATATTGTTTTTTCAGCTATGAGACATGAACATTTTGTAAAACATACACCTGTTTGCAAGTAATCAAACTTTAAAATAACACATCTTCATCTATCACTTATACTTTTACTAAGCAAACTTCATAATGTCTCAGAAGCACTTTTTTTTCATATTAGTAATGCATAGTAGTATAAAGAGTAAAATGGAACCAACAATAATTTCTCCTCCAAGATGAAACAGTTATCGAAGTACAGTCGACATATATGTTTCTGTTTTTTTGCTTTGAAGTTTCATTTAAACCGTTCATTAACCATTTTCATAAATGCACTGGTGTTCTCTAAGAAAAGTATGGGACTTCCATAACATTGGAATTGTATTCATGCTTGTCTGTCCTTATATCCAAAGATACATACCTTGTCATTTCTAAACCACTTAACCTCAGCCTCAGGATCGTTGACATCACATTCAAATGTTGCTCTGTCTCTTTCTATACCTTCAACATCATCTAACAACTTCATGAAGTCCCATTCAGGATCTGAAAAATAATGGCACACAATATGTATATCAATGTTCGTAGATAGAAATCTATTAAAAAAAACTCATGCAAATTCAAAATATATATTTGTTGACTTTTGTTGGTCTTTTGAACAAAAGATGTTTCTCCTTCTACAGTCTAAAAATGTTTGCAAAGATTTCCATCAGACCTATATATGCTATCTTTATAGAAGTACATTCAATATAAAAAAGAAGATGTGGTATGATTGACAATGAGACAACTATCCACAAAAGACCAAAATGACACAGACATTAACAACTATAGGTCACCGTACGGCCTTCAACAATGAGCAAAGCCCAACCAGTTTTAGAAGGATAAGTAAAATGATCAAGGAAAATATAATGCCTTTCTAATACGAGGCGTCTAAAATAAACCTTTATATGAAAAGCATCTGCTTATAGTGACCACAAATCACATAACCCTGTATTTGGTGCTCATTATAAATTCCCATTGACTGTATATGTTTAAAAATATTGCTTAAATCAGTTAATTACATACCCATTGCATTGCATTGCCTTTGTTTAATCTTATATCATACAAACTGATGCTTTAGAAATTCAAGCAGTGAACTTGGAATGGAGCAATGCAACAATCATTTAAATATATCTCAAAAGAATCTTAGCAGATTTGATTAATTGCAAGTAAATGTGTATACACTTAAGCAGTTTTGCAATAGCATTCTTAAAACTTGATTAATTTCAATGAAGGTTTATATAAAGTCTATAAACATCAGGTTTAATACTGCTACTGGAATGTCTGAATTGGTAAACCTAAATAACTTAAATTAAACACAAAGGTTTAGTTGAAAACTCAAATAAACAATGGCATCCAAACATCTTTACTTTGATTACATTTTGGGCAACATATATTACATAAGAAAGATTTAATATTACCTTTTTAATCTACAGAAATTACAGATTACAAAAATAGCTGACATAGATGAAAAACACTTATGTTTCTTATTATTTTTAATAAAAATAAATCATATACTTGAAATGAGTGTAGAACTTGATTGTGATGTGGTTAACCTTCATCAGGAACCTTCCAACTCAAAATTTGAAGCTGAGAATGAACAGCAAAATTTAAAAACAGTATAAGAAAGTACAAAAGCTTAAGCTGACACTTGATTATATTTCATGGTACTGTCTATATCTCACTAGCCATGGGTTATCACCCAGTTAATTGGAGAGGAGGGGACTGGATCATAATCCTTGGCTAGAGAAGATGTATTTTGTCTATGGATAATTTTAGTGAGGATAATACTTCACACAGAATCATTAGTTTAACAATTTCTAATGTAAATATTTGAGCCAGTCCATGCGAAAAGGTACAAAAACGTCAAAAACGTAAAACGTCAGAAATCGACGTCAAAGTTAGCGGTGTTTATGTTTTATCGTTTGGTGGGTGTGTCACGTCAGGAAAGCAGGGAAAGCTTCGAGGTTGATCAAATTTGTACTTTCCCAACAAAAATGGATTGGCTTCAGGTTAGTGTGTATATTGTCTTGTTATTTTAGGTAATAAACACTATTTTTCAGAGAAAACATGGTCATAAGATCACTGAAGGACCCCGCAAGATGTACATTCAACGCTGTGGTCAACTTCTTTCTTCCCGGTCCTGAATATTAATAAAACTGATACTATAACAAATAAAACCACTAAAAAACAATAAATTCTTTTTAGAATCCTTTCTGACACAAGATGTTTCCGACTTTATTCAACAGAACATGATAAATCGTTTGTTTTTGTGTAGTTATTGCACACCGTACCTACCCCCATGTCTCGAGTCCCATGTACATGTACTAGCTGTATTATTCTGTACGAACCTGTTTTCAACATCGTACACAGATAAAAATAAGAAGATTTACAATAGTAACAATCCGGTATCATTGAAATATTCTATTTGTCGAAATACTTTCATAAATATAGAGCTTTGTCATTATCAAACTTTTCCCGAAACTCCCGATTGTTTACTTCTCCGCAGGTCAAGTGTGACGGTTAAAAATAGACTTATTAAACTATGGAAACAATGTTTAACAAATTCCTGTATTGCTTTGTATCTCTCTGCTATTACTCTTTCTCTGGTCTGATTGCAAAATAATTTATTAAAAATACAGTGTGATTGATAACAAATTTAAAAAAAAAAATAAATAAATTCCACTATGATGAAATTACAATTATGAAATTTAAAATAAATAACTTATTTCATGTAATTCACAGGAAATAGATGATTTACATAATGAATTCTTTGGACCGAAGACTTCGCCTAAACCAAAACAAATGCCTAATAATTTTGAAACAGAATTAGTTGACGATGAAAGTGATGCAGAAGACACAAATAATAATAATACGGAAGAAATTGTGAGGAATTTTTTAAGAGAAAATGATGAAGCAGAAGAAGTGGATTTTTTGAATGAAAACTGTATAGACGAGCTTTATGAAAAATTGCAAAAGGCATACGATGCTGGTTGTTCAGGGAAAAAAAGTTGTTTAAAACAATTTCAGGTTGAAACTATATATCAAAATGTTCTTTCTTTGAGAGAAATGTCTAAAAATGAAAAAGATATGTTGTTAATGGGAACTTTAACTATGGCTGGAGATATAGAAAAAACCCGTAAAGGAAAAAGAAAAAGGATACGATATTCGTACTCTTTTGAGTCTAGACCTATTTGTCGGGAATGTTTTAAAGTTTGTCATGATATTGGCGAGAAACATTTACGAAACCTTAAATCGCATCTTGACAAAAATGGCAAAGTTCCAAGGGATCATGGGAATGCGGGAAAAATCCCGCATAACGCTTTGAAATACGATGACACAAAACGGGTTGTTGACTTTGTTGTTGGTTTCGCCAATGAATTTGGATTACCTCAACCAGCTGCACCAAGAGGAAGAGATGATAAAGCGCCTGTTTACTTGTCTTCATCCGAAACTCTGTTAAATTTGCATTTTAAATACAAGTCTGCATGTGAAACAGAAGAAGTAAGCAGTGTAGGGAAATCGTCATTTCGTGATATATGGTTAAAATGTTGCCCGCATATAAAAATTTGCGGTCCAAAAGACGATGTATGTTTCAAATGCGAAAATTTCAAACAATTCATAATGGATTCTACATCAGAAGAGGACAAACTTAAATATTCTGAACTTCAACAACATGTAGAAGCTTGCAAAATTGAAAGGGACGTATATAAAGATTGGCTTCAAAAAAGCACTGATGAATTATATGGCGTTAATCGGCTTCCAATACCGATCAGGCCCCTTCTTCATAATTATCGCTACATTCATTATACTTTTGACTTTTCTCAGCACTTTACGCTTCCACATCGATGTAGACAGATAGGTCCAATGTACTTTGTGACAGCTCGGAAAATCCATATGTTCGGAGTTAGAGTTGATGGTATACCTATTCAGTATAACTACTTAGTGGATGAAAATGAAACTATAGGTAATCTTTTTTTGTGAATGTGCTACTGTCTTTGTTTAATTTATAATCAAAGTTATTTACTAAATAGTTTTGCAGTAAAGTGATCATTTTAAAAAGGTTTTTAGTCTCCCCCCCCCCCCCCCCCCCCCAAAATAAAAAAAAGAAATGCGGTTTAGTTATTTTATCATGTTCGTCTGATTGAATTAGTATGTAGAAATAACCAAATAACCATTCATTCTTATTATAGGTCATACTTTCAGTTTCCGTCATATATACATTTAGATAGATGCAGTTTTCTCAGTTTTTATTGTTGTATGCGTTTTACTTACGGGAATATTGGTTAATAGTGTACTAATAATTATATAGTTTATCAATATAATAATACATTGAAACGTGCATTTATTTCAGGTAAAGATGGAAGTTTGATTCATGGCCCAAACGCAGTCATTTCAATGCTCCACCATTCACTAACAAATTACGGATATGGCAAGAGAGAATGCGGTCTCCATGCAGATAACTGTGGAGGTATGGCCTAAGGGAGACAATCCGTTAAAGATTAGAAATACCCAACTATGTCAAATAGATTTTTAAGCAAGTTTAGAAATAAGATATAGATTGAAATATTAGGAACTCGTTACTTATAGGACAATGTCTGCAAAAAGAAATATTCGGTTGTTTAGAAATACTTGTTTTTTATTTTTTTTTATTTTGAAATCTCTCTTGCTTTGACTGATTTCTGCATTCCATATATAATATTTTAAATATTTTTTATAGGTCAAAACAAAAACAAGTATGTGATTGCATACTTTTGTTGGAGAGTAATGGCAAAACTGCATTCGACAATTTACTACATGATGCAGATACCAGGACATGCAAGGTAAATGTAAAATTTATTTTAAAAGACATACGTGGACGCTGTTCAAATCAATCCTCTAGAAGAAAAAATATCTCCCCCCCCCTCTACTGAATTATATTACGCTCTTATAAACAGTTATAAAACAATAGAATTAGATTTTCATAACATTTTATGTTTATTCAATTATTTGTGCTTATATTATATCTGTTAAAACAGGAAAAATAATACGCATTTTTTTTTTAAATTTTGAATGTCCAAACTAAAATATCTCTTTTAAATTTCAGATGCTTGATCGATGCAGGCTTCGCCCACTCAAAAAGGCTGTATCGACGCTCTGATGTAGATTTGTTACAAGATATAGCAGAAATTGTCGATAAATCAACAGCATCAAATAAAGCCGTTGTAATGAAAAAAGAAAATAACGAACTGGAGTGGGAATGGAGGGATTGGAAAACATTTTTTGCCTGTCATTTTAAACCATTGAAAGGAATACGGCAATATCAACAGTTTCGATTTTCCTCCGATCATCCCGGATGCGTATTTGTCAAAAAAAACAACAATGATGCAGAAACTAAAATTAAATTATTAAAATCGAATGTCAAAGAATTTTCAAGTGAGATTCTTCCTCTAGTTTTACCATCGGCCGGGTTCAGTTCAGAAAGACTGGAATACTTTCGGAATATTTTGCGTCGATACGTCCGTCCTGCCAAGCAGGACATATTTTGTGCTACAGTTAATGGCAATGAGGAGTGAATGATGAATTGTAAAACACACAATGATACTGGATATGATTGTCGGAGTACATATAAGAGCTTGTGTTACAAATTATTTAATAAAAATGAGTGTTGACAATTAACGTCTTCATCTTTTTCACCAAAGTTTTCACGACGTCATCATGGGAAAATGCAACGTCAATGGCTATTTCTCTTATGTTTTGATCCTTTTATTTAACGTTTTTTGAAAATAGAAAAGTAGTATTGCTATATACCGTTGAAAAGAGCATAAAATTTTCTTTTAGAATCAATCAAAATTAGAATTTTTTCAAAAAATGACTTTTTGTACCTTTTCGCATGGACTGGCTCATTTATCATTTATTTCTAGAAATTTAAGATTTTTTACAATAACATTCTACTACAACAGGAATTATAATAATTTTCTCATATTTTTTTTATTGTGGAAGATTCACGATACATGTACTAAATGCTTACTCTTCATTTCTTAGGAATACAAAGGAAAATGGTTCCCTATCAATAGGAGTATTGCAATGGTTTTAATGCTGATAAATTGCATTTCAGAGAAGAAATTTGATTATAGATAGATCCACTAGTGTTTGGTTCAATCTTTTTTTTTTACATCTTTTAAAAACTAACCTGTGACTTTAAACTGGCAAGTAGTCTTAGCATCACCACAAGTACATGTGTACTCAGCTTCGTCATCTGGCTGGCAGTCTTTGATTCGGAGGATACAGCGGTTCTCACGACGTTGGATCTCCATTTTACCTGATTGGTACTATGAAATACAATCAAAGTTATAAAATTATTGAGAACAATTATAACTTTAGATCCAAAATATCTAATCCCATGAAATCACCACTACTACTGAATTCTTTACAAAATCCTATTTGAAAGTACTCAAATTATATCACATTTTATTTATCTGGTGCCCTAACTTGTGTAAATCTGTGAAAGAATTGGCACCAGTAGATCATATATATAGATCTTACAAAGAACTACAATAATAAACGATTACAAAAGATTTGTACTAAATTAGATTTCAACAACAATTTATCTTACAAATCTAGCTGAGCATTGATAAAATTAGCTTCTAATATTGATAGCAAATCAAATATTCTAATATAATACATCTTAAACAAAACATCTAAGTTCATCAAAATACAACTTCAAATATATTTGATAATGCATATGAATTTCTGCAAAAAGATTGAATGTTAAAATTTTGAAATGCTTATAAAATTAACATTAATGATATAAAAGTTATATCTCTTTCTTCATCTGACATGATCATTGTGTTCATAAAAATGATAAGAAAGAAAATAGACAGAGATTACCAAGTATTTCAACATCTCAAGATTTTGATGTGAGCCAGCATGGCATGGTTCATATTTCACAAACATTTATCTTTTATTCATAGAATTCAATTACTTTTTATAACAAACAAATTCAGAATTATTTTGTTTGTTTTCATCTTGAAAATTATGATTGTTATTTTGAACAAAGCCAAAACCCTCAACTACACTTTAGCTGTTCTGTTCTGAAGCAAAACAAATAAATGATCTTTACTTTTTTATTTATCCCAAAACAATTTCTTTTGTAAAATGTACTCAAAGTTATAGTACATTGTCATGTTTAAGACTTTCTTTTGAAATAAGGATGACTTCTTTAAAATAATTATGGTGCAATTTGAGAACACTATATATATTTTGGCTATATTTTATACTAATTATAATTTATACAGCAAATATATCCAAGTATTAAAAGCTGTTCCTGAAATTAATGTGTGTTAATGATTGGCAAAGTTTTAAAATAAAAATATAATGAAAGTGAAATAAATTATCAAGTTCAGGAGCAGATATAAATGATGGGGGAAAAAGAGAAAATATGTGTATGTGTGATATGGTTTCTGGAAGGGAATTTGAATGGCAGCAACATGGCAATATAATACAATAGATAAGGCAATAAGAAAATAATCTGTGCAATTATGGTCATTTATAAGTGAAGCTGTAAAACTTTAGCAGGTTCTTGTAAACTAAAATATGGAATATAGGCCATAACTCATGATCTACTTGGAGTTCAGTAGATAGTTTTTCCTTGAAATAAGGTTGATGTAAAATATAAAGGTTGTAGGCTATACATAATTTTGAGGGTTGGGATTTATTCAGTAAAGTTCTATACCTCTGGATCACCTTTCTTTGGAATCTACAATGAATGCAACAAAGAACACAATATGTTAATATTTAGAACCATGCTATTTCAGTCAAATCTATATACAGTACATTTGCACCAACTCAGAACATCTGATATCAGAATGAGATTTAAGTGAACAATTGTCATTCTCAATTTTACTAATCACACTCAGAGAAATAAACTAGAGGCTCTAAAGAGCCTGTGTCGCTCACCTTGGTCTATGTGCATATTAAACAAAGGACACAGATGGATTCATGAAAAAAACAGTGTTTTGGTGATGGTGATGTGTTTGTAGATATTACTTTACTGAACACTCTTGCTGCTTACCATATATCTATCTATAATGCAATTAGCCCAGTAGTAATAGAGAAAAAAAAAAGTAAAAATTTACTGAAATTTACAAAATTTATGAAAATTGTTAAAAATTGACTGTAAAGGGCAATAACTCCTTAATAGGTCAATTGACCATTTTGGTCATGTTGACTTATTGTTAGGTCTTACTTTGATGTCCATTATTGCTGTTACAGTTTATCTCTATCTATAATAATATTGGAGATAATAACCAAAAACGGCAAAATTTCCTTAATATTACCAGTTTAGGGACAGCAACCCAACAACCAGTTGTCCTATTCATCTGAAAATTTCAGGGCAAATAGATCTTGACTTGATAAACACTTTCACCCGTCAAATTTGCTCTAAATGCTTTGGTTACAGAGCTATAAGCCCAAATCTACATTTTACCCCTATGTTCTATTTTTAGCTATGGCAGCCATCTTGGTTTGCTGGCCGGGTCACCGGACACATTTTTTAAAATGATGATTGTGGCCAGTTTGGTTAAATTTGGCACAGTAGTTTCAGAGGAGAAGATTTTTGTAAAAGTTAACAGACAATGCCAGACAACGGACGACAGACGACGGGCGCCAAGTGATGAGAAAAGCTCACTTGGCCCTTTGGGCCAGGTGAGCTAAAAAGGGATGAAAAAAATATATTGAACTTTTTAAATACCGTAGTAAAATAAATAACAAATAGTCCATTAATGAATTCTCTAAATATGTGTAATCCAGTACATTTCGTACGAAATTAGATTTCTGTTTAATATCAGTACTTTTAAACTTTATTTGACATTTCTATTGAAATATTTTAAAATTTTAAAATAAACTACAAAGGATGAAAAACTGACAAGAATATTTCATTCAATAATCTTTCTGAATAACCAAACAATAAATATTTCCTTATTGAACTTTTATTTCAAATCTCCCTATGAAGACAATTAATGTTTTAATAGAATATTTAATGACGTCTTTTTCACCATAACACATGCCTAAGTGTGACTTTAGTCTCTGCCTTAGAAACCAATTTGATCATTCATTGAACCACAAAGTATCAGATATACACTAAGCTAGATAAAATTTCAAAATAACAGTTTAACATTGACATACAGGCATTGTTATATTTACCTTTAATTAAAATTTTAATTTAAGAGAGGCTGTTAAGGGGTAATAAATTCATCAAATTTTTTTTTTCTACAATAAATTGACAACTATTAAAGAAAAAGGAATTTAAAGCATTGTTTTGCTGAAATTAGTTATTTCTGTTAAATATCTGCTCTCTATTTAAAGAATTATTTCAGCATTTCTCACAAATACCCTCTGTCTACATTTATTACCAAATTTAAGATCTTATAACCAATTAATGGATTGTACTGATGAAGTGCTAGTTATAATATTGTACCATAATCTATCTGGGAATCATCACAACTATACTATCAGGGTTTATATTCCATTGTGAGGTATCGTCTGGACTTATATTTTAAAAGTGTAACAAATGTGGTGACATGAAGCGTAAATATATCTAGATCTAAAGTTTATTCAATTAAAATTGGCAACAAAGGAATTAATTTCAAGATGCATTATGGAAATTTTAATTCAAATTTCTGGATTGGATATAAGTTATTAAATTGAACTGGGAGACCAATTTTAACAACATTTATGATGTATATTGGCTATTATTGTGACAAAATGTAAATATATACATAGAATTATGTATGAATTCAAGGTTGGAAACTTTAATACCATTTAATACTTATATAATGACAATGCTACAGCAACGGTATATATTGTATAGAAGTGTGACAATACAATCACTGCAGCGACACATTTAATTGCAGATGGCTGAGATGTAAATAAATATAACTTATTTGTTCAACTGTAGATAGCTTTAACATTTAATTCCATCGGATAAAATAGACATTCCTATATAGAACTTTATAGTGAAACACCAGAAGGAATTTCATCATCAAATATTAAAGACACGAAAAAAAAGATATAATTGGAAAAAGCCAGGACATTATCTGTGAAACTTATCAGTATTAATAGATCAATTTTTTTAAAATTATGATTTTAAATTGAACTGAGCATTTAATAGCAGTTATAAATGTATTGATCTTAGGACAAAACATGGAATTAAAATTACCATTTATTAACCGCGTTTGGTATCCTAGGAAGGATACTATCTTCCTGCACGAATTTGTCGACAAGATAACAAATCACTTCAAAGTGGGAAATTAATACACGGTGATTTATGAAGGTAATTCAAATATGATTTTACACATTACCCCCTGACTTATTGGAAATTTGGATGACAGAATGGCTCAAATTTAGAATGATAGCTTTAAGTTTTAGATGAAGATCAATTGTTTGAGGAAAAATATCAAAAACAGTGATATAATAAATTCAAATGTGAAATGTTTATAGTGAATTTAAAGGTAAACTTTACACTTGAAAATTTTTAGACAACATAATTGTTTATTTACTTTATCAAATTGAAAAATCATTTTAATCAATCAAATTTGCTTAAACAAAGTGCTTCTTGGAGTTGTGTTAACAAAATATCAATGGAAATATATTTATTTAAGTTTTAATTATTTTAGATTAGGTAGTGGGCTGATTTGAGACTCTAATGGACGATTACTATATGAATGGACTACTTAGTGAAACAGACAGGGTCCTTCCAGTGCATACACAAGTAATTTTGTTTATTTATTTCATCTATTTATAAAATCATTATTAACTAACATGCACTTTATTAATATATGTCCATTTCAGTATTTATTCTTTTGTGTAGTTTTATTTTTGTAGAACATTCTAAATGATATGAATTTTTTTAGGGTGTGATTGATCTATTGGCTTTTTTCAAATAATGAACAGAACAAATATCAAAATTTCTAAAAGACATCTACAATAGATTAAAAAACCTGTTCCCCCTTATATTGCAAACTTGTAAAAAAAAAAAATATGATTTAAACAAAAAGTATTATGTATTCATAAAAAACAATTGAAAAAATCATATAAAACAAATAACAGGCTATTATTTGAACTTGAGTTATTTCTAATTACGGAATTTGCATAATTTCTTGTGTTTAAAATTTTTGATAAATTCCATGTTTATGCAAATTTCATAATTGAAATAATCTATAGTTCGAATAATAGCCTGATAATCATATTTTTCATTTCGATGAAAAGTCTTATTTCAAACTTGTAATTAAACATTTTGACAAAAATTGGTGTATAGTTTTAAAAAAAATTGTACTTTATTAAACTGTTAAATTAAAAATGGTATACAGTTAAAAAACTTGATGACATAATTTCTTTCCTTCCTTTCAGAGACCTGGTCATGATGGTCAGCTACAAAGATTACACTTACAGAGAATGCAGGATAAAACCTATGATTCAGATGATGATGATTCTGACATGGACAATTTTGATTTGGATGACTCAGATACTATTCTACAATTGAACCCAGCACATGGACAAACTGTAGCACTGTGGTCATTCATGAAATTAGATAGTATAGCTGTGTTTCCTCCTGACCAAAATTTGGTGGGAAATATCGTAGAGTATGCAGAAAAGCACTTTGGTTTTCTACGATTTCAACACCGACTGATGTTACTCAGTCCAGGACAACTGTCACCTGTTAGTTTGAATAGTGTGTATAGTATAAGACCTGGTTCAGTTGTCATGGTGATGCCAGAAGAAAATGCAATTGTGTCCATTGAAATTGGTCAATTAAAAACAAGCTTTGAATTAAATCTAGATTTATCAATGACAGTTCAAAAACTTAAAACTTATATCCGAAAGAGGAAAGGAATCCCTGTAGAACGACAAGAAATTCTGTATTCAAACCGTGCTTTAGAAAATGATAAACGATTATTTGAATATCGCATTAAAAATAGGTCAATTCTTCATGTCATGATTCAAGCACATTTTGATTTATTGATAAATGTAGAGACATTCTGGGGTAAGACTTATCGTTTCTACCTTGACCCTTGCAGTACTGGTACTGATATTGTTTATGCAGTATTCAATAGAGCTTTCAGTGCTAATGGTCCAGAAGATGCTGGACTACATGAACTTTATGTCCCACTTCATGTTCTAGTTCTTCAATACCAAAACAAGTTGGTTAACTGGGATTACTGTATAGCGTACCTTGGCATCCATACAGGTGAGACACTAGTCTTATCAACGGTAGGGCATCAAAGTCATATTCAGTTAGAGACAGTCAATGTTGTTACTGAATCGGGGGAGAAATATGACATCACTGTGTCCCAATATGACAGATGGTCAGTTCTTGCCTTCATGCTACATGGTCTGACTAATGTACCTGTGGATCTTATCAGACTTTATAAAGATGGTAAAAGAGCAGACTTTTCATCCACAATCGGACAAATTGAAAGACATCAAATAATTGTAATGAATGTTGTCATGACACATATAGATAGGGACCTTGTTTTTGGAGTTCCACTGAAAATCAGCATTGGGCATGGAATACTAGAAAACGTAAGAATATCCGCAAACAAAACTGTCAGAAAGTTAAAACGTAAACTTGAAAGGATGGGAGTACCTAATGCTTCATTATATGAATTGACAATTGGGAATCAAAAACTATCTAACAATTATAAAATAATGGATCTGGTATTTGACCTCTCAATTCCATTGGTGCTAAAATTAGAAACTTATCCTGTTTTTGCTCATGCTCCAGATGGAGTTATATATAAGACATATTTAAGATCTGATCAAACAATTGCAAGCTTTAAACACAAGATTGAGCTGAAAACAGGCTACTCTTTAAAATCAAGTCATTTAATTGTAGCAGGGAGACCTATTCCAGACCATCCAAAGAATATCTTATACGAGTGTGGCATAAGCTGTCGTAATTCTATCTTCTTTCATCCTGCAAATGACTTTGACGCATTCTTTATCTTAGGAAATAAATGGCTTGAAAAAATCAAAATTCCACTTCACAATCCATCATCAACGGATATTCGTAATGCCGTCTGGAATACTAGAAAATTACCAGAGGGAAGTTTGAATTGTGTTCTAACAATATTATATTGGATATTCATGCCGAAAATTGCTGCAACAAATACATCTTCAGTAAGGACAAAAATAAAGAAAAGAATGCCTGTTGCAAGAGAAACGCTCTATAAACTTAAAAAGCAAGGAAAACTACAATTTTCAGAGAAAGAACTTCTGGGAAAACAAGATAAACCAAGAGCTGTATATTCTTCTCCAATTCCAGGTGCTGACTTCAAAAGGCCACTAGACAGTGCAAAAATTTATCATCATATAAAGACGAACACTATTCCTAAATTTGAACCAGACCAGATCATAGATCTTAATGAAAAACTTGAATCTCGTAGAAAAGTAAAATGTCACCCAAAAACAGGATTGCCTCAAATCTACGATCCACCTAGATCCACAATTCCACCTTGGATGAAAAACATTCAGACAAGAAATCAAACCAATAGATTAACTCTGGCAAATGTCGAGGGTGGTCCCAATGGAATGGACAGTGTACATGTGTCGAAGCTTCAACAAATTCATAAAAAAATAGGATCCAAACTTAATGACGTTAATGTTGCACATAAATCACATAGACAAGATTATAGTAACAATTTTAGCAAACGTAATAGATTTATGTACGATTATCAACACTTTGATTATGTAGCCAGTGAAGACGGTCATGATGCTAAATCTGTGTCAACTTTTCCTCATAAGCTTTTACCCAAACTTATCCATTAATTTTAATCAAGAAAATAAAAAAAGATGAAGAAATCCTTAAACAAAAAATATCAAAAACACATCATAATTATCAAATTCATAGAACTTTGAATGGTTAGATAATTTCAAGTTTTGTTCCTTTCTCCTCTGAAAGGTTTTAACTACATTTAATTTTTTTAAAATCTGTATAAATTTGTTCATTTTTACTAGATTTTATCTAGATTAAGTTGTTTTTAAATATCTTTTATTTGGTAGATTAGCATTTCTTTTCTACTTTACAACTTGAAACCTCGATATTGTAGATCTGGCATCATTTATGGTATTTATCCTTCTAATAGAAGATACTTTAATTTCTATGCCAAAATAATTCTAGTATCTAGTATCTAAAGATGGTCATTCAAATAAACATTTCTAAAAATTAAAATCAAATTACTACCAGTAATGCAGTTAATGAAATATTGTCTGTTTCACTTAATGTGCTTCTCTCTATTAGTACATTTATTTTTAGACCCATTTGTCATTTGAAGGATATATACAATAAAATTATTCTAAAGTTCACTAGGGAATATGTTGAACCCTATACCTAAATGACGTTCCAGTTGTTTCCTTTTTTATTATCTAGATGCATACCATTACCATGGAGTGTGTGGATCCACACAATAATGTTCCTTAATCAAGACCCTTATAAGTTATAAGCAACTTATTATTTGTGATCTAATATTATTCTCTGAGTTTAAACTAGTTTGAACTGCACTGATGAAAAGATAGATAAAAATGCAATATTTTCTATGAAAATCTAAATTAAGCAATTAGATTTCAACCAACACTAATAATTATTACTTTCTACACTACACTACACTGCAACAACTCTACATTACACAATCAGTATTGAGTTTTCACTTCAAACCTACCTCAATTGGCTGGCCATTTTTGAACCATTTGACTCTGGCTCTTGGATCAGATACAAAACATTCTAGATCAACCTCCTTTCTCTTGGTTTGTGAAAATTTCTCTGGTAGTTTCTGTGTGAATTCAAAATGTGGGGCTTTGGCTGTAAAAAAAAGACACAAACAAACAATTATATACACTTACCATACACTTGAAAGTAAAAAAAGACCACATTTTGTGAAGCGTAAGTCCAACTATATATATTTGCTGACTGATCCTTAAATTGATATAATTGTACTTTCTAAAACATTCCTACAACTTGCCCAGAATAACAATATAATCTTCAAACAGTATACATACCCTCTGAATTGCACCTTTCTGCCAATTGAAATAAAAGATTTAGAAATTTTAGTAAACCATAGACTTTTTACAGATTTGACTCCAATATTTTAACTTCATTAAATAATGAAGTTGAAAATACTCATCATTTACTGATGTACTAACCATTTAAACAACTACTGTGGGTTCAGTTTTATTATTTGGTACCGATTTTTTTTTGGATTTCATGGTGAGAGGCAAACAAAATTAGTGTAGACAGGTAAGTGAAAGTAGTTCAACTACTAATCAGTTGGCCAAAAATGCAATGAAAAACAGTTTGGGAAAAATACTTATCTGCTTCTAAATTCACTGTTTGAGTGTATTATACTACAAACCTTCAACATAAAGCCATGCTCCTGACTTGACACCATTTAATTCCAGTGTGTACTTTCCACCATCTTCAAGTTTGACGTTATTGACCACAAGTCTGTATTTCATGTTATCATTTTCAAAGTGATATTTGTGACCGGCAAAAATCTCCAACTTGTTTTTAAACCACTTTACTTTGGCATTCTTTTTACAGAATTCAGATTCAAAGATGGCTTTCTTGTCACCCTCAGTGGCCTTGACATCATCCAATTCAACAATGTACTTGTCTGGTTTCTATGGAAACAAACACATTTAACAAATGAGATAATGGTTCCAACATTCAAAATATATCTACCTTTCTATGACTACAGAGCATTCAAAATGTCATTTGAAATTTGTACTCGACTCAAAACAATCTTCCAAGATTCCAAGTTGAGTACAGATTCTCTGACATCCAAATATCACATGACCCTATCCTATGATTAGTTTGAGAGAGAAGGAAGAAATGAAAAAGGATTTAATGGATACAAAATAATAACAGCTGAAAATATTCTGATATAAACTGCTTAACATTGGAAACAGGTTGAGTGGATAAAATTGAGCGATAAAGAAAATATGCAGAATTAAATTATTTGAAAGGAAATGCAGATGAACTGCTGGATACATGCAAAACTTTAAAGAAATAAAATGTAAACATAAAATAAATTAAAACAAAACAAAACAATATAATAACAGATATAATAACACAGCTAGCCCTATTCACACAGCACACCTTAATTACCTAATGTTAGAAAAGGGCACTTACAGTCTCAAGTAGCCCAAAATAAGGCTACATTTTAAAATCTTGTTGAACATGAAAAATTTGTCACCACAACACTTAATTTCAATATTTTTGTTTCCATTTTTAAGATGAGAAACCGCTTTTGCAAACGAGAAAATACTTACAACTCTGTGAGATCAAGAAGTACTTTTTTGTTGTTATTTCTTCAACAAAGAGGCTATTTCTCAACTCAAACTCTAAAGAAAAACAACATAAAATGGACAAAAAAAATAATTTCTATCTATTCTATTGCCCGAGAAAAGTTGTAAAGCTGCTTTGACAACAGCTTTTCTATATTCCATTTCAACAAATCTCCACATTTGGACCACTTGAAGCTCTATGCCCTTTACCCTTTAACATGCTGTTACAAAACCAAAACGTTTAATTCACAAAACAGAGAATTTTGCAGAAATGAGAGCCAAATTCATTTTTAAATTTAGAATGTAATTTGTAAAGGGTTTTATGTCTTGTCTGTGTTGAAAAGTGATGTTGACCATAAAAAAAGACCAATTATTTTCATTATTTTAGCTCTTGGTATTGTGTTTTTGGTCATAATTATTAAGGTTTGACAAAGTTATAGAGGTAAAAACATTCATGGTGTATTTTGAATAAAAAATGATAGTATAACCATTAAAAAAGAGCGAAAACCAAATATACAAAAAAAGAACACTTTAACTAAGCAGATGAAAGAGATATATTTGACACAATTACTTTGTACCTGTTTTTATAAGCTCTAACTTGCAACAATTTCCTGAATACTTATCTTTAAAATTGAAATTTTAATATCGTCTATACTGGTACACTACGATGATCTTGCAATATCATTGCCTAGGATGAAAATTGTTTAAATAGTTTGTCCTAATTTATTTTTTTAAATATTAAACATTAAACAATATCCATTTTACATTGCATTTTTATACTTATGGACAGAATAAACTATTCACTAACAAAGTGAAAAAAACAAGATAATTTAATATCCAACTTATTTGAACTTATTTTATATAAAAGCTAAAAGCTATTTTAATAAAGCTAAGAAAGCATATCTTTTAGTGCTGGTTATTTATTCTTGATGAATAGGATTTAATCAGATAGTAAAAATAAAATGAAATAAAGGAAAATTGTAAAAAAGTTGCATGCAAAATAAAGATAAAATAAAAAAAGGACATAACAAGAACAGAAATTAATAATTGATAAGTAAAAATAGTCACAGTAGTCAAGGTGATGCTTGTTTATTAATGTTAGTGAACATTGACATTGATTCAGATCTACCTCTTTCTTGGCCTCTCTATGTTGGAGAGTTGGCCAATCAGGGATAACATCTACAAGAGAGGGTCTACGGAATTGTTGCATGGAGGATCTACGTGATTGTTCCAAAGCCTCAAGCTTATCAACTGTTGCTTTCTCTACCTCCAAGTTATCTCGGGATAGTTTTCTCATGGCCTGAGCTGATTCTCTCTGTTTGGTGCAATAAGGTCAAGCAATAATATTTTGTATATATACAAATTTTTCTAACTACATTAAAATCCAAAATACTCTTATGACATTAATTCAGATGCAGTCAACCATATTCAGGATAAATACTGTATTGACAACAAAATCTGTATTTAAAATAACTCATGTAACTTAAATTACTGTAAATTTAGAAATTATTGGGATGTTTTTATTATTGTGAATAATAGTACTTAAAGAATATTTTAATAATAAGAACTCACATTCTAATATATGATTCATTTATGCAGATTTTCCTGAATTCGCAATAACAAATACATGCAATAATTTCTGAAATTACAGCACTTATTTTACCGAGTCATTTTATTCCTTCATTTGAGTTAAACATTAATTTTGTATAAATTCTGAATCTGTCAAAGCGTATTCTGCATGTGACCATTCTAATGAATTGAAAAGACTGATTTTCATAACACAGTTTATGGAGGTTGAATATTAAGACTGCAAAAATAAACTCTATTATCAAGTTTTCCTGTTTTGCAGTAAAATTCCTTTTTTCTTAATTTCATTATACATCCACACTTTTTTCACACATATAAATTGTAAACAATTATTAGCACAAGTCATATTATATAAAAATGTAAGAATGTTTTGAGTAAAAATTCAAAACAAGGAATTATTTGAATCTGGAATAATTTTGAATTCTGAAAAATCTATAAGAAATGTATGACGAAAACTAACTAACTAAATAGTTTTCATTACACATTTCTATTAAATTTTCTAGAATTCATATAATTCCTTGTTTCAGTATTATTAGGATAGAAGTAGCTATATAGTTCTTATTAATGCAGTTGTAAGGTATGGGAAAATACAACCTCCAAACTTTTTATCAAAGAGAGATAACTCTAATTAGTAATCAATCTTTTCAACTTCAGTTTCAACTATATTTATAAAACTTATTTTTGAGCTGTTGTTCTTCCAATACAATTCAAATACTATCAATACTTTCAATAAATAATAAGTATGGCTCAGTTTGTTAACAATATTCAAATGTTTCTTAACATTTGCTTTGGAGGTTAAAAAAAATAAGAAACAAATGTATAGATAAATAGATAAAAATATATGAGACAATCAGAAGATCGGAAGTTTTTATTTTTTATTTTGCATTTCATCTGGAAGATAAATCGAAATGCTTCACATTTGCAATGTACTTTCAAATTTCAATAATTGAGGATGTATATATATTTTCTTTTTCTTTATATAAAGGGAATGATTCCTGTATCAGTAATGCAGACAATAAATGTATATGTTCATTAATAAGCGTTTGTTATTATACAACATCTGACAACAGATAGTATGAATTACCTGGTCTTTAGGTGTCTGGAAAAGGAAGAAATTCGAATTTGTATGGCTTAAATTTTGCAAACAATAGCGTTAAAACTAGTTTATTATCAAATTATGAAATATGGTATTTTTTTTAAGTTATTAGATTAGTGGGTTAAAATTAGGCATTCAAACTGAAGTTTATGATATATATAATGAGTGAAAATGATAAGATTTGACTGCTACAAATTTTTTTGTAAAAAAAGTGGAAAAAAGTAGCTATGATTCACAGTAACACAGAAAGAAAAGTATGAATAAAACATAATTAAAGTCAATTTCTGATATAGCATGATTCAAATTTGTTTATGGTAGAATGATTGAAAATGAAGCCTCTACTTTATTTTCATTTAATATTGAAATTAGATTATTAATGAAATAAACTGATTTAAATTTTTTTACCATGAATCAGAGAATTCTTCCGCAAGAACAAACATCAATTATCTTGTCTTAAGTTATTTATTATTTCTCTTATGTTTTATTTAATTGTTAAATGTGTTCTGATTTAGACTGGTGTCATATGAGCTATGAACAGAATAGCAGTTACGACTACATGATAAAACTGAACATATGCTTTATATGTTTAATGGCATATATTCTATGAAAACTAAGGATGAAAGTTGGAAGGTAATAATTTGTCTTCTGGTAATATTGTGTAGATAGCGGTAATATTAGGAAATGAAGAATTAGTAAAGAACAAGACATTAAATCCTGAAAAAAAGGTTAATAGTTCAAATCCTGAAAAGACTGTGAAAAGAGACTACAAGAAAATGAACAATCTGACAATCTTATGATGTAAATGTAGAAATGTTTACATATATAACTAGTTAAAATTGTACTGTTAAGTTTGATTGTCTCCCTTGAAGTAAGGGACATTTTGTAACTCAAAAGGACAAGGTTAAGTTTTCAATAAACATATTTGTGTTACAATACTGACACAAACATGAGCACATACATTTACATGAGTTCACTGGAAACATCGTTATTATCTGATGTGATATAAAAAAGCACTATAAATTTCCATGAAATTATGTTATTTTAGATGATGATGTAAAGTTATGTAATAGAGGATGGAGGTGGTTGGGGAATACCTGTTCCTTATCTCTGCAAGAACAGAACACATACAGAACAGTGGCTACCAGTATACTGGAATACTAATACATATAGTCATCCTGAATATTCACTTAATCATAAGCTGTATGTGACCAATATTATCACCATTCTTAAGTTTTCTGAATATGCATATTGATCATTGATTGGTCAATTGGATAAGGAACAGGATGTGCTTGATTATCAAAGGTTATACTATTTATTGTGCTCATAAAATGAAAAGGAATTTGCCTGTGTTGTGCATATAAAAAAAGTGAGAGAGGGATTTACATCTTGTGCTGTGACAGTGAAGGATCTTTGAGGGATGTAATCCGTGAACACTTACATTATGTTTAAGAGACATCCTGCGATTTTTTAAATCGGCTTCTGTCTGTTGATGGAAAAATTAGAAATCAATGAGAATCTTTGACTTATAATGTGACAATCAATGGGAATTGTGGGAGTTTTTTTACGATTAATTTATAATTCAATGAGCCATACATTTCAATTTTTTTTAAACAAGAAATTCAGCTCTATCATATATATTTCTACTCTAGCAAATATCACCTCAATTATCTAACTAAAGTCATTATTGCCTACTCATTTTTGAAATACTCAAAATTAAGAGTAGATGTTCTGCCAACATTTTTTACCGATCACAATAGGTCAAATAAAATATTTCTATTTGATCTTAATAAATAAAAGTATGGCTTTCAAATTATAAACAATGAAAAGAGTACATAATTGTGTATTAAACATATTCAAGTACTTTAGCAAAATTATTCTAAAATTATAATTTTGAAAGACACGGAACAAAAAATCTACTCTTATTCTTGTAGCATGTTTCAATATTTTATCAGCAGCACTATAAAAAAAATCACACAGAATCAATTGCCTGGTCTTTAGTCATATCTCTGTGACGTAATTGAACATTAAAGAAATCGGCCTGGACATCGGAGCCAGTGGATGAAGTAGACAGTTTCCTCATCCAACTGTCCCTTCTAAATGGCTGAATCCTTATTGAGGGTTCTGCATCGTAAACTGAGGAACTACGTCTAGAAGAACTGGCACTGCTGTGCTTCAATCATAGTGGTATAGTCAAAGTATAAAACAGGTAGTTTTTTGTAAAAAAACAATTACTGTAATGAATTTTCCTCAAAGTAAAACATTTAGTGCATTTAATCTTATATCTTGTTTTCAATCAAACAATGTCAATTCAAAACTCCTTTCTGGGTTATTTTCATCATGGAGCACTCAAAATTTAGCAGTTAAAAGTCTGAAGATGCCTAAATATTTTGATCACTATAACTAAAAAAGGTCTGAAAAAATTTATAACAGTCGAACTAAACTCTTATTGACCCTTATATGTCTTTTTTTCAATATATAAAAAAATCCTCTAGAAATCTGTCATAAAGCAACAAAAGATCCTGTTCTGCAATACAATGTAAACATTGTACTACTGTTCTAACCAGTTAAGTTACAAAAATACATAACTTGAATAAGCAAAAACATTTTTGATGAGCATAAATATGTTAAAGCAACTTCATTTTTATTAGTGTATCAACCAATAAAGCATCTAATGAATGTTTAAATAAATATGTGTGCGTCCTTGTATATGTATTTTATGTCATTAAAGCAGACCATATATTATACAGAAATAATTTCTTAATCTTTGAAATATACATACCCTTTCTACTTCACTGTCTGCAAGATGTTGTTTCATTGAATCAACCAAAGATGGACGTCGTTCTTTCTTCACTGTATAGTACAAATATCAAATTTAATTATTTGTTTACAAATATAAATACAAGTCTAGATCAATGATTTAATAAAAAGCTTGTTAATCTTTGCAGTCTTAGTACAAACAAAATGTACTCTTAGTTTTGCAATTGCAGGAATGTTTTGTGTATGTTATTAAGCTATGAAAAGCAAATTCTTTTATGAGAAAAGTAAAATGTATTATCAGAGCGTTAGAAACTTGCATTGTTTAGCGCTAGAACATTATTTGAGCTCTGAGTCTATCAGAGAAAATAATCTGCTGCATTATTTCAAAATGTGTGCTGCTGCGCTTTTCCTTCTCATAACAGAATTCATAATATGAATTATTCAAGACTTTAAAGCCTAAGTAAAATAAATGCCTGCAATTTGTGTCTTCTTTGGCATCAAGACACAGCACAAATTTAGACAAAAAACACTGAATATAAATAACAAATACACATGTATATATATAAACAAAACACCACATAATTAATGATATGATACATGTAGATAAAGTGTGGTCTCACAAGTGACAGCTGTCAGCATCAATAAGTATATCTGAATATAAAATGGGCCTTTTAAAATGTTTTTCCCTGATATCCTGATTAATTCTGCTATTGTGTAAGAATGTTTTTCAAATTGGCTTTTAGATGTTTTTGGAATAGCTTTTATTATTCTTCAAAAAAATATTTCTAGCATGTTAGGAAGTCTTTTCTTAAAAACTCGACCATCTTTAGAAAATTTATTTTTTGAAACTAAACCTAATACCTAAAACATGATATATTTTGGATAATGATAAAAAAGAAGTAAGATATAAATATATATTAATGAGACGGCAACTAAACGATACAATGAAAAGAAAATGTTCTAGAGTGTCTCAACTGTCAGCATATGAACAAATCAATTTAGTGTGCTTCTTATGAGACCACACTTTTCTAGTATTAAATGATTGGCAAATGTTTGAATTCTCATCGTATGTATATAAGGAATACATTTTTAAATATTTGTACATTCAAAATACATATTTGTCTTAATATTTCAAATTGCTGACCTGAGTTTCTAAGCAACCGTATCAATAACACTACATGCACTAAGAGTACAATGAAATATTATTGTCATGGTTGCTTAAAAAGACAGATGAAAAAACAAAATGTATTTTAAAAACTTCACATTTCTCAAAATTTCAATTTCACTTGGCAAATAAGACTATTTGAGAAAATTAAGTCTATTTTTTTTTTTTTTTTAGATTGAATGGATCTAATGATTTGAAGAATTACCTTTTTTATTAGGATTAATATATTTCACAGATAAGATATCAATTACCTACCACTTGTCTGAAAAATAACTGCTTTGGTTAAAACTGACCATAAAAAACCCCATAATTTTCACTCCTAACACTTCAATTTTCTACTTTTGTTCTAACTAAGACATTTACACCCAATGGAGTTTGAATTAAAAGGTTTAAAAAGCCTACAGGAAGGACAAATGATTTCAAACATGCCAAATTTATATTAATCTAAATAGTTATTTTTTATCTTTTCAATTAAGCGTGGAGATAGACAAAAATATTTATGGTGGAATTTTTTTTTAACCGGAGTTGCTGTCCTAAAATATGCAAAGTTTGCCAAACCCACTCTCTAAATTGTAAGGATATCCTAATTACTAAGATGAATTGCCTAGATACAAGTCAAATGATCTAAAGTTAAGCTATGATTTATGACTAGACACTAAACACACAAATTGGAATGCGCAATTCAAAAAATTCAACTAGCCGTAATGTTCTGCACCATATTTTGCATCAAGCTATTATTTATAAATAGCAATTTTAAAGCAATATGATCTTGTAAAAAGTGTCTAACCTGCTTGTAGCTCTTCTCACACAACAATTCTTCTTCTATAATTGATTGTATGTTATTGGTATACCGAAAAGTAGATGACAATTCTTTTTCTAATTAAGTTGATCACAGAATTTTTCTGTAATTGGAAGCAATTTGGCTCAAATATGTAAGGAATTTTGTTTAATAACTGATACATATTTAATCATATGGATGAAAAATTGCTATCTTAAAATCAAGCTTTTCGGTATGGTCATTTAGTATTACAGCTAGTTATAAAATAGACAGCTGATAATAGCGCTTCTGCAGAATTGCTATAGCTTTGGGGGTATCATTTTCACTTGGCTTTACATACTCTGCGGTGGTTTTTGCAGTTGGCTTTGGTCTTGGCCTTCCACTGAAAAAAAGTACATATCAATTTCATATGCAACAAAATGAGTGAAAATAAACGAGTGAGTGAAAGACGAAATCCAGCTAACGCATGTCTCTCCCCTACCTTCTCCTGGCCCATTAAGTAACAGTTGTGCAATTTTTGTTAGTGCTAAGGTTATAATATGTGCATTGTGCAATAATGCTTCAGTGCAAATAGGTATGAAGTGAGCAGTTCTGTAAAATGTTTAGCGCTAGAACATTATTTGAGCTCTGAGTCTATCAGAGAAAATAATCTGCTGCATTATTTTAAAATGTGTGCTGCTGCGTTTTTCCTTCTCATAACAGAATTCATAATATGAATTATTCAAGACTTTAAAGCCTAAGTAAAATAAATGCCTGCAATTTGTGTCTTCTTTGGCATCAAGACACAGCACAAATTTAGACAAAAAACACTGAATATAAATAACAAATACACATGTATATATATAAACAAAACACCACATAATTAATGATATGATACATGTAGATAAAGTGTGGTCTCACAAGTGACAGCTGTCAGCATCAATAAGTATATCTGAATATAAAATGGGCCTTTTAAAATGTTTTTCCCTGATATCCTGATTAATTCTGCTATTGTGTAAGAATGTTTTTCAAATTGGCTTTTAGATGTTTTTGGAATAGCTTTTATTATTCTTCAAAAAAATATTTCTAGCATGTTAGGAAGTCTTTTCTTAAAAATTTGACCATCTTTAGAAAATTTATTTTTTGAAACTAAACCTAATACCTAAAACATGATATATTTTGGATAATGATAAAAAAGAAGTAAGATATAAATATATATTAATGAGACGGCAACTAAACGATACAATGAAAAGAAAATGTTCTAGAGTGTCTCAATTGTCAGCATATGAACAAATCAAAGTAGTGTGCTTCTTATGAGACCACACTTTTCTAGTATTAAATGATTGGCAAATGTTTGAATTCTCATCGTATGTATATAAGGAATACATTTTTAAATATTTGTACATTCAAAATACATATATGCTTAATATTTCAAATTGCTGACCTGAGTTTCTAAGCAACCGTATCAATAACACTACATGCACTAAGAGTACAATGAAATATTATTGTCATGGTTGCTTAAAAAGACAGATGAAAAAACAAAATGGATTTTAAAAACTTCACATTTCTCAAAATTTTAATTTCACTTGGCAAATAAGACTATTTGAGAAAATTTAGTCCATTTTTTTTTTTAGATTGAATGGATCTAATGATTTGAAGAATTACCTTTTTCATTAGGATTAATATATTTCACTGATAAGATATCAATTACCTACCACTTGTCTGAAAAATAACTGCTTTGGTTAAAACTGACCATAAAAAAACCCATAATTTTCACACCTAACACTTCAAATTTCTACTTTTATTCTAACTAACTAAGACATTTACACCCAATGGAGTTTGAATTAAAAGGTTTAAAAAGCCTACAGGAAGGACAAATGATTTCAAACATGCCAAATTTATATTAATCTAAATAGTTATTTTTTATCTTTTCAATTAAGCGTGGAGATAGACAAAAATATTTATGGTGGAATTTTTTTTTAACCGGAGTTGCTGTCCTAAAATATGCAAACCCACTCTCTAAATTGTAAGGGTGTCCTAATTACTAAGATGAATTGCCTAGGTATAAGTCAAATGATCTAAAGCTAAGCTATGATTTATGACTAGACACTAAACACACAAATTGGAATGCGCAATTCAAAAAATTCAACTAGCCGTAATGTTCTGCACCATATTTTGCATCAAGCTATTATTTATAAATAGCAATTTTAAAGCAATATGATCTTGTAAAAGGAACTTATGAGTGTCTAACCTGCTTGTAGCTCTTCTCACACAAAAATTCTTCTTCTATAATTGATTGTATGTTATTGGTATACCGAAAAGTAGATGACAATTCTTTTTTTAATTAAGTTGATCACAGAATTTTTCTATAATTGGAAGCAATTTGGCTCAAATATGTAAGGAAATTTGTTTAATAACTGATACATATTTAATCATATGGATGAAAAATTGCTATCTTAAAATCAAGCTATTCAGTATGGTCATTTAGTATTACAGCTAGTTATAAAATAGACAGCTGATAATAGCGCTTCTGCAGAATTGCTATAGCTTTGGGGGTATCATTTTCACTTGGCGTTACATACTCTGCGGTGGTTTTTGCAGTTGGCTTTGGTCTTGGCCTTCCACTGAAAAAAAGTACATATCAATTTCATAAGCAACAAAATGAGTGAAAATAAATGAGTCAGTGAAAGACGAAGTTCAGCAAACACATGTCTCTCCCCTACCTTCTCCTGGCCCCTAAGTAACACTTGTGCAATTTTTGTTAGTGCTAAGGTTATAATATGTGCATTGTGCAATAATACTTCAGTGCAAATAGGTATGAAGTGAGCAGTTCTGTAAACAGAACAAATGTATTACAGTGTAATTAGTCAAAGTATTATTTCATAGAATTAATATACTGTAACAGGCTTATGGAAAAGTTTGAAAGACACTAGAATGGAGAATACAATAATGTAGAACTTGACATACAGGGAAGACTTTCAAATTTATTGAAGTTAAGTGAAGAAATCGTTTAAGAAACATGGTATAAATGAATGGTATGAGTAAGAAAATTGGTCATATTGAAATTCAGAATTAAATTGTGTAAGGTAAATTCTGGCTAAAACAAAGGAATTGTTAAACAAACCTGGTTTAAGAGACCCCCAGTCAATATCATCATCATCATCATTCTTCTTCTTATGGTCTCTGAAAATATCAATAATATTGAAAATACACATGTAAAAATTAAAAATAATTTTCTTTATAAAAAGGTTAACATATAATTTCATTGTATTGGAAGGAATATATAATATTTCATTCAACATGTAACCAAATAGCCAAGATCTGCACAACAAAATGTAGCATTGACAGGTGCAATCAAAACCTAACCCAGATTTGTATAACGAAATGCTATCTGAGATCTGTGCTACTAAAAGTTAGCAAAGACATGTACAACCAAAGCTAGTCAATCCATGTAAAATCAAACGCTTTCACAAACGTGTACAATCAAAACCTAGGCTAGACCTGTGCAACTGAATGCTTGAAAACTCTCGTAGAACAAAAAGCTAGTCCAGGTATATACTTTGGATTCATTTATTTTCGTTGATATCAATTTTCTGTGATTGATGAAATCTTGCATTTTTGTGGATACTTAATTATGTTGTTTTGCTTAAGTCTGCATTCACTAGAATGTTTATAATTCATTGAACATTTAAAATTGTGATTCAACTCTTCCCAGGAAATCAACAAGAATTTGTATCCCATGAATAATAATGAATCCACAGTATTAATAACACACCTCCTTATTTTAATATATGTGAGCTAAGTTTCAGGTATATGTGACCACAAACTACCCTATAACAAAACTTTAACCTGATATCAGACAGACTAGCAGATATGCAAACAAAACACATAATACCCCATGTCTATCTTAAGAAAGGAACAAATGTAACCATAGACAAATTTCTTTTTTCTTTATCTAACTTCATTCATGATACCACTATTAAATTGAATAATTTTAAGCTTACCTGTGTTTCAAGAGAGACCTGAAGTCCATAGCTGAATCTTTAGGATCTGAAAATACATTTCAGTCAAAATATATAACAAATTGCTTACTTGATTACACATTAGTTGCAAATCTGAATTCCAGGGGTATATAAGTGCCCCCCTCCCCAGCAAATATTATAAAGCATGGAATATTTGGGTGTTGCTGTCAGATCTTTGATAGTTGTTGTTTATACCTCATTCTTGTTATTGAAGATTTTACCTCTAGATGTCTTTTGGTTATGTTCGGTCCCTGTCTCAATGGCTTATACCTCCCATCTTTCATTATCTGTATTTGTGTCAAAAGGGGTCGATATGAAACCCCCTGTTATTGAACAATTCAGGACTGGATTGTATTTTTGCTTGTCATTGTTACTTCAATTGGTAGCATACAGGATAAATCAAGGGAGAAGAGGAAACAGTTTGTATTTCCCTCTCTTTACATTAATCCTTTTTAAGGGACGACATCAAAAGTTCAATGAAGGATAAAAAACTTAATTCACATAGTTTTTTCACTGAACCCAACACTCCCCCTCTTAACTTAATTTGTGAAAAATTGATTGACTAATAGGGATATATGTAAAATCGATTTTAGATTATTAAAACTTGCAGCAATGTTGACCCTCCCACCCCCAAACTATTTGATTTAAGTTTTTTTTATCCTACATCAATCTTTTGATGTTGTCCCTAACAACAGAGATTATCACACATGCATAAAATGTAAATCAATGACACTCATTTATTGCATGGGTCATCTTTACTTTCATTAATATAAAGACTGACAAAATATCATAGCTTACTGAGCATAGTACTTGATCTACCCTTCTTGCATTAAATGCAGTTTAAAGTTACTTCTGTATTGTTTCTTTCTAATTTTAAGACAAAATCAGTCATTAAAACATTACATGTAGGTCAGTGTGACCTTATTTATCTACAGACCTTTGATATTATCAAAAATGTGTCCATTGATAAAATATCATCTGAGTACTGACCAGCAGTTGTATAGATTTAGCCATCACTTCACAAAAAAACTTACCACTAAAATTCATCTTAAGTACACAACATTTTGTGAAATGGGTGCCTGGATTACCACAAAACTTTATTAATACCTTTTTCTTTACTTTGTGATGGTCATTTGTTAGTGAATGAACTTGAGCATTTTGTTTATTCGTTTGAATCATGTTATCATTCTTTATGTTTCCTGCTTTGCATATTTGTTAATTTTAACTTTTGCTCTAAATAAGTTGCAAATAGGAGCTCAGCAGATTTTTTGTAACTTTGTTTGCAGTAGTCCTTTTTCTCATAAAACCATGTGCATATACTAGTTAGTTATTCTTCTTCCAAAGCACTTCTTATTAATTTGAAGTTTGCAATTTTAATTGGATAATAAATATATGAAGTCACAATGGAAAAGTGATTGTTGTATGACATCGATAGTTCAAGAGGTGCAGATTTTTGGGTCAACAGGCTCATTTTCCAAATAGCGATAAGGTCTATTCTTCGAATCAACAATGTGTTGTAAAACATAAAATCAAAAGTTTCTGTGTTAAAAGATTAGAATATATTTATCCCAATGGTTGCCACAAACTTCTAAGCAATTTGTAAGAGTTGTGTCACATAAACTTGGTCCACCTTTTTATTTTGGAGATTTCTGAGAAAAGGACTACTGCAACCCTCATTTTTAAAATACTTGCCATTATTGTGCTTTGCGCTACTAAGCTCTGAATCTTTGTTTCATATCCATGTAGCTTGCTGCTGCGGCTGCTGATTGAACGCTGCCTTGTGCTGTGCATGTGTGGTTGGGTCAAAGGTGAAAGGTGAGGATAGCATTTGATGAGTGTTAGCATCCAACATCAGAGATCAATTTGCAAATCTTCTTGGGTGATGGCCTTTTAACAACCATCCAAAGGAAGCAGTTCTGCCAAGTGCTGATAAGCAATTTTCTTTATATGATACATGCAGTGCAAGGTGCAGATTGGTTTATGATTTGTGCAATAGGTTGGCTATTCCAAAATTAATGTATGGGAGGTTGGAAGGCCCTTTTTTCCAAAAGACCCCTGTCCATATAATTTTAATCAGAAATTTGAAATGCTTTTTGTGTGGATGATTGTTTCAAACTTTGCTATTCATATATCATTAATATTAGGTGCCTTCTTACTCCCCAAATATTCAATTATGGAATACCCCAATGTATTTATACATGCATACTAATGAGATAAATGTACCTACAGCGACTTAACCATAAACATGGTCAATGTAATGATATATATTTAGTTCAAAATCTACACAATCTTTTTGTAAATTTCATCACCATTGTAATTTTTTTTAATATTTATTAATATGGAAATGAAATATACAAAATATTAAATTATGAAGATATCAGACTTCATGCTTGTACCTTAGACAACAGCTACGCTATAGGCCATTATTTATTCAAACGCAATGGCCTGTCTGCAAATGTTACATGCTTCGATAATTTGACTCATATTGCTTTTTATATCGCAATGCTACGCTAATGCCACCAAAAAACAAACCTTTAACAAAAACACTAAATGTTGCCTGGTCGACTGGAACACCTTCTTGTTCAACAATAACTGTGTACTTAGATTCATCAGAGAATCTTGCTTTGTTAATGTTGAGAGAAGAACCTTGGTCCTTATGGATGATACGTGTTCTGGTGTCATCCTTCAACTCTCTCTTTCCACGGAAGAATTTCACATTAGGTGCTTGTAGACCTGGCTTCACATCAAGTGCACAATTGACTTTGAGATCCTCTCCTACAAATGACAATGTTAATTTAAGATAATGTAAAATTAGTGACTTTTTTTATGCAAAAACTAAAAAAAATGAAAATGAACAACTATGTACCTCTGGTGAATTGGGCATACTGTCATATCAACAAATACATGCCTTCAACTATGTTGAAAATTTTTGGTGAATAAGTGACAATGTTACTTCAACAAATTTACACCTTCAACAATGGTGACAATGTCTGGTGATTTTAGGGATAATTTCACATCACAAATATATACCATCAACAATGGTGACATTTTCTGGTGAATTAATGACAATGTCACATCAACAAATACAAAAATTTTAACAATGGTGACATTGTCTGGCAAATTGGTGCAATGTCACTTCAAACAAATACATACCTTCAACAAAGGTGACATTTTCTGGTGGATTAGTGACAATGTCACATCAACAATGATGACATAGTCTGCTGAATTAGTGATAATGTCACATCAACAAAAACCTATCTTCAACAATGGCAATAATGTCTATTGAATTAGTGATAATGTTACACAAATTTATCAGACATTATCACATTAACAAATATATACCTTCAACAATGGTGACATTGTCTGGTTTCTTGGCAAGAGCATGTGTGGGACCTTCAATCTTCTTTTCTGGTTTTTCCTCCTTCTTCTTAGAGACTGATATCTTTCTAGGTCCAGCATCTTCATATTCTACATCATCTAAAATTAGTTATTTAATCATCTTTTTAAATAAAAGATAAAACAAAAATTTAAAAATCTCTCTGTCTCAATCGTCCTTTTATCAGAACTAATCTATAAGCACTGTAAAAATTCTTAGAATTTGACAGCTTTTCAAATATTTATAATTTTTACTTAAGTTCCTTTTAAGGTAAATAAACAGGAACATATGATGCATGTTTTGTGAATATTTCTTTTCGTAGAGCTTAAACTATTGTTCAAATTGATGACATCTACCTGATTAAAAGTTTCAAACTCAAGAACAGTTGTACATATTGATAAACAACAAAATCATAATCCCTTATCTAAATAATATCATTTAAAATAAAAAATTGTTTAAAAATATACAGCAAGCATCTATTACTTCAGTGACTTCCTATTCCCTATTCTATAATTTGTTGTATTTCATAGCAGTCAGATTTATCGGAAGAGGAAATAAAATGCCCAGAGTAAACCACTTTGGTGAGTACCAGCAGTTTGGGGGAGCATGTAGATCATATAGCTTTAATCTGGTCAGAAAATCAGAGAAAGAGTAAGTGGGCAATTATATAATGCATGCTATCAAACCTGCTTTAATTGTCACTCTTTAGCTAAAACATTACTTTAAATAGCAGGTCATCCTCTTCTAATCCCACTGTAGTAATATCTATGTATGTTGACCCTCAAATCAAAGGTCATCTCTCTAATATGCTAATTTTCTTCTGACCCTAAGAGTGACTTTAATATACAGGTTTTACTCTACTTATCCCCCCTTTTTTTAAGTATAACAGTGGCTTCTTGTTGTAAACAGATCTCCTGAATCTCGACTTGAGTAGGTCTGAACTAAGCCTTTCAGCAACAAAATTTGAATGTTGTATTTCAAAAACAATTGTGGAACACAAATTAAACTTACCGTGATTCATGACGATTAATGGAATTGATGGTCGATCGTCATCTCCTTCATAACCATCCGACAGGTCATCTTTATAATTAAGTTAATTAATTAATGAGTTATCACCCTTGTCTGCTTATTAATTAAGTTAATCATTTAAAAAAATGTTCACTTCAAAGCTTTTTAACATTTTAATGAAAAAAAAATAAAAAATTTCCACTTCAACTTTTGTTTGTTTGAATTTGATAAAAAAAAAATAACTACTCATTTTGTTCATTTAAATCTTTACGTTCTAATGAATTTGGTTGGACTTCTATAGAATTCGGTTTAAAACAATAAAAGTTTACTTTATATTCGCATAAAAAAGATTGAAAAAAAGAGATCAATACAGTAATAATGAAATTCAGGCACTGTTGATGCACTTACAAAATTACAACACCAATAAATAATCGGTGAAAGTATTATATTCTTCAATGCGTTTTAGACATTTATTGGTTAATTTTGATCATTTCAATCCTAAACCTATTTTTACTGTTAACGCTACAGAGGTTAAATTTTTGTCTGATTATCTAAGATATACTATATTTAAAGCATACATTTAAACAGTGAATTTAGTATATTAAATTGATATATCTACATTATAAAGCCGAGCTGTTAAAATGAAACATGATCTTCACATGTGAATCAGCAAATAAATTTTCGACACCGATTTGGTGTCAGTTTTACAAAAAAAAACTTACAACTAAGATTGAATGTAAGTCATGAACAATTCAGTATACTTACGATCAATCTCAGTCGTAAGTTTTTTTGTGAAACCAACTCTTGGTATATAAAAATGGATCTTTTTGATTTAATTATTATTTAGGACGGTTATATTGTGTTTAGCTTGCAACATGCTAAATGTAATTCTTCGTATAATTTATAATATTTGTAGCATATATTTTTTAAGAAATTTTATTGGTGCCAGCATCTAATATATCATGTTATATAATTTATATACTAGCTGCAAAAGCAAATTATGCAAAAGCTTATTGATATATACATAACTTTGTAAATAACATAGAATATGTTATACAATTTTCCTCTCAATGGATGATAAATTCTGGAGTTTTTGGCACAAAGATATTCAAAGTCTGATTATTCTTATTATAAGCAGTTAAGTCAGCCAGATTACATGTATATAAATATTGTTAACCTGAATTTTTCTCATTTGATGCAATTTTAATTTTATCATTTTAATTGCTTCTAATAATTTAGTGTTGCAAAAGTTTCCATTTTCTTACAGATTTATGTTGAATGAAAACTTTGGACTTCTCACAAAAGCCTTCAAGTTGTCATTTTGAATTTGTGTTCTCTATTCCAATAATCGGCTTGAAAATTTGACTTGCTGAATCATATTACGAACAGTTTCTAAACTATGGGGTTTCAAATGTCCTTTAGTAAAATGTTGAAATAAGAAATAAAAATTTACGAAAAAAATAACCTTTCTATGAAAAACAACCAAAATTCTATGTTCAGTGAAAATTTCTGATAAAATTGTAAAATCCACAGCAAGGGTGATACTGTGAGTTATTGCTATGACGACAGTCACATGACAATGTCCCAACACTGAAGATTTTATAATGTGAAGATAAAATTGAAACATTTCCTGTTGTTTTTGTGCTTTTCTTTTTCTTTTTTAAATTTTCTTATTCTTATAATATAAAAAAAAAATTTTTTTTAATAGTTTTGATAAAGAAAACAAAAAACAAAATTAAAATTATAGTAAAAATAAATATATACTGTTTAAAGATATAATTGAAATTTTATGAAAAAAAAATGCTAAATATAGAATGATTTACATATGAAATGTTTTATATGATATTTTTACAACATATAAAATAATTAGGGACATATATCATGCAAGACATCTGTACAGCAAAGCTCAGCCAACTGCATGCATGCCTTAATAGTCAACAGCCAATCAAAAACAATCAAATTCACTTTAAATTGAAGAAAAATAATCTTTAAAGACGGCCTATCATTAATTTGATTTTTTTTTTGTGGGAAATAAAATTTAATCCATTAACAGATATGCAACAAGTATTTGAATATTGAAATTAAAGGTGCTGATAGCGAAAAACAAATCCTGAAATTTTCCTTATATTTGACTGTTGACTATCATACAAAGTAAAGTAAGTACATACCTGCCTCTTCAAGTTCAAGGATAGTAGTAGGTTGTTTAATATACATCTTTGGTTTCCGAGGAGGAGTTCGATTAAATTTATTATCTGTTAAAAATTCAGCATAAAATTGACAGTACCGGTGTGTTATGACTTGTCATTTAAGTAAAATTGGAGGACATGTAAATTGTGAACATGTCAGTCTGGGGTTAGACCTATATATCTATGATGTCAGATATATATTTTCCCGAAGTAAATGACGCAGGTATACATTTTTATACTCCTTACCTATACTCAACGTATACGAAAACAAATCTTAAATATGATATCCATATCACAGGCAGTGAGATAAAACATGCACCTAAACAAGAAGCAGGCAGAACAGAACATCTACAAAAAAACAAGAAAGTTATAAAAACTTCATTTTTCAAGAATTATTTACAGTCAGCACTTATTTCAATCAATATTGAAACTGTTTCCTAATAAATCAGATCAATATCTGATTATAGGCCAGTTGTCTCCCTTTGCTCACTGAACTTTGACCCTACCTGTATTTTCATCATCAATAACTATAGATGGTGGAGGAGCTGAGACTTTCTTTGGAGCATCTGCTGCTGGTTCTTCAAGAGGTGCAAAAAGGTCAAAGAAGAAGGAAAAGTAACAGAACTAAAGTAAACTACAGTAAAACAAAGATTAAAAGTGCTCCTACAAAAATGACTGAACCATCTTTTTCAAGAGAAATTTGACAAAACTCTTCTTAAATTTAATAAAGTTCACATTCACTGTGATAATAAATGTACAAATTTCTATTTACGATCAAGTCTTTAGATTTTGCAGTCATTTTCATAGGACAAAACCGAAAATTAAACCTACTGTGAAAACTAAAGATACATTAAACAGAAACTGTGAATGTTAGCAAGAATTATAAGTATGGAGAATGTTCAAAGATAAAATTAAAAATAAACTAAATCCTTTGGACTTAAGGTGACAGACAAAACTTAACAGAAAAACAAATATTCATGAGTTTAGTTTGAAAATAAAAACTATAGGTTTGAGTTTTTGCTGAAGGGCCTCTTGAATAAGTAAAATAACTTAAAGGAAAAGACAGGCATGTCTATTTAATTCAAATTCTAGACGCTTGAAATTTCCTTAAAACTTTTGGACATAAAAGAAGACTTTTTATTCTTGTATAAAGAATACTGACTTTAATCTAAATTATCAAGCATTCACAGCTTCATATTCATATGGCATTTTCTATAATAAATAAAGGGTGCAAATTATAAAATAATATATCATAAATACATATTTTATAAAAAAAAAAAAAAAAGAAGAAATTAATGGAATTGACAGGTAAAAAAAAGATGAGCAAGAAGAGTAATGCAAATGTATCAGAAAATTAGAAAAGCAAAAAAAAATATATGCAGTGAAATAGCTTTAGAAAGAAATTTTATCACTTTCAAAACTGGGCTGATAAACTTTCATACATATTGCTGATTACTGTTTAACTTCAGAGTACATTTATATCAATTACAGAATCCCATCCAACTAGCAAAAGCTTTAAGTTATATATATATATATCTGAATGGGTGACAACCTGTCGATTCCATTTATTCAAAAAAATAAAATATTACAACATCAAATATAGTGTAAACTGAAGTGGGCTTCATATTCTTTCGTGTATTGTGTATATAAATTACAATGTAAATGTTCTTTCCATATGAGGACTATTTTTTTCTTGAGCCAATAACAAATGCCAAAGTTTATAACTACAAGCCATTTTTTTAAATTAAAAACTGATTTTACAGAAATAAAAACGCAAAATATTTAATCTTAGCAGCAATGTATGGTACAAAAAGAAACACTTACATGGTACTTTGAAAATTATAATAAAGGTGCTATGATGTTAATGTGAACAGAACTAAATAACTTAATAAGTAGTGTTTTTCAAGGAAATCAAACTTTTTGTGCTCTTTTTGTACAAATATCTTCATTTCTAAAACATTCTAATTGCATTAGCTAAGTAAAGGCAAGGTTTTGTATGTCTCCACAAGAAAAAGGGAAACAAAAATTAATTTCTATAAATGTAAAGTCAATTCAAAACTACTATCATTTAACATTTCCAAAATACCCTTTAATACTTGAGAAAAAATTGTTTTAAGTCAATCTGTTCATACAACATTCCATTAAATCAAAATCATATTGTGTGGAAATAATACTAAACTTAAATAGTGGATAAATCTAGCAAATATATAAGTGTGCAAAAACAGTGCTGAGTCAGGAAAACACATTCTGGTAAATGAATCCAATTTCTCTTTAAATGAACTACAATGTAATTTCATACATTCCCCACTGAATCGAAAAACTATATTTATATCATTTAAAGTTTACACCTTTTAGGACTGAATATCTTGGAAAAATAAAATTATATAAATTTTATTACCACAATATATTCTTTCCCAAAGATAATAGTATAAGTATTCAAAAGTAAACCTACAAAATTTCGATTTCTACAAAATAAGAAATAGATTCATTTTCCAGATTTATTTCTATACATAAATACAGAGTTCACTTCTATTTAAAGTTATACCTTTCTTTTTCTCAGGAGCTTTTGACTTCTCAGGTTCTTTAATTTGTGGTTGTATCTTTTCTACTGGCTTAACCTGTTCAGGTTCTGGGATTTTCTGACATACAAATAATAAATCATAACATATTTAACAATCATTTATATACATATCAGTAGTTCAAATAATTTTTTTTTCAGGTCCTCTATGAATCTTTTCTGCATGTGTTCTTCAATTTTGACTTTCCTAGAGTGGATGGTCTTTGCTTGAAAATTAAAATGGTCATGACACTTTCATTCTTAAAAGCAAATTTAAAATTCTATAAGTGGTAGAGACGATTTTCATTGATTGCATTATTTTAATCACTTCTCAGTATGAAGAACCCTAAACAGAGTGTTGTTATACAAGTCTTAAATCCATCCAATTATATATCCACCACTTCGATTAGGTAAATGCACAAAAAATAGAACATTAAGACACTGATCACTTTCAGTCTAAAAGAGTAAAAAAAGTTGATAGTGGATTTTGCTTCTTGTAAGTATCATCCATACAGTAATTTAAAGTAAATTTATATACTGCTGGATTTAGCTCATGTATTTTTTTTCTCAAATATAGCTGGTCCAATTCTCACTAAACTTCAATATATTTTCATTTAAATAGTAAGATTGATGACCTCCCTTTTTTCTGAAAAGTCAATCTGGCTATGTACCTGTTCTATAACTTTTCCTGTGGGATCATCACCCAACATAGGAGTAACTTCTGGCAATGCCATGTCAGGGTTTTCTGTGGAAGAAAAAGATCATATTCAATGTATTCAACTTTTTTTACAAATATTCAAAACATTAATTAAAGAAAAACTCATACTATGAATACTAATTCACAGCTGTTCCTCCTACAGCTATAAACAGTTGAACTTATATCCAATTGAGCTGTAAAGGTTTTATTTATAATTTCCATTCAAAATCAACACTTTCTGCACATCTAAATAGGTACTTCCTGTAACTATTACATGTATACTATATACATATTTTTCTCTCATTCTTTTATTATATACAAAACTCCTAATAATTGTTTATTTTGTCAGATATACAACAATTATTGGGATTTTTTAATTTTATTTTATCAAATATACTTTCTAGGCACCCATGTATTATTAGTTAAATTCAAGGTGTTATTTTTAAATCATCTGTTAATTTACTCATTGTGTAATTTTAACAACTAGTTACATTGAAGACCCATTGGTGGCCTTTGGCTGTTGTCTGCTCTATGGTCGGGTTGTTGTCGCTTTGACACATTCCCCATTTCCTTTCTCAATTTTATCTATACATATTGTGACATTTGGACTGAGCATGGATTTCCATTGCGGGTTATTCAAGCTCTTACCCTATTCGAGCAACCAGTCTTGCTCCTTTGAAAGTTCATGTGATTGCTTCAGTTTTTTTCTTTTTTTAACTTTAATTTGTTTTTTCTTAATGAAATGATGTATGCTAAATAAAAAGGTTGTCTCTAATCTAAAATCTCTTTGGTTTTCAGAAAGGCAAAGGAACTCAAACAGTTTGTAAGCTTGCATTAAACATCACAAAGTGATTACTACAAGAATTGCTCAAAACCCTGAAATAAGCACCAATAATACTCACCACTGACAACAAGAGTGGCAGATGTCATTGCTTTTCCAAACTCATTTTCTAGGTCAATTTGATATTTGCCGCCATCATCTGGGTAAACTTCAGGGATATACAGACGACAAACATTGTCCTTGAATGTGATTTGACAATCTTTGCTATGCTTAAGTTTATCTCCATCCTTTGACCACACAACCTCAATAGGTTCATTCCCAGCAACTTTGGCAATCAAGTCACATGCATCACCATCAAGTACTTCCTATGAACACAAAAAAAAATCATAAATATTGAAAAACTATCATCCTCCATAATTTTTTCATTGTTTTGTTTTACATAAAATGACAGTATTACATTAGGTTGTACAAAACCTGGTATTCTAATGTCTGTCTGGTATGTCAGTCTATATGTAGGATGATTTTATGTTGCCCGATTGTTTATGTATTTAGATACATTGAAAACATGGTGCACAGGGCTTTCATGAAAATATGGCAAGTGATTGCTTTTGCTCCATGTTCAAGGCCTCACTTTGTTCAGATGAAGAACAGCAATCCTCTGCTCAATTTATTTTAACTGTGTGTATGAACTTTGTGTCAAAAACTTAACATCTTATCCCTTTTCATATACAGGATACAAATTATGATTTCTACTGCTTGTGAAAGTTGTCTATGAGCTCTAATAAAATTTCTACAAAAAGTTGTGTTTTCAACTTAATAGAGATGATTTGTTTCAAAATTGTCATGCTGTTTCAAGTGTATAATACCTGTCCTAAATATTTTCAATATATATAAGTTGTATTGTAAAACATATTTACCGTTGGTGCCAACTTTTGGGTGAATGATGGTGGTGATCCTTTAGGTACTTTTGGTTTAGGAGCCATTAATGCTGAAATTAAAACATGTCAAAATTATACTTCAGACAAAATAAGCCATCTGAAAAATATTTCTAACTGATATGTTTTGGATAATTGTTTTATTTCCTCAAGTAATTGATGGTTAATATTCTTTTCACTGGCTTTTAATTGATGAATGTCATAAATGACCAACCACATTATCCAATCCTTGATTATGGTCTAAGGTTTTTGCATTCAATATTTAATTTCAGTACAAACAAGAACTTGTCCATAGTACATGGATGCCCCACTCGCACGATCATTTTCTATGTTCAGTGTACTGTGAAATTTGGGTCATAAAACTGATTTGGTATTTAAATTAGAAAGATCATATCATAGGGAACTTTTGTACTAAGTTTCAAATTGATTGGACTTTAACTTCATCAAAAACTACCTTGACCGAAAACTTTAAGCAGGACGAACGAATAGACAAACGAAAGGACGCACAGACCAGAAAACTGCAGCATCTGAATGTATATAAGATTAATTTTTCTTTTGTTATTGCTATGTGTTTATTTTTTATTTTATTTTTTCATGTAATTACTGCTTATTCATATCATTTCTGTTTTCCTTTGAACATTGTCTTGTCTGTCCTTTTTTGATTGACAGGAGTTTACTGTGGACTATTCAGTACCTTGACAAGTGTTTCATTCAGAAAAGATAAGGCTTATTCCATATGTTTAAAAATTCACAGTACCCAGAGAAAACACTTTGAATATCAGACAGACAGACACCCTTCCATAGTTTTAAGTGCTTCCCCTGGGTCCTGTAAATATTTGGTCATATAATCTTACATAAAAAAAGACAATTGATACAAACCTTTGAGGTCAACTCTAGCTGACCCTTCTCCTTCTCCTCCAGGTGTTTTGATGCTAAACTTGTATTCACCAGAGTCTAATTCTTTTGGCTGAAGTGGAAAATTGTAGAGTATATTGATAAACATTGCACTAATGGATTGACTAAAATAGAAATACTTTTTTCACAAAAGTTTGTTTATTTATTCTTTCGCTTATTGATTAAATTTCATTGTATTATAATCACACTGATATTAAACCTGAAAAAAACTTTCTCGTTTGCCTAAAAAAGCATGAAAAATTGAACAAATATGGATGCAGGATCTTACTAAATCAAGAATTTTTTTAAATTGCTCAATTAAATTGTGACGAAGTGGGCTAAAGGCAAAATAATATCTGTGAAAATAAGGTGATCTACAATATACTAGAATTGAGACAGAACTTTTAAACGTTCTTTCTGGTCACTAGTCTTTCTAGCAATCATTTAGTTAGTTAGGGTACAGATTCCTAAAGTCATAAGCTGTTTACCTTATATGTGAATAATATAAATAACAAATAACACACTACTTACATTTAAAACTTCACACACAACATTGTAGCAATCTCTGTCTTGAGATATCTCAAGGAAATATTTTCCACCATGTTTGACTGGCTTATTTAAGAAGTACCACATGGCTGTTGGTTTGGTCTTACATTTAACTTTTTGTGTTATGCATAATCGTTTCCCTCCTTCTTCCAATGTTACTTGTGGTAGACCTTGGAACTGGGGTGGTGGCTCTGCAGCTCTGATAAAAGTTAAGAACACAAAAATATCACAGCAGTTTAACCATACCTTTAACAGGCATCTAAATTTGAGTACATGTCATAACCTTATAAAGCTTTAACAACTGTCCATTGCTCTTATTTATTTAAATTAAATGACAAAAATATATCAAAGAAAATCTTAAAATGAATGCACATTTGAAATATCAACATACGACTTGATTATCTCCCTTTGTCCAGCAGGAATATATCCCTGGTTTATTTATTTACCCAAGATTTAATAAACTGCTTCGCCTAGCGCAGCCAGATAAAAGTGCAGAGGTCCAACCCTGAACAGTTGAGGCAAAAATGGACACAATATACAATTTTGATACAAGTCTGGACTAGAATTCAATATTTGACACATTATAGGTTTCTAAAACATAATAAATGTAGTCAAAGAACTTAAAATTAATTATATGATTTGAATTTATATTCAATTGAAGATATCTTGCTTTTGTGCAATACACTCTGCTGTTGTACATTACTTTGTAGATTTTTGAAATAATTTAAAATTTCTTATATCTTGGAGAAAAAATATATCAGTGAATCCATAATGACTTCAGTCTGGTATTGAACAGACTTTGTTAATTCCCCATACTTACTTAGGAGGTTCGTCCATATTAACAGTGATGGTAGCATTTCCTTCTCCATGTGCATTCTTGGCTACAACTTTGTATTCAGCTGCATCATTCTTAGTGACATTCTGAAATGAAGAACAGCATAATTTAAATGACATTCTGAAACAAAAACAGCATAACATTAATTCATTTATTTTCATGGGTACAACAAATGTACTAAAATTCTTGAATTGAGGTGGAGTTATTGTATTTCACTGCTATCTCCTAATAGTATTTTGTTTGAAATACTATACAGTCTATCATAAAGAGGAATAATATTGGAAATAGACAAAATATATCCAGCTAGGTTAAAAATTAAAATAATAGGTCCATGTTATGGTGTCAGTGCACAACCAATGGATTTAGTGTCAAGACAATTCTGTGAAATGCCAAAATATAAGTATCAAAAGGAAGTATGACATCTGGCTGGTGATTAAAACCATTTAACAATGATGATTTAATAAAAGTCTTTATCATGGCTTTAATCGCTTAACTTTTATTGCTGAAAAGTCACCATCAAGATTTACTGAATATATAAGGGGAGATAACAAATACTTACAATGAGATCTAAAAATGTATCATAGTCATCTCCCTTTCCATCCACTCTGGTTTTGATTCTGAATGTCTCTTTCAAAGGGAGGCCACTTTTATACCATGAAAAGGTAGGTTTAGGGTTAGCTTTACATTTACAATGTACAATCAAATTCTTTCCTTCTTGTTTGATAACTGGTTTTTCTGTAAAAGTTGGAGCGGTTCCTGCAGGTTTTGCTGGTGCAGGTTTATCTTTTTCTTCAGCTGGTTTTGGTGCTGCAGGTTTTTCCTGGTCTTCAGATGGTTTATCCTTTTGTTCAGCACCTTAAAAGTAAATAAGGAATAGAATTCCAGTAGCTGTGAGTGTGAATCACTTGAAAATACTGAATATAATACTAGATGCTCAAACCTGAAGTGATTGTTTAGGGCATGTATTTATCTACAAATGGTAACTATACCATGATCATTAGAAATTGAAGTCTGCTATTTCAAAATGATTAAACAGACTTGTAAGTAAGTTTCAAGTCCTCAATTCAAGTTTGAGCTTATGTATACCTTTCATCCTGAAATAAACGAATGAATTTATCAATTTTTTATATCAAATAAAATGATGAACATTATTTTGCAAAGCCATACAAGAATGAAGGCTCTGGTATGTATGTTAACAAATAAATGAAACAAATAAAGCCAAAAATAATCAGCAAAACTAAAATGTGAAATACTATCAAAAGCTATTTTTTTCATTAAAGACGCATTTAAAACAATATTTTCCTTATAGTTTGGTTTGTTGAGCTGTGAAATCAAACTATCACTTCTAAATTGGAGGTACAGGATACTTGTGTGATGAATTGGTTCTCAATAAGGTTCAAACATATTTAGGTAAATAGGCCATGTAATAAATTTGACAAGGTTGGAAAGGACTAAAATCTTGTAATATGAAGATGTAAACAGGATATGGTGATAATCTTCGAAACAAAAAATGCTATTCTACTAGCAGAAATAGGAGTAAATGGTTTATAACTTAAAATAATCAGGATGAGCAAACTGTCACATGTGTCCGAATTCTATGCTGCACTTGACCTGATTGGAGTATTTCTAGGCTTTTTAAACCAGAAATAAGGATAGAAATAAAAATTCTCTTTAATTTTGAGCTTTTACTTCAATTTCTAAATCAAATAAACTGTGTATCAGGAATTTGATTACTTCAGCTTTTTTGGCTCTAAGTTTCTATATTTTCAATATCATTTGTTTAATGGAGAAAAATATTGGGCGGCATGTGACAGTTTGAAAAGATGACAGGTTTTATATAGGCACATTGATCAGAATGACAGATGCATTCTGGTAGGTTAGTCACAACAAATTGTCTCACCATTTTCACCAAGATGAAAATTTTCGTATCTAAATACTTGAATAACGAAAATTTTCTTAACAACTGCAAATAAGAAAACAATTAAAATCATGATATCAATGGTATATATATATTGGGGATGGTTATATTTTTGATACATTTTATGTGCTCTGCCATATTTAATCCGCTGAGGAAGTAAAAAGTTTAAAAGCTATAAAATTCAGTCACAGTTGGTATATAATATCATAAGCATGACCAACTATCAGTTCCCAATGATAAAATATGGCAATCTAAATATATATATATATATATATATATATATATATATATATATATATATATATATATATATATATATTATATATATATATATATATATATATATATATATGCACATTTGCACATTGTTTAGCTTTTGATGATTGATCAAATTTGTCTAAAACTAAGCTGACGCATTTGTTCTAATACAGTAGAAGTATTACAGTCTACTGTAAATACATGCTGATATTTTATTTGTTTGTGTCAATTAATTAAGTGCATGCATTGACTAAATTATTTCTTTTAAAACAATTTAATACGGTGGATTCATCATTATATGTTAGATACCAATTTTCGTGGATATCATGGGTACAGGTGAACTATAAATCTAAATGTTCAAAGAAATACAAATTTCTATTCAGTTGTATCCAGACTTTGGCAGATCCACAAAATCACTTATCCACAAAAATGCAAGGTTTATACTTTCCATGAAAATTGGTGCCGACGGATTGAATGAATCCACAGTACATTAATTATACAGAAAATGAAAGTAGACTGGTCTAATTTGAAAATGAAAGTACATAAAACCTGGTAATTGAATGTTATGACGTTAGAAATACATTTATTACATCATTACATCAGCTTCAAAGTGTTGCTTTTTGTTTCATGATTTCAGTTAACAGACCATATAATTGGTTTCCACTTTTATCATATAGTGGTTATGTAACAATGATGTAATAAGAAATTGTATCGACATTTAAGTATTTTGTCAATTAGCAAATAAAAATATCTAAATGTTTAATTATTCATCTAGAAAAACTGTTTATTACTTCTACCTACAAGTTTACATACATATCTATGATTGATTCTACAGTAAATTAAAAAAAATAAATGCAATTTACTAGGCAATTCAAAATATATCAAAAGTTTTTTTGTTTGTACCTTGGAAGTTAAGAGTGATGTTTGCATTAGACTCTCCAAAGTCATTGCTAGCTGTGCACTTAAATGATCCTCCATCAGTTGGTTTAGGATCCTGTAAAAAAAAGAGGTAAATTATCTTGATTTGAATACACTTTTGTATGTTTATAACTTCACATGACAGCATGACTTGGGGTAATCATTTTGGAAAAGGAAATTCTGTAGAAAGTTCCCAAACCTACTAATACAATTAAATCAGTATATGATGGTCACCCTCAGGACCAGAAAAAGAGAAATGACCATTAAATTGAGGTTCAAAATACATAGTTATTACTGTAGTAGGACCAAAAGAGGGTGACCTCACAAGACTGGTTTCAACTTTATAGAGGTCATCTGTATAGCAGGCTGGAATATAAGTTTTTATTAAATTTACCTATGATGTAGTTTTTATTACAACATGGACAAGCACCTGTTAATTGATATCTAAGTATTTAGATTCCCTGTACAACATGGACAAGCACCTGTTAATTGTTATCTAAGTATTTAGATTCCCTGTACAACATGGACAAGCACCTGTTAATTGTTATCTAAGTATTTAGATTCACTGTACAACATGGACAAGCACCTGTTAATTGATATCTAAGTATTTAGATTCCCTGTACAACATGGACAAGCACCTGTTAATTGTTATCTAAGTATTTAGATTCCCTGTACAACATGGACAAGCACCTGTTAATTGATATCTAAGTATTTAGATTCCCTGTACAACATGGACAAGCACCTGTTAATTGTTATCTAAGTATTTAGATTCCCTGTACAACATGGACAAGCACCTGTTAATTGATATCTAAGTATTTAGATTCACTGTACAACATGGACAAGCACCTGTTAATTGTTATCTAAGTATTTAGATTCCCTGTACAACATGGACAAGCACCTGTTAATTGATATCTAAGTATTTAGATTGACTGTACAACATGGACAAGCACCTGTTAATTGTTATCTAAGTATTCAGATTCCCTGTACAACATGGACAAGCACCTGTTAATTGTTATCTAAGTATTTAGATTCCCTGTACAACATGGACAAGCACCTGTTAATTGATATCTAAGTATTTAGATTCACTGTAGAACATGGACAAGCACCTGTTAATTGATATCTAAGTATTTAGATTGACTGTACAACATGGACAAGCACCTGTTAATTGTTATCTAAGTATTTAGATTCCCTGTACAACATGGACAAGCACCTGTTAATTGTTATCTAAGTATTTAGATTCCCTGTACAACATGGACAAGCACCTGTTAATTGTTATCTAAGTATTTAGATTCCCTGTACAACATGGACAAGCACCTGTTAATTGTTATCTAAGTATTTAGATTCACTGTACAACATGGACAAGCACCTGTTAATTGATATCTAAGTATTTAGATTCCCTGTACAACATGGACAAGCACCTGTTAATTGTTATCTAAGTATTTAGATTCCCTGTAATTAACATGATTTTTAAATTTCACAAAATTTTGTGTGATCTTATCACTGAATTAGGGCAATCATACTTGAACTATAAAAAAAGGTGTTTATAAAAAAAATCTGCATTAAATGTCCAATCCCTTAAATGTTAAAAATAAACTTATAAAGATAACAAGCAGCCAAAACATTTGTTCATAAATAACAGTAGAAATCTAAATAAAGAAACAAGAGCAATTTATGCCATGTAATTTTCAATGAAATGAAAAGTCAATGAACTTTTATCTGCTCTTTCTAGGTAACAGGGTTAAATCTAAACAACACATTCCTTATTCATAAGATACCCTATCTTTAATGAACAATAAAAGTAAACTGGTAAGTTTATTTGTGAATAGATATAGGAAGATGTGGTATGAGTGCCAATGAGACAACTCTCCATCCAAGTCACAATCTATAAAAGTAAACCATTATAGGTCAAGATACGGTCTTCAACGTTCACAAACACTACTTTTGCTGCAGACAGAAAAAAGGCATAGGTCACAAGACTACGGACTCTTTTTAATATTTTCCGACAGTTTGTGGCATTTCGTGACAGGCCGAAAACTTTTCTTTAATGAGCCCAATGAACAAATTGATATTTCATGATTTATACAAATTTTTATAAAAGTCAATAAATTTGGGAAAAAGAGTATACAAAGCATACTTAAATATTATGACATTTTATGATCAAATTCAAGTTTTCTCAATAAAGATAAATGTAATGATAAGATTAAAGGGTACTTAGGGAGTAACTTATTTAGAATTTACTGCCAATAATACTTCAAATGTAATAAGAATTATGTAAAAACTGAATAATTCCGATATTTTGGTAAATATATTCTTGCTTTCACCTTGGCAATTGTATTTTTATAGCTGACAAAACAATTAGGCACTGTCTATACCAACAGAAAATTTTACTCAATGCAACATATTCTTGCCTTGATGCCAGAACTACAGAGTAAGAAAATTATATTGCTTCTGACAAGAGATTTTACCATTTTTAGTAATGCTATATGTACATGACAGATATCATATATCTTATCTATAAACGTCTTGTTCGGAATAAAATTGACATGAAGAAACAAAATGAATAATGCAATATAATTGTATTTTAAATGATTTATTTATAAATAGAGACATGAAAATTGGTCAAGATGTTTGGAGGAACTAGTAACATGATATTTGCTATGATTGAGTGATTAATTAATTGTTGGTGTTAAACCAACCTTACAGCTCTATTGGCTAGTGTTTTATGGTGAAGTACAGAGAGAAAGAACCTCTGACCTTCAGGTAAACTGTCAATCCTAGTTAATTAAGAATGGAGTCTACCACACATTGTCACAAGTGTAGTTCAAACTCACAAATTCAAGATTTGGTTTGATAATAGAGATATGAATAAAAGATGTGCGATATAACATCAAATAAACAGACACTAAAACAAAAACTATTTGCATTCTACTCTTTTTTTTTCAAAACTGAACCTTAAAATAGACCGTACTTTGACCTATAGCAGTTTACTTTTACAAATTGTGACTTGGATGCAGAGTTATCTCATTGGCCATAGGCGGATCCAGGGGGGGCCCTGGGGGCCCGGGCCCCCCCTTTCGTGGGGAAAATTTGGTTGATTATATAGGGCATCATTGAAGCATGACTGGAGCGGGCCCCCCCTTACGTCAGTCAGCGGGCCCCCCCTTAGGAAAAGTTCTGGATCCGCCACTGTTGGCACTTATACCATATCTTCTTATATCTATATAGCAGAAACCAAAATAAAAAAAAACCAACTTAACACAAGAAAATATGTTGTTTTTCATTTCAAAGTTAATGACTTGCAAATCAATTATCTAACAAGAAAAAAAAGAAGAGTTGGCATATATGCATTATGTACCAGCTTCAAATAGATTCTAAAGATAAATTAAGAATTAGTTTATAAAAACCATATTCTGAGATAATATTTATGTAAAACTTAAACAATAAGTGTTCTGGGATAAGCAGGAAATAATTATAACAGGCATTTGACTGATACTTTTTGTTTTAAAAACAGTTCTGATGATGTTGATATCTTGAAAACTTCACACCTGGCATGTAAAACATATGTTCTCTACCTAACATTTACCTGCAAAAAAAAATAATGAAAAGAGAGGTTCTTAAGGGAGCACTGTTAAATTCTTGTATGGCATACAATCTGCTGGTCAAAATAATTTCCTTTAAATTATATCAAGTGAAATTAGTGAAGACTACTTAAAATAAAAAATCTCTATACGTAAAGTGTCCGTGCATCATACTAGATCTAAAGATTTAACATAACTGATAACATAAGAAACAAAACACCCTTGGCATCAACCCATCATTAGTTTTGGAAAGATTCAGTGAAGCATAAAGAAACATCTCAGAGATAATGAGAAAACTTAAGATTCCCCAAAATTGATTTGATATCCATATGCTTTCTCTATACCATATCTCTTAAGTTGCATAACCATGTACTTTTCTATTACTTTAATGACTTTTTGGTACTGAAGTATAGTGAGTGCTGTGTTATCTTTGTCTAATTTTCAATATTTTATTTTTCTTTTATTACATAGAACAGAACATCTCTCCTGGCAGCATATTAGATTTAATCTAAGAGAAATTCTATTTGTAAAGATTCGATTAAAATATCTCTTTCTATAACATATGTTTATATTGAAAATTTAACTTTAATAACATGTAATCTTGCTTCATATTTCTATTTTGATTTTTATAAAAGATTTTATCATCATGGAATCTTTCTTCAAAGCATAAATTTTACCATCTCTGATTCTTATAAACACTGAATATTGATCCTGATCTTAAAATACAGGATTTTATACAAAAATCATGAAAATGTCGATTGTCATCAATTTTTTTCAGTACCAAAATAAGACTATGTACATGATTGTAGTTCAATTGTAAAATAATTCAAGAAACCACTTGTTTATTATTAAGCTATTTCCATCTAATTAATCATTAACAGAGGAATTCTTTGAGTAGAATATAATGGTTAGATCTCCTGCCTACCCCCAATCCTCTTATTTCCCAAAAAAGACTCTGCAAGCTAACATAATGAAATATTATCCCTTACACCATTTACCAGAGGAATTTTATTTACTGCTACAAATTACTTCTTATTGATAAAACATATTTAAATAATTAGTGGGTGTATTGATGTACATTTCTACACTAATCAGTTACAGATATGGACAGTGCAAGATATACCAAGGTCAAGGTTATACACTAAGGCTATTGTGCTAGTGATTTACTTCAAAGCAAAAAAAAATTGCAAAAATTTTAAGGTGAATAAGGACAAATCTATCATATGTATGAAGAACATATGAAACTCTTTGTTTTCTGATAAGAATGCTAAATTTAGATTATCAGTTTAAATATAAACATGTATACCACCCATTTTTAATTTTGGTTTCAGACTGTGCACTTTTGAGAAATATTCAATATAAAAATAAGGAGTGTGGTATGGTTGCCAATGAGACAACTATCCACCGAAGTTCAAATAGAATTGATTTAAGCAAAGTAAAGCAGTGTTTAAAAAACTTGACAAAAAAATGTTATTGAAGAACAGGTGTTTTGTTTACCAGTTAAAGTTCATAAATTTTATCATTTAACAAGAAAATTCATGTTCATACTTAATGTACATCTTCCAAGGCAAAAAACAGGTGAATAAATAATTAAATGATATGAAAATAATTTCTCTTTTATGAGTATATATATTGTATCCTGCATATAATATGCTTTGGCCATTGAATTTAACCAAAATACTTTCTTAATGCCCACTAATTCATACAAAAAATATTTGCACTTGAGAAAAAAATTAATGACACTTAACTTAAGTAAATGTTTAAATTACAAAAATAACTCAAAATATTCCAACACACCTAAAACTTGTAAACATTTGATAACATTAATGCCAACATTATATATTGGATTAGGAGGTTTGTTCATTTTTGACTACAACTAATTAAGAACTTTGATTATTTTGTAGATTCTGTTCAATGTTAAAAGACAAAAACTTGACTGTTATTCGTGTTCTGTACAAACAAGCAATTTTGATTACAATACAACATGTCTGATGAGCTAAAATTTACACTTTTTGTCTTAAATAAATAAATCTAAGTATACTGGTGCTTGTCGAATAAAGTAATTAACCACACATAAAAATGATTTAGCTGAAATTTTTAAGAATGCACCCTATAGATACTTGTATGAATGCCAGAACTGCACATTTTCAAGCACCTGCTCACAGGTGTTTTGACACATGCACAAACAATGCACATGTCAGCCCTAGTATGCACTGAAGAAAGATTTATATATAACACATATTTAGCTTTATACAATGTAAACCTTTCAAAACTACAGGGTACGAATTCTAGGGATATGAGTAAGGAAACTTAAAATATTACATTCTGTAAGTTTGCAAATACTATGAAGAATTTTCTATACATTGCAATTGATTTTTACTGTGTCAACCAAGAAGTGAAGATTTCTTAAAAAGCATAAAAGGATCCCAACAAATTCATGAAACTGAAAAATTGAATCTGAATCTGGTATTTGAACTCTTAGCAGTTTATCTTGGCAGGGAATCAGAATGCTTTTTCCTTTCTCAGTCCTATCAACATCAAATTTCAACATTAAAGTTGCATATTTCAAAATCGTTTTTATATGACTTTATTTTAAGTCAGCATTACTAAAATTTAAGACTATCCTCATGATATACTGCAATACCCAGCAGTAGACGAACATGTTTTTGCAGGATCAAATATTTCTGTAATAAAATATTGGAAATACCTGCAGTAGGTATAAACAATAACAGAATTTGATTGACAACCATACTGTTTAATGTTATTTTGAATGCAGATTTGTTAATCGCTTAAATGTATGTTCAAAGAACTCTGCAGAATGCATGAAATTAATAAACTCATCCCAGAAAGACATGGTACATGTTTATTTTGATGTATGGCCCGTCTTCTCTTTGATTTAAATACAAAGTAAACAGATAGCATGTTTGAACTAGCTCATCAATTTTATTTTAATATTATAATGTTGATGTCATAAATCCATCTTTGCAATTCTAATTATCACATATTTTTCAAGTTACCATTGCTAATAAGTATAAAGAGTATTTTACCATTTAACTACTTAAAACTTTACATTTGTATTATAGATTTCATAAATATATTTTGCCAACACCTTGGAACATTATAAAAAGAAAGAAATATTCTTGACGGTAATTTTTCAAAACCTAGACCTGTATAGCTATTATTAACTTATTTGTGTTCAATCACATCTATAGTCATGGTTTCAATAACCATTTTTTACAAAAATGATGCCTTATTATGAAACTGTGACAATTTAAACGCCCTTCTTGGAGGTAAAAAATTGAAATACTTATAAAAATAGCCAAAATCAGGTGGGTTTAAAGTAATGAACTATTATCCTAAATGCATCCACAGGTAGATCAAGGAATAATAGAAAGACAAAAAAAACAAAGTAACCTTAATGTTCACCTCTCAATGTCATGTTCAAGGTTGTTTGTATGTATCCATGTAAAAAGCACTTTTCAAATGTAATACTTGCATTAGAAATCCAGGTTCCAACTTTTTTTTCTGAACATACATTGTTCTTCAATGTTCTTTTGGATAGATACATATATATTCTGCATCTGACGGAACTTTACAAGGGTTCAAATATTTCAAATAAAGCATATGGATTTTTGGAGAGTTCCCGTTTGACACTATATCTCAATTTTTCATATTCTTTGAAAAATTCATAGGTAATATGAAGCATGTTCTTTTTACAAGGAAGAAGATTGACATGCTATTTCTGGTAAAGTTATAATACCTTAATATTAAGTGTTGCAGTGTAGCTATCAGCTTTTCCTGGTGAAGGTGCGAGTTTGATGTCATAACGACCTCCCATTTTCAGTTCCGTTGTTCCCTGGAACCATTTGATGTTTGGCTGTGGTTTAGCTTCTAGGTTACATGTCATTATCAGGTTGGTTTTCTCTTGTTTGATGACTGGTTTAGCCAAGAATTGAGGGGCTTTTCCTTCTGGTCTATAAACAGACAGTCAAACATAAGATATACCAGTCATTCTAATATTGTGTATTCATTTATTTTTGTGGGTACCAATTTTTGTGGATTAAGGAAAACTTACATGTTTCGTGGATATTTAATTTTGTGGTATTGCCGAAGTTTACATACAAGCCAATAGCAAATTTGCCATTTGTTCAATATTTAATTTGGTGGTTAACTTGTACCCACAAAATCCACCAAAAATGGTATCCAATGAATAATAGTGAATCCACAGTATTGCAAGGATGGTAAAAAAGTGCACAGCCAAACTTAGGCAGAAGAAGGCTATTTATCTTCAACTAGCTACCGTCTTTTACAGATTTTTAATTGCTACTCTCAAAGAAAGTTTAGGAAAAAAATCACACCTTAAACAATGAAAAAGGCACAAATTTTAATGAAACTGAATGTTTCAGTAATAAGATAATCTTAAAATCAATTTTGCATGGTATTTTATAAGAAGTGTGATGTACAAAGATAGGTACAATATGCATATACTTACGCCTTCTTGGCTCCTGTAAAAAAAATAGAAAAATATTAAGGAATGTTTACAACACTTTTCTTAAATATTCATTTTCTATATTTCAAGCTTAATCTACAAACAAAACTTAAATTGACTAAGTCTTCTGAAATAAAATATGAATAGATAGAATGTTATGAAATCAAAGAATGTTGTGAAATCATATATGAATAGAAACAATGTCATGAAATCATATATGAATAGAATGAATGTCTCGAAATCAGATAGAGAAATAATTTTAAAACAAATTAAATGGAATCTGGATTAAAATCAAAGATCGAGGTATAGTAAATTAAAAACAAAAAGTTACATGTTAAAATGTTAAATAAAATAAAGACAATAAACCATTTAATTATTGCATGGAGAAATCTATGTAACCCGTTGACAAAACGATTTTCTGGACTTTATGTTAGTCCAGTGTCAAGATAAGAATTGTCTTGATAAATTTTTACAGTGATTTTTTTTGGGGGGGTTACAAGAATCTCTTCATGAGTAGAAAAAATAATAATTTGGTTAAAAAAGAACTTTACAATAGTGAACTTAAAAGCATGTCAATTTTTTTTAACTTAGGAGTTAACTAAATAAACTGTGTAGGAGTAAAAAGCATGGAGATTGAAGGATTTATAAGCTATTTTGTTTAATGACAACACAAACATGATTTGTTAGAAAATCAGTATAACTTGATTGCATCTGGACTGTTATAACAAATTGGATTAAGGCCAAGCATAATATATTAAATTGAAAGTGAAATAAAGAAAGCAGTGAAAGCTGATTTATGAAAAGCATTGATTTTGATATATCTAAATAGTTTGTGTTTTAAACCATCTATAAATTAAACATGAAAAAAAATGTGTAGGAATTTCTTCAGAAAATTTCAAAATACTTAATGTCTTTGAGCTTTGATAATTATAAAAATTTTGATATTCAAATTTTCAAAAACTAAAGCAAGCATACACACTAGTTATAGCAGACAAAATTCTGAATGATGAAAGATTTTTCTATAATATTCAAATCTCCAATCAACCTTAGAACTGACAGCCTATAAATTTTCCTGCCAAAACATAAATTGGTTACTTAGTTATCCTCACAGTTTTATTTACATAAAAGTTGAAGTGTTTCTATCAGATATCAAAGTAATGACTTAGATCCCATCTTCAAAGTCTAATGATCAGGTCATATCATTTACAGTAACCTGATAAAAAAACGCATTATTAAATACAGATTAAAGGCTTTTTAATTCCTTAAAAGTTCATTAACCCTTCAGCATCAATTTGTGTACAAGTCCCTTCATCAAAATTTCTAAACAAATTCCTCCCTGATACAATTTAGGCTCTTTCTTCTGCTCCTTCCCCACTTTCACAAGTGTATATGTTATTCACACTTCTAAAGTTATTGTATAGACTTGATGACTACAATCAAAACCAATGGGCTGTCATTACATTTTTTTTAATAGATTCACTTAAACAATATGAGGATATAACTTCCTTACATCATGTACATACTGGTATATACCAGGCTTACCTTTAGCTGTAATAAGGACAAAAGAAAAATGAAAAAATGATATATTATGTTGCATTTATGAAATGAACTGAAAAAAGTGCTTTGTGTCTATTGCTTATGTTAAATGTTTTTGTGCCTTGTACAAATCTTTTCAGTAAAGCTAAATATAACTGATTTTTACAGCTTGTTATTATTTTGTGCTGTAACACGTCTTTCCCAGGTTAGGGAAGGGTTAAGCCCTCATAAAATTGTTTAACCCCGTCTTTCTCTTTATGTGCCTGTCCCAACACAGGAGCCTGAAGTTCAGTGGTTTTCATTGGTTCGTGTGTATCATATTTGTTTTTCGTAAATTTTTTTGTTATATATAGTCAGTTTGTTTTTTCTTTTGAATTGTTCCCATTTTTCATAGCTTCCTATATTGTATTGGCATTTCTCAACGTTGAAGGCTGTACAGTTGCATATAATTCTACCCATAATACTCTTTTTCATTTCTATCTTCTAATTGTTTTAGAAACTTGAACATACCTTCAAAGTTAAGAGTAATGGTAGCTGTGGAATCTCCTAAGCTATTTTTGGCGAGACATTTATATTCTCCGCCATCATCTTTTCCAGGTTTGTCTATTTCCATGGAAACATCATAATTGTTTTTATCGCCTGTTTGAATCATTTTATAACGTCCTCCATCTGTAAGGGCTTGTGTCCCCTTCATCCATGTGATAGTTGGTTTTGGATCAGCGGTAACTTTACAGTCAAATATGATTTTGCCTCCAACTTGTTTAATAGCTGGTTTGGTTGTGAAGGATGGTCTGGTACCTTGTGGCTTACCCTTGTCTTCACCTAAAGACAACAAACATATATATATATATAGATATATGTAAAACCATGCAATAATCAAATAACGAAAATTTTAAATTTAGCATCTGAGGTAAATTAATGCTTCCTGATATTAGTAAATATAAGGTTACAACGTATTTTTTAAATATTGTACATTCAAGTACTGTGGAATCAATATTAATTGAGGGATACTTATTTTTAAGTACTGTGGAATCAACATTAATTGATGGATACTTATTTTTAAGGATTTGATTGGTAAAGGTTGCATGTCCACAAAATGTAGAAATAAACAAAAAAACATATTTTTATGACTTGTTTGGCTACCTCACAGAGTAACAAAAATAATTTGTTCAACATAAACATTAAAGACAACAGGTTCACCAAGATTTCAATCCAGTGAGAGACATGGGGTTAATGGTAAAATTCCTGATAATCTTAGTTAAGTCTACCAATTAAAATTAATGAACTTTTTATCCTGCAACCAAATTTCATCCTAATTTCATTTTTGTATAACTTACTATATAATGATTCATCACAGACGAGCTCTACCTATTGATTCAAAATAATTAATTACAATGTCTTTTAAAAGGCTATTAAAAGGAACGTTTTTGGAAATAAATGAAATCATACTGGAAGTCATTCTTAAATTTTTTGGTTTTAAAATTGGTTTTTTTGTGTAGCTAGTTGGCAATGTTACCTTGACTACTACAAGAACTTCACATTTATTCGTTTATGAACAAAAGAATTCATTGATATCATAAAATTCATCAAATAAACTCAACAAAAATGTGAATACATGCACAGTACAATGTAATGTATGTTCAAATTATATTTTTTTTTCTAAAATCATAGCAGCTTGCAAAAGAAAGGAATGAAAGATTGCAGAATTTGCTGAATGCTGTATATAATTATTAGACTTTGAAGACAACAAATGCAGAGATGATACTGCTGAGATAATGGTACAGATAGCTGATAATGTTCTCCATTAGAAAGTGAAGAGTTGGAGAGAGATTCTCATCTATAAACTAAATATTATTCTTGGCATGAGAGAACTGATTGAAATACAAGTTCATTCAAGGTTAAGAAGAGTTAAAACAAATACAAATAAATGCATTCTGATTAAACTTGTATTTCAATACGAGGTAAACAAAACAACATTTTTCTTGATAGAACAACTGAAAAACAAATCGCCTGTCTTTAATAACATACATCCCTGTCTTCAAGCTTTAAACAGAAAAATTTGGCAATATTACAAAGATTGTTTTAAGAGCATCTGCCCTAAAGATAAAATTCTTCAATGATTTAAGTAGTTAAGAAACATGACAAAATGTTATTGTTACTATTACAATTGTAGTGTAAGTTATGGTTTACAGCTTTCTCAAATTGGCATAAGATATAACTTATTATAATGATATCAAAACGTAGTAATTTAAAAAAAACTGCTGATGCACCATTTTAAAATATGTAAACTGTATTTAGTTGCCAATAATATAGACTACTCACCTACATTGTAAGAAATGAGTGGAGGTTGATTGACTTTTGGCTTTTAAAGTAAGTTTTATGGCGAACAGTTTATAATATGAAAGTATTAAGTGTGCCTGCAGAAAATAATGAAAGACCTTTGGAAGGAAAACTGGCAATTCTAGGAAATTAAAATTGTAATTCTTGTTGCAACATTAGCCAATGTGTGCTGAAACTGCTTTATGTTGCAATAAGCCATAAATCAATAAGACATGCCTAAAAAGTGAAGAACCATAGGTCAGAGATCAAATGATCACATGATTATATAATACAATGACTGAAAAAAGTGTGAAAAACTCCAAAGACAGCTCCCAGTCACAATGAATGTTATAAAAAAGATAGGTGCAAAGCTACTTAACTTTGAAATTAGTTTCCCATAAATTGGTCATGTTGGCTATTAGTTCATGTTATGAATTTCTTGCCAACACAGCTGTAGATTTCCAGATTTAATAACTAAGGTACATGTGTATGCAGTTGACCCAGTTATCAGACACTGATGGGGAGATAAGAACTTACTTTCATATTGATTGAATTAAAACTTATTATGATGTAAGTGTATGTATTTATATCTAAGTTCTACATTCAAATTGAATATTATTTCTTTATTGCTAGTTCTTTTCTAACAATTTCTATCTTATGGAACTGCACATGTATTGTTTCTCTCTAAATATGTTCAAATAAGAGGTATTAATTCATATTCATTTGTTGAAATACTGCACAGGAAAAAGACTGTATTCTTTCATATATATATATGTTCAAAACTCTCATTCAATCATTTAAAAACAGTGCATTGGCAGGTTGAATAACTTTAAAAATTGACTTTATTTTCCCAAATTTCTGTTCTCAGAATACAATTCCAAAATTACATCCATTGTTCAGTAACCTCATCCTTTCTTTAAAGATTTAAAATCCTATTTTTATGAAGATGCCAAGAACTGAAAGACTACAATTTAGTACAAAGACCTATTTTTACAACAATGTCAAGAACCAAAAGAGTACACAGACCTATTGTTATAACAATGTCAAGAACTGAAAGAGTACAAAGACTTATTTTGAGAACAATGTAAAGAACCGATTGTACAAATGTCAACATGTACTTTGTGCAAGACTGGCATGACAGACTATTACATGACCACCTATATTCCCTGATTTTTATCAGCTAAGTACCATGTATTCATCATTAAGTTTGTGTTAACATCTCTAACCCTAGGTTGTATAAGTTTACAGCTTACATAAAATCTTATGTATAGATATTGTATACCTAAAATAAACATGGTGTTATGCTGTTATGCTGTTTACAGAAGTCTGTGGAGAAGATGAGGTTAAAAATCTTGTTAATACTACAAAAATCTTGTAGCAATGATGTAAAATTAGATAAAACAACATGTCAAAATGTACTGACATAACATAAATCTCTATAACAAATAGTTTAAGGTTGTAAGCAACTGTTGTCTGAGCCAGGCAACTATTTAGTTATGGGTCATTGTCTCAGCCAAGCAAATATTTACTAATGGATGACCAAGTTCTACTTTATTTTCTCAAATTTTCAACACCAAAAATAATTTTTAGCAATTTCATGGACAATTTAATGTTTCTTGGCATGGATTCAGGATTTCTTTCTTGGTTTCATTTAATTTTATTGCATTTAACTTCAAATCTTTTACTGTGATGCTAACAAAATCCATTAATCTGGTACTGGAAGAAAATACCCTGGACTATGAAATTACTGAAGTGATATTCTAAACATTTCGTCAATATGCAAATGTCAAAAAGAAATAACAGTGTTTCCATTAATGTGCTGCAAAATATGATTCCTCTTTTAACAAAAATGTTTAACTGGTTATAACAGAGAAAGCACTCAAAAATTACTTGTTAAAAAATAACAAAGAAAGTATTCAGATCAGTATTAAAATTAGGGTTGGTCAGGTTAGCCAAAATACAAATATATTTATGACGAATTATGTCTCTTATAATAGAAAAACAAAGTATATGAGGTATCTATCTTTGACACAAAATCAGTACATGCACAGCAAAAAAATCTTTTGAATGAAAGGAGTTGTGAGGTACAACAATCTAACTACTCAAAAAACACATCTGAAGGTCAACAAACGGTATTGGCTGTAACACTCTGTGAAATTCAGATGTACAAAGATCACAAACAATAATCTTGTCATCTTATGAATATCAGACTTACTAAAAACTGGTTCCTTTAAGATAATTCTACAACAAAGAGCTCACAAAACATAACTGTAATATGTCAACTCTTTCTTCCAACAATTTTCCATATGGGTTCCTTTAAAAATCTGGGTACATTGATCTTAACACATGTAATTTTAGTACTAGTTCATGATGATGTGATCATGTTTTGTTGGCTGAAAGCTTATCTCCAAACAAGGAAACAGTTGTGTATAACAAGAACAGCTGATGTCATTCAATGATATAAAATAAGTTATCTTTTTAAGTGGATCACTTCTATAACAACAACACAGGAACACAATGCAATTTAGTTTTACTTACTATCAAAATTAAGTCTAATTGTTGCATTACTTTCTCCCAGAGCGTTTTTTGCAGTAACTCTATAATTTCCAGCATCCTGTGCATTAACACCATTGATTTCTAATACTATGAAGTAGTTGTTGTTTCCTTTGGGATCTGTCTGGATCTTAATTCTACCTATAAACAAAACAAAAATGCAAATAATATAAACATAAGGAATGCTTAAATTAAAATAAGTGTAGTCAATATATAATATGCCATGCTTCCCTATTGTTTTGACTTTTACTTTCAAACACTTGGTTATTTCACAACTCATTGTCCTATATGGACTTTTTTGAAAGGCTTTGACAAAAATTCATATCTATACTATCCCGTTTGAATGGTTTTACACTAGTTATTTTGGGGCCCTTTATAGCTTGTTGTTGGTTGTAAGCCAAGGCTCCGTGTTGAAGGTCGTACATTGACCTATAATGGTTTACTTTTATAAATTGTTATTTGGATGGAGAGTTGTCTCATTGGCACTCATACCACATCCTCCTATATCTATTAAATCAATAAATTAATCATCATGCCTCTGTGTCCTATAAGTACCATGCATAGTCGCATTTGTCATCCTTACTTATGATTATTCAGTTGAGGTTATTTTGGGAGAAAAGAAAAACGAAAATAAAGGTGTCCGGATATTGTTTCCATTATAGACGAGACTTCTGTTTAGGACTGTTTATGTATACTATGATCATACATGTATACGTACAATGTATACTAATATGACCATGCATACATATACTATACAGTGCATTTGCTATTGATTATCAATTCCAAGTTTACTGTAAACAGCGGTCATATTATATATCAGTGACCACCGTGGACAGTAAATTTACTTTCCAGGGCCATAACTGGTATATTACATAGAAAGTCTCTATATATATATCAGTGACCGCCGAGGATAGTCAACTTGGAATTTATAGTGAATTGTTAAAACACTTTATTTATAGTATATGTATGTTCATAATGTACAGAACAAACGAAAATAATTGAATTAAGACTTTGGAAAAAGGGGGAGGGTTAAAAAATTTGTTCTGAACCCTAAGTACCTATGACTGGACTGGATAACTTTCCTGAAATTCTCCAGTCATAAAATCTTTTACAAAATTTTATTCTACAACAGTTTATAAACTTTCAATCACGCTCTAAATGCCCACGATTTCGCGGGTGTGTTCTAGTATGTATTTATGGTTGTGTTTAATGTATTAGTTCTGTAGAATAAAGATTACAGATATACTCAGTAGATTTGCAATTTTTTTTGCTTAATAAATGGATATGGGGAATGTGTCAAAGAGACAATGACCTGACTAAGATAAGCCTTTCTTACCTCCATCTTTGATTTGTTGATCATCCCTGAACCATGATATCTGTGGTACTGGGTCTGCTGTCAGCTGACATTCAAACAATAGTTTCTTTCCATTGTCAGCTTGTCTTGTTGATGGTTTCTGTGTAAAATTGGGGGCAATGCCATCTTGTCTGTAAAATTAAGAAATCATGTACAGACATCATTAGTTTAGTTTTTTCAGAATAAAATGTACTTTTGGAACCTAAGAACATTCGAAAAACTTAAATTATAAGTTAAAGTGATCTGATCCCTTACTGGTCATGGTGCTATTAATCTTTTAATGACAATGTCATAACATGCATAGTGCGGACCTTTGAAATATTGACATATTAAAACCTAGCCAGGAGTCTGCAGTCCAGTGGCTGTCATTGATCGATCAATGGTTGCTGTCTGCCATTTTTATATTTTCTTTAATGTTATTTGTCTGCATTAGCCATTGGTTTTTAAGCTTACTATACTGTTTGGGGTTTGCTCGTTGTTGAAGGCTGTACAATGATGACCATAGTTGTTTACATCCTTTGATTTTTGGTGCACAGACATCGCATTGGCAATCATTCCACATTACATTTTTAAACATTCTACAAAATGCATTATGAACAAGTGCTATGCACCATGATTCAAAGCTCTTAAATCTGAAAAAAGAAGCCTGGCTCCTGTAAAGGATCAATTTGTAGTTGTCAGGTGGGTGGCTACAAATTGTGGATCTTCTTATAAGATAACATTCTAAAAAATATCCTCTGTTGAATATCAGGTATTTGATGTACAGTGGTTTATCAAAGGTGTTGAAATCTCTATTATCTATACACTGACATTGATTTACTAACTACATTGATGAAAATCAAAGTCAGTTTGAAATGCTGAATACTACCAACCAAAGCAACAGGTGGCTTACATACAAATAAAAGTTTTATTTCTGTCAAGAACTTGCACATAGTTTAAATTCTTGCAATTTCTGGTATGTATTTATGGAAATTGATGAAGTGTTTGATGATCAATAAACATGATGTTGAAGTCTCAGATGAAACAAAAGGTGTTTACTATGCTCTCATCTTCAAAGAACAGTCTGACATTTTGGAAAACCTCTTAAACTTAAATTTCATTATCTAAAATATTTATATTTTTAAATTTCTCAAGTTTATTATCCATCCTATGTTTCAAAATGTTTTAAACAATATTTCAATGTACACGTTATTCACTTTATCTATCATGTCTATCATGTCTATAGTTTATCAGAACTGCATAGTGAAAAAAAAAATGAACTTTCTTTTGCATTCTTATATCAAGTTCAGTTTTAAATAAACATTTTGTGAAATGATTATGAAGAAATATGGTAAAAACATCATCAAGTCACGCATCCACTCAACATCATACAGAATGGAAAATGAAAAACTAGTACCGGTAATCACGATGTGGTCAACGAAGAGCTTGCAGAAGTTGCAGTAATGGTCAAAAATATATATTTATGAATAAGAAACAGAATAAAATTGACAAAGCAACACAATAACAAATTGAAACAAGAAAACATTTGAAATTAATCAACACCTGTTACACCACTAAAGTAAGTTTTCCCGTATTTTTTTCAGATTTAACAAATATAAACAGCCTTGCATAGTATTTACAGAATATACATATCTTCTAGGAAGATTTCCAAAAGTTTCTATGTTAATAAAACCAGGTGTGAAGCATCTTTGTTTCAGAATTCACATTGACCAAAAAAAAGTTGTTATACTATAATTTTAGCAATATGTCATGTATGTTTAGATGAATTAGAAACAGGAAGAGTTTACACCTGCATTTTTGTGTGTGGCCAGAAAAAGAAACAGTTCGAGGTGATCCTTTGTCTTAAGTTGTATCATATCTATATTATTAAACGAGAAGACCTCATTTTGTGTGTCGCTTCTCTTCTTTCCACAATAAATTAATCAACACGCCTCTGTGTCCTATAGGTACAGTGCATAGTCGCATTTGTCATCCATTCATATGATTATTCAGATTGAGTTATTTTGGGAGAAAAACAAGAAAGAAGGCATCCAGATATTGTCTCGTCATTGGACGAAATTTTAAGTCAGATTAGACTTCCGGTTTGCGTTTTTCTGTATGCTGTGAACATCCATATACTACGAATAAAGTGTATTTTAATTCTATCTGCTATCATTTTCAAGTTTACTATCCACGGCGGTCACAGAGTTTATTAAATGGAGAGGGTCTGTATACTATATCAGTTGACCACCATGGATCGATTAGTAAACTTAAAATTGAAAGTAAATAAATTTTATTTACATAGTAATGAATGTTCATAATATACAGATAAGCGCTAAAATTATTCATGTGAACTTTTGATACCTTTTCTTAAATTCTCCAGTTATTAAATCTTTTACAAATTCATTGATTACAAAAAAAAATGCATGATTGCCATGTTGAGACAACTCTCCACAAGAAACCAAAATGACACAGAAATTATCAATTATAATAGGTCACTGTACGGCCTTCAACAACGAGCAAAGCCCATACCGCATACTCAGCTTTAAAAGGACCTGAAATGACGATGTAAAACAATTCAAACGAGAAAACTAGCGGCCTTATTTATGTACAAAAAATGAAAGAAAAACAAAAATGTAACACATAAACAAACGACAACCACTGAATTACAGGCTCCTTACTTAAATGCTCATAACATAACCAGTGTTTGTTCATTTTGAAATTGATAGAAAACCAAAAATTGGGAATTTTGGAAATGAAGGAGGAGGGATAAAAAAAACATTTTCCTGTCCCCAATAACCTATGTCTTATGATACTTTTGCTGAAATTCTGCAGTCATTCAATATTTTACAAAATTCTTCCAACAACACTTTACATACTTTAAACTACGCTCTGAATGCCCCTGTGTTCTAGTTAAATTTAGGATTGTGTGTTTTGTAGCTACATTTGTACTTCATTAAGTTAATATCAGCTAATGTCCTATTTTTTTGGTATATTGCCTTTACAGAAGGTAAGTTTACACCATGCATTATCCCACTAGGTCTATGATATACACATGAATCAGTACTTTTTAACATGATTAATGCACTGTAAATACTAAATAAAAATAATACAAATGATTCTGTCTTCTTGTCTTTCAGAAGTTTAATACTTAACTTAAGTACGGTATATACATTCATAACTGAAAGTTAAACTAACACATTTTACAATTTGTAGGCTAATAAAATAAGAAAAATGTACATTAAACTAAAAGCAAAAAATGACTGATAGTCTTAATCATGTTAATGGACATGTTTGTTCCACCCACACAATCTAAGACCATGGCAATATTCTATTTGAAGTGTAATTGATTGTTATAAATAATATGTTTGAAAATTAAATATCAACTTCATGTATTGCAATAATCAGTTGTAGGATGCTTGGTTTCTTTTCAAACTTAGTTGTTTCATGTAATGTGGATACTGATGAAACATCTATCTATCTACCGTCATATTTCTGCACTCAGTCACAACTTTGACTATTACATGCTGTCATGCAAAAAAATATCAAGGGTTAATACACTGTGGCAGTGAGGATTATTATGTAATTTTTACATGTATTTCCCTTGTTTTAACTATAAATTTCATATTTCTTTATTTATTGATTTACATGAAGCTTATTCAGTAAATATTTGTTAGATTGAATAGATATTGGTATTTTGAATTCATGAGTTAAAGCTATTTATTAATATTGTTAAGTTTTATATTTGCATCGTCTCAAAACCTTTGATTACCTTCTACAAGAAACTTATATATTTTAAATAACTGGTTTTAAAATTTTATGTTGAATCCTCTGAGGACTGACATTCAGTCCAACCACCCTTTGAGTTAGTGCATCTGCTACATGCCTTCTTAGTACGGGTTAATTGAAGTCATTGAATGCTCCATTTCTACTATTTTGCTTTACATGATAAAAGTTGTATTTTGTTAATTAAATTATATCTTGTTTTTAGTTTTGGTTTTCATTTACTTAGATATATTATAGCGCTTTCACATTTGGCATCTATTGTCTCTGTTAAATCAGTTCACAAACCAGACCAAACTGTGGTCCGCATCCTCGAATCTCCAGCAGAATTGCTCCTGCTAAAACACCAAGGCTTATTCTTTAGTGAGAACCTCATAATCCAGCTTCTCGTTGCTGCCATAATAGTGCAATAGTGCACATTCCCGTGTCTTGCCAGACTTCGTTCCCAATTTTCCCAATTAATTATTCAACCTACACACGAGATGCTTAAAAAAAATCGGCCAATCACACGTCAACCTCAGTCTTAGACTCACTATTAAATCATTGTCAACTTATGGATTATGGATATGACAGTTATGAAGAGGACTGGTTTAGCTCAAGACTGAAGACAGTCAAAAGGTAACTTATCTTTAACATTGTGATTTGAGTTTCAATGCAATAACTCACCCTAGGAAAAGGGTATAAATCATGGACTGGAGCGGGAAATACAAATTTTATTGGGTGTTTTTATTTTGTTTCATCAATTGTATTTCTAACGATTATTCTTATGTTATTATTTACTTGTTTAGATATATTGGCGTTACTAACTGTTAGATAGACAAATGTCTTATTTTGTATTCAAAGTCCATGTTTACAAGAAAATAAAAATCCTTGTAGACCACTTTCAAGGGAGGTAATCACAATTTAAACTAATATACAGATCGAAGTCGGTTTGCCAATATCCGGAAACTACAGACTGAAAGCAACACTAAGACTACTATGATCTAATATAGTAGACTGATACTATTATAGTAGTCTCCGATCAACAAGCACGATCTCCTTAAATTAGGAGTATCGGGAAGGTGGTCAATATGAATTGATACCCCTTTCAAGGCCATCATCCAGAATAAAAAAAGGGGGAACCATTATCGGTGAACTTGATTAGTAGAAAGACAGTTTGTTACTGGAATAATGGGTTTCGTTTGTTTTGAATCTTTCCTTGTCATAGATTTTTGCTTTTTTTTAGGTTTTCTCTGGGGTTTAAACTTTTCTCCAGCTAATAAACGAAAATTGAAGGTTTCACACATACCTCTTCACGGTCACATTATTTATATAAGGAAAGTTCAGCTTAAAAAAAGAAAAAAAGAAAGAGAACAGGAGAATCTTTATTTTTCCAATTAAGGGCCTTTAGCTGACGGCATGACAAAAATCTGGGATATATTATATTATGATAGTCCCAGCATAAATGTTTTTTTTTAATTTATCTTATAAGATCTTATAATTGTAATTGTACTTACTGTTTCTGTCCGGGTGCTGAAATAATAATTCAAATACGGATTAAGATAGAGCAATTTTTTCAAACAATTACTAAAAATTTATAAGGAAATCATCAAAATCTACCACCAATTAAGGCAATTCAAGCTTTAATATTTATAATTTTGGTTAATGGCATGTTATGTGAAATAAGACACAATGGTTTGTTTGAATCACAAACGGAAACTGTTGTAACACTGTGAATTTTCGGATTGTTTGAAAGACTTGTGAAAATACAAATGGTTGAAACAAAATACAGGGTAAATTAAAATGAGACTTATACCTCAAAATTTGAACGTTATTCTAAGAGTGAAATGATATCATCTCTATATATATTCAATATGCATAACTGTTAATTTCGTTATTTATGATTGACATCAATTTCATATGATGTAGTAGATTTATTGTTGTTTCTAATTCATTTCTCTGTCAATCATAGGAAACAAACTGCTATCGAAATGTAGTTATTCTACACGTTTTTACTCTTTTCTGCACCAAAACTGCAATTTCAGCATCATCTTTTGAAGTGATATGCATTGCCATGGTAACATACTGGTAGATGTACAAAACATCATGTATCATTATCCTATAATCATTATTTTCCCTAAACACGACAGATAGCTGTCAGAATTGTACGCCAGGTAAAATGTGACGTCAAGGTAACGATAATTGCAGAAGTAGAAGAAGATTATCTTCCTGATTTTTTGTCGCCACAGCAGTTTTTCATTAAGAATCTACAGTTCTAAAGCCCTGTCTATACAGTTATCGCCAGTAACCCGTCAAGAATACGATATTAAAATAAGATGCATGATCTAAGATGCCATTACAACCCGAAAAGCAGAGACGAGAAATGTTATTAATTTCTTTTATGAAATATTGTCCTGCAGTAAAGTTCTATAGCTCTTCAATACTTAAAAATCTCAACTGCACCGTTAAAAAGTCGGTCGTAGACGGTCCTGTTCAGAACCCATAAAAAGTCGATCGGAGACTGTCTTGTGCAGAACATATAAAAAGTCGGTCGCAGACTGCCCTTTCAAGTGTAAATTTGTGAATACAAGAACCTTATTATTTGAGGGACTAAAACAATGTTGTGTGGGTTTTACTCATTGCTAAAGGCCACACGGGGACATGTAGTTGTTAATTTCTGTGTCATTTGGTCTCTTGGTAGAGATACGTCTCATTGGCAATCATTTACCACGTCTTCTTTTTTATATATTTGCACATGCCGTAGGTTGCACAATAATTCTGATGACCAATTATACAACATCTTTTTATTTTCATATTGACAGTTTGTATAATAATCTGTTGACAACAGTAGCATTGTCAGTGGCGGATCCAGGGGGAGGGGGTCCGGGGGTTGGATCCCCCTTTCAAGTTTTGGACGATCAATGCATTTGAATGGGGACATAAAGTTGGACCCCCCTCCTTTTTGTCCTTGGTTGGAATCCCCCCTTTTTTAAATGGCTGGATCCGCCTCTTCATTGTAGCAACTGGATTATTTGGGTACATGTTTCCTCCTCTACTATCGGCTTTTGATTTTGCAACAGAATATATACTATTTGATTCTGGACTCTCTGAATATAAACTTACCACTGAAGTTCAAATTGATAGAAGCAGATACTTCTCCGAGCTTATTTTTAGCAACAACTTTATAAGTTCCTGCATCGGCTTGTGTAACTCCCTTTATATCCATCATTACATTATAATTGTTCCCGCCAGCGGGTTCAACACGCATTTTAATCCTGTCCGACTGGGACAAAGGAGTTGTTCCCTGAAACCATTTAATGTCGGGCTTCGGAGCAGCCTCCAGAGTACACTGGAATACGAGTAGTTTTCCATTATCTTCTTGTTTTAAGACTGGCTTTTGAGTAAAACGAGGTGCGATGTCGTCACCTACCCCCATCTTGGACTACCTGAAAAAGTCAATGTATTTTTTAAGTTGGTTAATGAAATACGCTATTGTTGTTTTATCATATTCTAAGCCTAAAATTACTAGCGAAAAATATTTTTTGGAAAACTTCAACGGAGATTATTTAATCTTTATTTTCTACCATTTTGTAGCAAGTAAATATATTTGCAAAGTTCTTTTCATCTTTTCAACTTGTTTAAATGCTCATGTTGTAAACAAAGTAAAGCCATGCAGTTAATGATGCTAAATACGTAGTTCCCTTTGTATTTATATGTGAAAGTTTTCTGTTACTTTTTTATATAGAAAAACAGTCTTCTCAGCTTGTAATATGTGCCTCAAGTATTTGCTGTATTTACTCAACATTTATAAGTTGGTATAAGATCTGATAGATGAATTGAAAGGATAAAGTTGCACATAACTATAATTGTCAGTGACTTCGGTAGAGTTGGACATATAAATACATCTGTTCCTAATCTGATTCCTGAATATACTAACAATGTGTTATACAAGTATATTTCAAGTCCAAATCAGACCATATGCATGGGATTAGGTATTTGTATGTCCGATACACAAATCTAAGCTCTTGTTTTACTGTCGAACGGTTCAGAACAGATGATTTACTACTGAGAGGAATAAGATCATCACACTTGTAAAAAAGATGGGCGAAATACACTAAAGGGCTATTTAAATCATACGTCGATGACAAGCTGAAATGGCAAATAAAAAGTAATAATAAAAAGGACTACATGACTCTGACAACGAAAGACTGAGCGACTCTGACAAAAACTGGGGGTGATCTCAGGTGCCCTGTTGATTAAGTATATCCAATTCCACATGTGGCACCATTTGTGTTGCTCATACAAGTACTAACTCGGTAACAAGTATAATTCGGGGATGCCATATTCGAAAATATATAAATATAAACCATATACAGGTGCTGTTGCAAAGTTAATACATATAGGAATGGAAAGTACACAATTGGAAAGCCGAGAAGTTCATCTCTTTTGTCGTAGAGTTTTGTTCTCATCCCATGTTCATTGTCAATTTCTTGATGTAAGTCAAAATTTGAGACAGACTTAACTGTATCTGTTATATCTTTATTTAAAATTTGATGGGATAGACTCGTTCAAATTAAGCAGCAAACTTTGAACTATTTTGTGAAAGGCCTAGGACATCATCTATATAGCGGAATTTGAAGTTAAAGGATAATGCTAGCGTTTTTCATTCTTCCTAAGAGCCTACTGCATGTATGAAGTTTGCCTCATATGAATAAAGGAATTATATTATAAAAAGATTAACGTTACTCATATTATCTTAATTATTGATCTATGTGTATTTGAGATTAAAATAAGGGGGGAAGTTACTTACTGAAACAAAAATCAACGAGCGGACAAGTGTCCATTAGCGATCACATGAGCTGCATGAAGGTGTATATTGCAAAAATAAACATTGTGCTGATAGTTTGCTGTGAACATACCTGAACAGTATAATCAACAATTAGAGAAAGAGGAAAACCACACTATCATAAATTGCTATGGAAACGCAACATTTTAATAATACTAATGCATTCATACTTATTGTTTATATAATTAACATTTTCATCGTGAAATACTTGGGTTGAAGGTTCTGAGGTTAAGATAAGAGTAAATTCTTTGTAAATGACCTGTATCAACTTATTTGTCTAAAATTAGTATTTTCACAAGCAGAACTAACGAACGTTGAGTGAACCAAACGTTGAAAGGTGTTTATATTAATGAATATCAGCATGACTATTAACACTATTTTGCACTGCATACACTTTTTAAGTATATCCTTCCAGTGGCGGATCTAGAATTTCCGAAGAGGAAAAGGGGGGGGGGGGAGAACACTGATTGAAAAAGAGGGGACCCACTTCCTTTTTTAAGTGGTATTTTATCAAAGCAACCAATTTTTTTCTTCCCAAAAGGATGACCGGCCACCCCACCCCCTTTATCCGACTCTGTCTTCATCTTTAATATACCCAGTCTCTTCATATCGTATTGAAAACGAGAATATGTCAACCAAATGACAATAGCGGGATATTCGCCTATGGTAAAATATTTGTTAAATATATAACAGAATAAAGTATTACAATTATACTATATCGAAGAAAAAGTATTTCTTATAGAGAGATAAAATGTCAACAAAAATACATGCCTCAACTATACATAGAATTACCGAAAACGAGAATATTTCAACCGAATGACTATGGGTTATTCGCCTATGGTACAATGTTTCGTTAAAGTATAGCAAAATATAAGTTTAACAAATATATTTAAATCAAACAAAACGTTTTTCTTATGTAGATAATATGTAAACAAAAGTGCACGATTAAACTATCATAGAAAGCATTCCATAACATTTTATTGCGATTAAGCATGTTTCTTTTAATATCAAAGTTCTATTTATATAAATTTTAATGTAAAATTTGTGTTCTTTGCATTTTAATTTCTTCTACCTTAAGTAAAACGGAAATACGGGTCAATGCTGAAAATAGAAACTTATCCCTAAAAAATTAAGTTCCAATTCAACATTGCTATATTTTTCAAAGATAAAAAGATAATGCACAATGTTTGAGACAAATGAAAATAAATGAAAGCAATACAAAACATATTACCTATCAGACTGTTAACTTCCGTTATCCTACTGTACCAGAAAGATGTGCAAAGGTGCGCTGCTGATGCTGAGAGTGATATGGTAATTGTACGAGTGATAATAGAAAGCACATGGCAAATCATAATTATCAAATTAATTATGTATCTATTGATCAAATTTATTAGCGCGTGCCATAACTGATCAATGATGCAACTTCATCGTGTACAAAGTCTTTACTGGTCAGTATACGTATTTTGATTTGACCCTAAATCCCAGCATCCTAACACATGTAATAGAGTAATAATTCGGCATAATACGAGTACGAACTATTTCAAGAGTTTCGAACTTGCCGGTAGATGATAGTTTTGGGTAACTTGAAAATGTTTATTTATTTTCGACTTTTTCAAACTAAAGGTTTCTAAGCGTTTCTAGTTAAGTGGATTCGACATGTTTTGATTCCAATTTGAAAGTAATGAATCAATAAAATTTCAGGTGGACATACAACTTGTTCACTTATGTTTAAATCACCTTTTGCACATGTTGATAAATCTTCTGTAACGTTTACAGCTTAACACATTAAGGTTCAACTCCACAGGCACAGAAAAAAAAATCCGAGACAAGTGCCTCTGTTCAACTCTCCTCGAACTCACTAAACGTAGTCTTGCATGGTTTGTATGTCCCTTTTGAAACTTAACTGTTGTTTGTATTAGCTACACATATGGGGATGTTGGACCGATTTGGTGTAACTTATATACACCAATACATTATTGTTAATGAAAAATGAGAGGTTTCAATAATTTAGGACGGAGTCTTTCGGCGATTTGACCATATGTTACTGAAAAGCATTATAAATGCAGGGTATTCTATTTGTTTAACGTCATCTTGGTGTCAATTTGTTTATTCTTATTTCAAAACTTGCTAAAACAGTCCTTACTCTGTAAACTTCAAATACAAACACGGACAACTTATAAATATTGGACATGTGACTAAAACAAACTTGCTAAAAGCTAGTGAAATAACAAAATTCTCATTATTTTGTAAATAATTGATGTTCCAGTATTTTATTCTCATACTGGTACTTTAGTTTCTGCTTCTACGTACTATTATCACATACATGTATCACTTAAGTAGTATCACTGTAGTGCAGATGTTTATATTTTCATAGATCAGGGCCAAATGTGTATAAAAAAAAACGAATAACCGCGTTCAGTATATAAATAACACATATACATTATTATATATAACTGAGAGAATGGTAGGACAGATTGTTACCTTGGGAAAAACATTGTCAATCTTGGTGATGATCTTGTTACTTTTCGAGGGGTAACGAGCTGCTTTGTCACCCTCTCGAATATGTACATGTATATTTAATGTTTTATCTGGAATGTGCTTTCATTTTTCTCTTTTGAATAATAGTTTTGTTTTCCTAGGTTTATTTTAGTCAGTACAAGAGGGTAGCATTCGAAAATTACTAACGGTCTAGTCATGTCTTAAAATATGAAATGTTACACTCGTTTACAGCTTATATATACCTATACCACTTTTGTATAGAAAATGAGATCTTGATTCTTGTCACTTATTCCAAACTTGAAAGCTGAGCAGACGAAAATTATTATATGCTAATGATTAATAAAATAGATGTTGATGTCATACCAGTATGAATAATTATTTGGCAACATTACTAAAAATGAACAGCCATTGAGGACGATATATCTTTTACAAATTCTACATCTACTTACGAAAAGAAAAGTTTAAGTGTCAAGTAAGTTATTGTATAGTGGAGAGATAGAGAACAGAACAGTCTTATAAATCGCAATTCAAAGAAATGAATTCAAGCTGAAGAGATATTCGCAAATTGCCACTTATGTAACTTCCTAATTATGAAGAGTAATGATTAACGATGTAATACTGATCACTAACTCTGAAAAGATTAATCATTTACATCCTGAACATGCAGGAGGATCATCACAAAAACCAAACACGTACGTCATGTCTCACGTACCAAATATATCATGTTGAAAACTATCGAAGCCAACTATGTTTTTATTATTAGTTTCGCAGAAGCACACATGATGACATTTATGTTTGCCTTTTCTAAATCCGGAAACAGGTGCTGTTAAAAAAAATATGGATTTTTCGAATATTTGAATATATCCTCTTTGAAATATTGCTATAAGTCTCAAAAAGCACTATCTGTTAACCTATAACATATAGGGTGATTTTTGAATGCATTTGATCTCATGGCCAAATTATGCGTATTGCTTGGTGTATTGTAAAATTTTATAGAAAACTGTCAAGAACTTTCTTCCTGAATGTGTTAATGTTGATTATTTCATATTACAACTAATCCAACCTTTCCCATGGTATACACTTTGTCAATGTTATTAACTTATTGTTATTCTTTAAAATCGACCTGACATTGTATTGTTCCTGTCCGCTCGTATTTTTCAAACACAGCTGTGATTCAGTAAAGAAGGGTCAGAGGACTAAGCAAACTTACTTTTAAATTGTAAATGTTTGTGAATATTTTCAGCTCATGCATTTGCCTGACTGCTCACCCTTCCGGGGCACCTGGTATCACCCACAGTTGTTGTTGAATTCGTGTTACTTAATCAAGCATAAGTTTATGTAATGATAAGAAGAGTTGTTTTGTCTTTTCGTCATGTTTCTGAGTATATTACCCAAATTATTGATACTGAGTTTCCTCTGGTATGGTTTTCCTATTTTAGTACAGTTCATTTTGTCTAAAAATTCTTGGTTTCTTTAAGGATGACCGACATCCAATATCCTCTTTGACCTTATTGCAAACTAATTCGAATATTTGAGGTCAATAAACGAGGCTGTGTTGACAATGATATGGGAAAGTGTGGTATCTAATAAAAGAGCAATCGGCCAAGTGCATGTATACCTACTGCAACAGTATGTCGTTCTGCTGTTGCTATCTTTGTTTCCATAATATTACTGTGTAACATACTGAATATTAAATTGTGATAAAATTAGCCCAAACCAGATAATTATAGGTTGATATGGTAGATTCAATAGTCTCATAACACAAATATATATGGCATCTTTATAACATTTTAAAAAGGATATAAGGAAAAATCTGGTCATATATAACATATAACAGCAAATTTACCACTGCAAATGTTCTGGATTTAAATGAATTTGTTTTCAAATCAACATGCCCGAAATTTAAGTTCTAAACTGTTATTTTGTTGATGTGCCGCTATAAAATGACAAGGACAGGCTAAAATAAAAATAAAACGTACATAAATGTGAACAAAACTAAAACTCCATGCAGATTGTCTAATCTGGGAAAATCAATCATCCCAGAAAAAAACAACTCCTCTTTTTGATATATGATTCAATTGATTAATAATAACTGATGAATTACGTCTGTTTGACGGCAACTAAAACACATGTATGCATAAGCAAGGTGTTTTCAGAAGGGAAGAGGTCAAAGCTGAATGTGATTTGCTCTGAAATCTTGCATGAATACCCCAAACACACAGACTTTAACAGACTATAGGTGTTTTTACAAGTACTGAGCACAATAATTTACCCGTTTTTGAGTGTCCACCGCCGAGGTTCACCATTACTAAAATATATCAATAACGGGGAGGGGAGTGGCAATACAGGCAATAAGTGTGTTCTTGACCTTAAACTATAGATTCATCAAGATGGTCATATTCAAAACTACATAGGCATGTATATGATTCATCTTAAGAGATAAGTGCATATTTTCTGTGTAAGCTTCCATCATGTTTATTCTTTATTCTATTGAAGGTTGGAAGCAAAGCATTTATTGACGTACTTTTAGAAATTCTAAAGTTCACCCGACTTCAAATTTTTATGGGTAATTGCATTTTTATTAGAATTATCACATGTATCAGTCTGAGAGATATACTTTTAAAAAGCCTTTTCTTTCATAACTTTTATAACAAGAGCAAGCATTTATCATATGTACTAGGTGGATATCATATAAAAAGTAAATTAAAAACAGAGTTAATGATCGATGCGTCTATTTAGCTTAAAACAAATGTTGTATTTCAATGTATACTTAACGCCCACCTATTGATTAGAAACAAATTTGTATGTATACGTGAGACATATTAACTGTGTATTGCAGATGTTTAGAAATATTCCTGTAAACAGTCGGATAAAAAAACCTCGGAAAAATAATTAAAATTGGTCGATTGAAATAAATGTTATCTAGTAATCGAAAAGACCAAAGAGAAACTTGATTGACTAATCGAAAATAGTTTTGCTTTTAAAACAGCAACAACAACAACAAAATAGTGAAAAGAAATTTGAAGAACTGCACTTGCATATATATATCTGAGAGGTTTTGGTGGGTGTAAGATATTAAACAAGACGTTTGAAAATGCATACAGTACTACTAAATTGTTATTATTAATACATATTTATAAAAAGATATTCAAGATTTCCAGCTGGCTTGTCAATTTATACACAACTAAAACATGTAAAACAAGAACAGAAATTAAGCGGTTTATTATATCAAATATTAAAAATATCAAAAGAGAGCAATTCTTTTTTAAATTGATTTATTAATAAGATGATCTTGACTTTATCTTTAATTTTGTGCGAAACTTTTCTGGAAGAAAAGCACAAGTTTTAATCTAGCAACCAGTCTCTTCAACTGGGGTGTGGTTAAAAATGCTGACTCGTGATGCTTTTCGGTATTTGAAAATACGTCCAACGAAAGAGTTTTCATGCATGTCATGAAATGTTTGGTATAAAAAGAAATTGGAGCTCGAAATTATTCTTCAACAATGTTTAAAAGCAGACCCACTTCATAAGAAGTAAACCCACCTAGGTGTATAACTACATCAGAATATAACATGTGACAGATGACAATATAATATTTTTAGGGAGGGGGTCCGAAATTCATAGGCAAACACGATTATGTATATGTATTTTGATTCTCTACATATATTCTTGCATATTGAGTTACCATTTATGGCAACCAAAAACCGGAAGTGCACAGGTGACATGTTAGGAGAATTTGGTTGAAGTATTATTTTTACATAATAAAGTATCAGCAACTTAAATTTCTGCTTAAATCCAAGTTGGAGACGACATCTGTGAAATGTTTTATATCATTACAAAATGAGAGAATAAATGTCATTAACATAAAGGACATGATGCATTTGTCATTTCTTGTAACTTCATTTTTGTCATTTACACCCGACTGCGACAGCTTGCCATTTCGAATAAGAATGATGTAACAAATTAATAATGTTTAAGTAAAAAATATATTTGATAAAATCAAAATAAGATCAATCTTCTTTCAAAATTTATGGAAAGTGCATATGTTTCATGTCCGCTTATCTCCCAGTAGCAGACGATTAAAGCATTTCCTGTTTCAATTAAAAGCCGTAGCAACCGTTTCATTAACGGTCATTTGATCTTTCGATCGATAATTTTAAGTCAAAACATTGCTTTTCATAGTTTACTCACCAAAATTTGAATGTCCAATTATTCCATGTACTGAAAGGAACCCGGTAAAACAAAACGAAGTCAGTGAGAGGTTTTCAACGACTGTCGGCCATAAGCCTAAAGAATAGGAGCAATTGCAAATATGCAAAAAATCTAAGCAGTAAGATAGAAACCTAATATCTCGGTAGGGCTTGCCATATTTGTAACAGACGTTTCAAGAAGAGGCTTGCGTTAGAAGCGCCATGACTTCAAATGATACCAGTCGTCCAAATTAAGAACAGCGTTTAAATGATTGAAGCAGTAATGAGTTGTTCTCGCGACTGAGCGCGTGCTGATGTTGTAATGGTCGTCTGCTAGAAAGATAAAACATCCTTACAATTAATGATTTAAATACAAGAAAATCTGACAGAAAATAAACAACGAAAATTATTTGATGTATTACAAATCGGACCTGGTTCATAAGTTATATTGTACGTTTTGAATTCTTGGAATTAAAGTTATATAATTTACAGAGTGCTAATGTTTGCCTGTTTTGAAAAAATACATTATGTTAAACGGAAATGTTTAACAATTAAAAAGTTGCTGTGAACATTTTAGTGTGATTTTCAGAAATTAAGACACATTTACAAATCACGAATTTCAGTTATTCAAGAATGGCATTGATTTTAATAAGTCCAGTATAACCCAACTCTGGTGTGTGATTTGAAAGGGTGGTGACATTGTATCGTCAATATTATGTTTTTCCTCGTTTCGTTGATTACAATACGGTAAAACATTATCATTACAACCTGTTATTGGTTTAGAATTCTTGGATTCCGCATTAAAACAAAACAAATTTATTTACTCTTTTATTGTTACTACTGTGACTATTATGCGCAAATAAAACATCTGCACATGTGTCGATTATCAGTTATGCAAATGAAAAAGATCATTTTCATATGTAGGTGGTCATAAATGAGTAACCATATAACAAACAACCATTCAGAATCTGTAAAAGAACTGAGCATTTCTATTTTTCAAAGTTTTTGAATATTTTGAATTTTTATCATAGATATTTTTTGTACTGCCGAATCCGTAATACGTCAAAAAAATAAGTCCTTATCAAACCAAATTAAGATCCAATCAAAATTTAAAGAGAATACATCAGGCAACATTTTGATTTAGCAAACATCAAGACAAAACTCAGCTGTCTCAGTGACAGCTGTATGGCAACACTGGTTTGAATTATTTGGTAAATAAAAAAAAGTCGTTAAAATAAATAGGAATGTCAATTTAATGCAATATAGAACAGGTACCCTATGATTAATAGAATGATTGATATTGAATTCACACCATGCAGTCAATATAATGCTATAATCAATCAAGCAGAACAATTTTATCTATGCATCTATCAACGTGTTCTTTGTTATATTGGTTTGGACTTTGATATATTTCGGAACACATGGGACGATAGCACGTGATAAAAAATCTTATTATCCACATGTACATGTAGAGTTTTAGTTTCATGCACAACTTCTATTAACGTGTGTGCATCCAATGTACCGAACGATTATATCTCTCCTTTATAAAAGTTTAGAATACTTAAATGAGAAGATGATTAAATCGCGTAAAGACTGACAAACCTTTATCTAAATGACAAAAGAAGAAAGCACACGAAACACGAACCACACAAAAAGACTTAGAGGTTTAGTTGTGTTCGAGACTGCAGTATCTAATCCACTAGTGGTTCCGTAAATGAATGTTCAAAGAATTAATTATTATATAAGCGTGTATTGTCGGATACATAAAAGATCCAACTACGTGTAATGAAATTAAGGGATAAAAAAATAAATAAAGGAATTGCTATCTTGTGGACAATATGAGGAAACTTATACATGTATATTGACAATCCAATAAAATTCATGAAAGAAATACAAAACCATGACCAAAAGGGCAAACAATTAAACGCGCGTCTGGCGTAAAAAAAATCAATCCTGGTATCTATGATGAATTTACTCATCCACAATTATTACATACTGCACAGGGACTTACAATTGATTTTCACAAAACCTACAAGGGAGTGAACTCAGTTACACAGTTAATGCAACTATAGATACAGCGATGGCAGAAAAACAAAGGAGACATGAATGTGCAACCTTATGTAATACGGATTTTGCTCATTGTTCAAGGCCGTGCGCGTTGACTCATAGTTGCTTTCTTCTACGCTATTTTTTCTCTGGTTGAGAGACGTCTCATTAGCAATCATACCACATTTTTTGTTTAAATATCCTATTATAGTTTTTTTTTTGCACGTTTGATGAATGTTAATTCAGGAAAGTGGTTTGAACGCAGCTACTTCTGAATGTGTCATTCTGATTTTATACATCATGTTGATGTGTGTGGCTAAATGCCAAATATAGCCCTCTTTTTTTTTTTTTGCTTTATTTCATTTTTCTATTCCTTTCCACAATCTGTGATCTGATTGTTCCTTAAAACACCAAACCAGGAACGCACTGATATTCGGTATGGTTAATTTTGATTTAGCACATTTTGCAGTTTTTCCGTGGCTATGTACCAAGTACATCTGTTTTTGTTCGTCTAATTATATTTCACTGTCATAATTACACTGATTAATTAACAATTCATTCGTCATCAACATGCAGAACAGTGTCTCGTCATGTTGAGAACATCACAAACCACAAAAATGAAAAATGGGTAGAAAAAAGGTGTTGTAGATTATCTTCTATATTTTGCCAAATAATTTTAAGCTTAAAAAGGGGTCAGAAGGGGATAGATAATCAGATAAACTATAAGTCAAAACACTTAAATAGTAAAAGAGCGGGATGCACATATTTCCTCTGAATTTAAGATGTAAAACTCTTTTTCTTCTATTATTTTTTTTTTATTAAATTGATTTGATTGATTTAGAGCGGTTCTGGTTTTTTTTTTTTTTTTTTTTTTATATTAGTCCCAAATTGAATAAGAAATCTCAGTTTGAATTAAAACCGAACTCTTTTGCGGTCTTTCCACGTCACCTTTTGATAATAAAGGATTAGATGAACTTTTATAAATTTACTTTCGTTAAAAAAACGACGTATAAGAAGATGTCACTTCAAGATTCAAGATTCAAGATTCAAGATTCAAAGTTTTATTTAGAGTCGATATTCAATAAAATACATAACACAAGCTCAAGTGAGCTTTTCAAATCGACTTATAACAAAATACAATACACACATACAAAAGTCATGAAAACAACACAATTTTAAACATATAATGCATAGTAAGATACCATAATGACATATATAAGTTAAAAGCATATAGTACACTTAATACATAGCACAAGTTAATAATAAGATTGCACAAATCATGTAGTCACACAAAAAATAAAAGTAAAATAAAACAGGCATACACACTATATGCATGCACTGCACTGGCATGAGCTGTTACTTGGATCCCATGTTTGTACCAATTTTTTGAATTGGTCGAAAGATGTTTCCACTCGACAATGGTTCGGTAGCTCATTCCAGATTTGTGCAGCATTATAGCGAAACGATCTTAAGCCATATTTAGTAGTTCGAACTCTTGGGAGTACTGCTGTTTCCTGTGATCTTAAATCATACTTGTTAATTTTTATATCAATCAAATCATGAAGGTAGCTCGGACTTTTTTTTGTAAATTATTTTAAATGTTTCTATTGCAATTGTTTTTATTCTTCTTATTTTTAAAGATGGTAATTTAGATTTTTCTAGCAATTTTTCGTAAGGAATATCATAATCTTCATAAATGAATCTTAGAGCTCTTTCTTGAATTTTTTCCATTTTAAAAGAATTTTTTTCACTACAGTAGTGCCAAATTACTGGACAATAGTTAAAGTTCGAAAGTATGAATGAGTAGTATGCTGTTAACCTACCTAGCCTGTTTAAATATTTACCCATACGTTTTAGAATATTTAATTGTCTTGATGCCTTTTTACATATTTCAGAAATATGATTGTTAAAATTTAAGTCCGAATCTATAGTTATTCCAAGAAGTTTAACATTTTCTTCACAAGAAATTTTATTTCCATTTAAATTAAATATCAAATTATGTTTATTTGTTTTTTTCCCAATGGCTAGGCCTGGAATTTGTCAGGATTAGCCTTCATTAAATTTATAGAAAACCAGTTTATTAGATTTAAACTATCAGTTTCTAAACTTTCAACAACTTTATCTAAATTATGATCACTGTATGATACAGTGTTGTCATCAGCATAATTATAAATGGTGCTTTTTTGTACAAAATGAAATATGTCATTTATGAAGACATTGAAAAGAACTGGACCAAGGATTGACCCTTGTGGTACGCCTTTAAACATACGATCCCATTCGCTGTAAGAACTTCCAATTTTAATTCGTTGTTTTCTGTTTTCTAAATAACTTTTTAATAATTTTAGAGAATTTTTAGACAGACCGTATGCTTCCAATTTAAGTAAAAGTAAATCGTGCGGTAAACAATCAAATGCTTTAGATAGATCCATCAAAATTGCAGCAATAAATTTGTTCTCGTCCAGAGCTTTTTTCCAGTCTTCTATTATTTTAATAAGTGCAGTTTGGCAACCAAAACCTGACCTAAATGGCGAAAGAAGAGGATGAAAATGTTTATTTAAGAATTCCATTAGTTGGTCATGAATAGCTCTTTCATAAATTTTAGAAATACATGGCAACACACTTACAGGTCTATAATTTTCTTTATCAAGAGAGTTATTCTTTTTAAAAAGTGGGGAAACCTGAGCAGCTTTAAGATTATCAGGAAAAATTGAACTTTCAATTGATTTATTAACTAAAATCTTAATAGGATTTGCTATTACTGGCTGTGCCAATTTTATAATTTTTGGTGAAATATTGTCATATCCAGTGGCTTTTCTTATATTTAACCTATTTATTTGTTTACTCACAAACTCTTCTGTTACAGGTTCGTATGGTTGGTTAAATCAAAATGATTCTAAAAATATATGGTTTGTTGGTGTTTTTTCATTAAACTGGTGTAAAAAATGGCTACTTCCAGTTTTAATAATGTCACTTTAGGTAGACCTTTTTAAAGTTTTATGTCTTTCAACCAAATGAAAAAGACCTTATTGTTTTACAATGAATAAGATACCGTCATACTTAGACTCAAATGAGTCGAAGTATGCCATGTCGTAAACAGCTATTTGGCCTTTTATCAATAATTGTCTTTTTGGAATGAAGATAACAAGGAAATCATGCCCCTTGACCTCAATTTCCTCCTAATGGATCAAGGCTGTAGGTCTCTATGAAATCTGTTGGAATTATTTTAGCATATCAATTATGAGAATTTGAAAAGGGAAATAACTCCAAAAAGACATTCAAATAATTTTATTGACTTATCACAGTGCCCGTACTAGAGTAGACTAGTACTAAATTACAGTTGAAATACGACATCAAGACAAAACATACAATACTTAAGGATGTACTTAGGTAAGGTTTTGGAATTTGTGTCAAATGTTCGGACTCCTTAGTGTTTTTCCATTCAATACAATATAAAATATTTTGCCCCATAACACCCATTTATTTTTTCTTATAAGACGTAACAGCTCACGAAAGGTCATTTACCAAAATTTTAGAAGATTCTTGATTTTCTTTCTTTTGTTTGGAGACCCAAATAATACCAATGCAAATATAAGGTAAAAGTCCGAGTCAGCGTTTTCCCGCCATATTTTAAATATCAAATAACTTGAAAAGGAGGTCCATGACCTATCAATATTTTTAGCTTATCTTTATCCTTAATTGATGCTCTACCTGCTTATAGTATCAATTTTAATTTCTTTATTTCTTAATTTTTACTTAACCTCACCTAAGTACATCCTTAACATGATTTGAATGATTTCGTTGATTAAAATAAGGAACATAGATACACTTACTAAGGAAAAAACTGCAAAAAGTATACAAAACTAGTTAATAAAACCCAGCAATATGGATTCCACCTGGAACACAATACACACAATACTTAGGTTAGAAGATGGAACGAACAAAAAATTGTCAATATCTGTAAAAGTACAGAGGAACAAAGATATCAACAAAAAAGATGGTGCGGGGAGATAACTCCTATAGTAATAAGTGTTCGGTTGGTTACACATGAAAAATGGTAAAACTGTAATTACTACATAAGATACAATCGAGAAAAAAAAATCCTTGACGTGTGTCTTGAAACAAACAAATATCTCAGACGGTGCAAAACATTAACAAAAACAGTGTAGACCAAATGAAAAGAAAATTCGTTGGCGCTGATTTAAATTGTTATTAATTATTATATTAAGATGATCCCGAAAAGTAACAAGAAAACGAAATACAGAAAAAAAAACATACACTAAAGTGTATACAGAACATTAAGGACAGAAAGGCTAATATGCTTTCTACAAGAATCATGCTAAGAAGAAACGACACTCACATAAGCAAACAACACCAATTAATTAAACATAATATATAGAAGAAGACGACCTTGGTCTAATGCATAACGAGGTAATGACAAACAAATATACAACCACCTGAAAATGTATAGACGTAAATAAATAGTGACCATTACAAAAAAAAACATATAAACATACACTGACAGTAAGAAAGACAATGTTTAACAAACCAAACTAAACAAAATGACAATGATACGTAAATTAACAAAGGACTACTAGCATTTACTGTCATGTCAGCCCCATACCTTAACTAAACTGATTGAAAGATCATGCCTTTACCAATGTTAATCAAAAACTAGTACAATAGCAGTCAGAAAGACAAGTTTATTATAAATAGAAGAGTAAGAGAATGAAGATACAATGAATGTCATAAACATACTTAATTAAGTGACAGTTAGAAAGACAAAGAACTATAAAGAATAAACGAAATTGAAAGTCTGCAAGACAGAGTTAAAGAATAAAAAGAAAATGGCAGTCAGAAAGACAAAGAATAAAAAAATAAACAGACAATAACAGTCCGACCGCCAGAAAACAAAAGAATAAAAGAATAGATAGGCAGACAATAAATTAAAGAATATATAGACAATGGCAGTCAGCAAATGGATGAACTGAAAATGCAAGCCAGAAAGTCAATGAATTAATGAATAAACAGAGAAGTCTGAAAATAAAATTTAATGAAAGTATAAGCAGAAAATGACAGTTAGAACGACAAGAAGTTAACAACAAGAAAGACAATAATTTAAAGAACAAATTTACAATACAGTCAGAAAGATGGACCATAGCTACCAAAATAATTAGAAAGACATGGAACTTTGCTTTATGAATACACAAACTGTGAATGAAACATAACCACAGAACATGATGAAATATTTATTAAAATTAACACTTTTGCAAAGACGACACAACACAGTAGAACACCAAAGCCTGGATGATTCACAGTAACCTATATGAGACAATTAGAGTTCCAACTATAAACCCACGATTGGAGATGAAGCAGCAGGCAGTGGATTGTCATTTGGGTTTGCTCTTCTTTTCAGATGTTTGTATATTTCTATTATAATTTGACTAAGATATCCTCTAAGTATTCTCGTTGTTCTCATTTTCAAGTGTCATTCATATTTGATCATATTTTGTTACTGTGGTATTTTCATTACTAATACACTAAAAACTTATCAAGCTTCTCCTATACATCCCAATTTTACATTTTTACATTGTTTTCTCTTCATATATTCCCAATGAAAACAACCATGTAACGGACAAAGTAAACTACATGGTTGCACAGGTATACACACTATAACGAGTATGGCTTTTACTGATGAGCTTTCAATCAAAATATTTATTTTATCATATTGCACTTGCTTATATTACATAACGCAAAAAGAAAATGTGCAAACTGTAGTTTACAACACAAATAAAATGAACAAATATAAGTGTACCACTGACTAGGCATATCGCATTTGTTTAAATCTTTCAAATTACTGAAATTGCTAATGTCCATTCTCTGATCAACGTACAAGCTAGTTTTCTTTTTAAAATTATCAAGAGCTATGATAAAATTTCAAAGAAAGATTGAAGACTAAGCATTGAAATCCATCGAATCGACTAAGGGCACTTGTTAAGAAAATAATGTACATAAATGTAATGACAAATGCATAGTATAGTCCTGTATTAATATTTCTCTAATTTTTGTGCTATTTTCACATTTCCTGACCGGTGTGAGAAAAATATTTCTACTCACTAGTGAAAAAAATCTGTTTTCTTGTTTTCTTCTGAATTTTCTTGTTGTGACGTCATGAAAAAAAGGCGACAATGCCTGATGACGTCACATCAAAAGTACACAACTTTCCTCAAATATTTGAAAAGAAAGGATAAAAATCATTAGAGAAACAGAGTCCACCACTGTAACTCGTGTATTACGATATTTCTCCACTCTCAACAGTTCAATTTTAATTATTTAAAAAGCTCGGCAAGCCTCGCGCTTTGGATATTAAAATTTAACTGTCTCGAGTGGAGAAATATCGTAATACACTTGTTGCAGTTGTGGAATCTATATACATTGTATAACCATTCAGCTACAATCAAGACATGAATATCTGTTGTGGACAGAGGTCAACACAGACCTATTGACACTCATACCACATCTTCTTATATCTAAATAAGCAGCACAGAAGCATTTTTCAATACATTTATAGAACATACATAACACTTATATGGTAAACTATTATTATGTTTATATATATACGAATGAACATATATGTAATGTTAAGTTTCTATTTATGGCTGTTTTTGTGTGAATAAGAAAAAAATCAGGTCTATATACATTAGAGGCAACAGTAGTTTACCAATAGTCAAATCTGAATCATTCATAAATTATGATGATGCAATTGAAGATAAAAAAAACCACTTATGTAATCAATCGTAAGAAAATGTTCGAGATCGAGTGAGTCGACATGGAAAGCGTCCCATGCTATATGTACATCAACCACAATCGGAAGGCATACTCAATCAAAATGTCTCAACCTGGAATATGACAAAATCGGCAAAATGTAGAGATCCGACGACTAACCCGGTATATAATTTTTGATATACAAAACAGGGTTCAACAACCCTTGTATTTTTATTTTTATAACACTTGATAACCATAATGCAAAAATTGCTGTAGTTGACAAGTTGATCAATGTTAGGAACAAACCGTAAGAAAAAGTAAAAGATCGCTATAATAATATCCGAAACATAAATCATTCTAACTATTAGTGTAGACAGACTTCTTATAATAGCTATACACTAGTATATGAAACTATTTTGGTCTCTCAGGGAATTATTTAATGTCAGTAAATACTTGATAATGCATATTCCTTGACCCTACTACACAGGTGAGGAAAGAAGTAATATCAGCAGATCTGTATTGAAAGCACACGTGTATATACAAACAAACAACAATATCGTTCATCAAAAAGCTATCCGCGGCGTAAATGATGTACTTAAAGCATTCCCTTCTGCTAGGCTTTCGGCAAAATAAAATCATATTGCATGCCCAGACTTTCTGGAACAACGTACTAAGTACACAACAATGGTAAAAAAAATAGATGTTGGATGTTTTTAAAAAACCTTTGGGATATATCTTTACATCAATGTTTGTAGATATATTAATTTGATTGTATGATATTTATGTTTTCGAATAAGTGGTCAAGTATATTGCTCGGTAGATTAAGAATTCAGTTTGTATAGGAGCTCCGGATTTCTACCGATGAAAGATATATACCTTACACATGTTCCCTATTTTACACCAGACACATTAATCTGGTGATGTGTTATCAGAAATACTGAGTGATTCTTAGTATTACTATTTTACCTATTTTTGGTAATTTACATTTTGTATTCGTATATTTCCTTGATTTTTGTATAAATGTATTGCACATCCTTTTTTCGTAACGATCCGACGACTTTGTAAGAAGGGTCGTTGAATATTATTTAGATTTAATATGTGCATACATCAATAAGTCGTAGTTAGAGGAGGCATCTTCATTAGTTTTTCGTGTTAATATATTTTTTTTTATGTATAACAACACTAGAATACCAATGGGCAAACACTTGGAAAATTATCCTTATAAGCCTCAATTCTTGAGTGTGCAGCTGATATTTACGATACAGATCTAGAAAGTATAAAAGTAGCTTCATATTATGAGCCAAAACAATATCATTAGCCAGATAGTTAATATGGAAGGTGGGTTGACTTATTACGGAAGTGAACTAATCATTTTAAAAGTAAATGATACTTAGATAAAGGCAACAGTAGTATACTGGTGTTCAAAAGTCATAAATAGATTGTAAAAAAAATAATCAGGGTAACAAACCAAAACTCAGATAAACACATCAACTATAAGAGGAAAACCAAGGAACAACAGAAACACTGAAGTGCATCAAATACAAACTAAGCAGTATCTTCAACTTAAGGGTGGTATATATAAATTACAATAGATAAAATCATCTTACGTATATATATATACTTACTAATCCAACTTTTACGATATTATTAGCTAAATGCATTGGATAATTTTCAAGGCAGATTGTACGACGAACATAGAGTGTATATCAGAAACATAACGATCACAGACAATATCTGTTTCTTTTCTGTCATATCATTACTCTTGCATGTTTTTGGAATGTGAAGGTGCAGTTAATGTATTTTTAGTGACGATGCTGATTACATTAACAAATGTTCTTAGCAACATGTTGCTGTAATATATATGCAAGATATACAGACCAAGGTTACTGGGATCTGCAAACGGCGTGACAAAGTTCAGCATCTTTTTTCGAATCCGATTCGCTATAGAAGGTATACAGTTTATCTAAGAACATTGAACAGACGATAACGTAAATACATGCATTTGATAATTTCAAAATGTAATCTTATTAACTTTTTTGATTTTTTTAAAATGTAATCTTATTAACTTTTTTCGCTATTTAAATAAATAAAAAAGTTGTTTTTCTCTACAGATGAAAAGATTTTTTAGAAAATAAAAACGTTGAATATACCAACTCAACTGATTTATGCAACAACGAAGCATAGTTCGATAACATTTTGAAAATAGGCTGGGAACATATCTACGTGTTTAATGCTAAAGAATTATATTTTAAAGACATACGTTGTTATCTAGATGAGTTGGACTCAGGTGTTCACTATATACACGTTGCTATATATCTTTGATCGATCAAAATTAATAACGCAACAAATATTATGCTTATATTTGCAGTATCAACTATGCATAAACAAATCTGAGAATTCTTGGAGAAGCTAATACTAGAAAGGTTACGGAGTAAAATTTAAATAGGTTGATGTCAATGAAAAGCATCTCATTAATATAATGGGATCAATTCTTCTTTTACTTTTATGGAGATAATTGTAGTGTGGTTTTTGTAAATTCTTTCTTGTTACAGTGTTTTACATTCCTTTATTTAAAAAAAGAGCACTGAAGAGAAGATATGAATAGGCCAATTACTGTTTATTTAGAATTTGATTGATTTTAGCTTTTTTATTTATATAAAAGGTCACGTGAACTGACCTCAACGTCTATTCATTTGTAATACATTTCGTCTTCTCCATTAAAACTTTTTGTCCAAATTGATTTAAGCTTGCACGACATTGTTTAAGGAGGGCGTCTATGAATTTTCGTTTCTTTCGAACCCAACGTCCTTTTGAAAGACTGTTATTTTTTATGATGTTAATGTTTTTCTCTCCTCTAATATAGCACTATCAATTACTATATAACCTCATTACAATGATAATTTAGTTGGTCAGCAGCAAACTAGTACGAAGGACCATGTTTACAAGAATAATGTTAAAAACAAACCTATACTTTGTAAGTGTACTTTAACAGTTACTATAAGCTAGTTCAAAGTCAAATTCTAACTATTGAAAAGGCTTCTTTTTCCAAGCCAAAAAAATATTCGGAAACTTCATACATGCATTTGCATGTCTTTGTACAATGCTAAGATATATACAGAATGCAGGACCGTTAATATTTATACCGGAAACGCAATACATCATAAGATGCGTATTAAAATTTTGAAAATAAAACCAATATTAGTATCGATAAAGATAATAATCAAAGACCATACTACAATGTTAAATCGGTATAAATTTAACTTAACAATACGTTAATTAAAAGTATCACCAAATAATAATGTAAGTCATGGGCTCCATCCGTTAATGATCCACACAAGTGTAGAAATTTGAAAATAAGTAATTTTAATTTTTTTTTTCTAAATGGATCATTTGTGCTCAATTTCCATTTGAATGCCAATTTACCATGATGCTGTATCTAGAGTATACTTGGAAAAATACACCATATATGAAAATAATATAAAGCAAGGGTAAAGTTCGAATTCATGAAATTCAACATATCAATTTTACAACCAAAGAGGGATAACCCTAAATGGACATCAATTATGTAGATTAAGAAAACTTGTAAATTACATCATTGTTTTTATCATAACGATAGCATATTTTTGTTCAATAATACACAAATTAAATCATATATATATTTAGCCAACTGTCACGATAAGATAACATACTAGGAAATCCGCTAACATTTACTTTCGATTTCTATTGATTGGTATAGACATAAATATGGCTAAAATATGCACAAAGGATAAGAATTTACTGTGGCATAAAGGAAGAATTGGTGGATATCTAGAAGATGAGGATAAACATTTGTACGGAATAACATGTCGACATGTCACACAGAGCGCTTATGACGGCATAATTTACATCAAAGACGCTCTTGGAAATCACGTGCCATTTGGAAAAATTGCACAAAGGAAAGACCTTTTTAGAATAGATACCGACATGAATCTAATATTTATCAATGAAGAAATGCTTATACATTGTGAGAAATCATTTCGGAACTCTAGGGGAGATATTTGCCCAGTGCGTATTTATGAAGAAACAATAAAGGATATATCTGGTTGTAAAGTATTTCTACGGTCAGTACATTCTTCGTCTGAAGGTAAATTGTCATTAGATATAACTCATGGCATTGTAGCAAGTGTAGAACAACAAAACCTATTGGATGAAAATCAAGCAATGAGGGGTAATTTTTTAGTTAAATCAACCAATATCTGTCCAGGGGATAGTGGTAACGTTTTATTAATGGAACGAGATGACACTTTGTACATTGTTGGGATGGTGGTGGGTGGGTACACCACAACTTCTACAATAAGTGAAGAATTTTGTTTGTGCGGAAATTTACATCACGGAAAATTGTTTTTAGAGAAACAGTTCGGAAAAACCTTTCAATTACCCACAACGTCAAATCTTGGACCCATAAATAAAGAAAATGCGATCGAATGTTTCGTTTCCTCTGGGTCGGTCATTTGGGTTAAAGATCCCGAAGATATTGTTAAGTCTGATTTTATCCTTTTTGAACATTTGATAACGCTTATCGACTGTTTTGGTTATACAACATTTTCTACAAATGAAACAAAGCTAGAAAATTATTTCGAAGAACAACTAAGTAAGCATGTAAATTCTAGAAATGAAAGTATACACACAATCTCATGTCATTCAGACAGCGAGGAATGCTTTCGTCAATGCATGATTGGATGTCAATATATATATTCTGAAAATTTTGTAAAATCGGACGAACATTTAAAAGCTGCTGTTAGACTGATCAGTAAAGCATCATGTAGAAACAGACTTTTGTGTAAACTTATTACATATTCAACATGGCAACTATTGGAAACGGGAAAATTAGATAACATGAAAAAACTTCTAGAAGATGGAGAAAGCTATATGCTAAAGATGAAAGAATGCAATGCATGCCCACTTAAATCTATAGGATATCACTATTTTGACTACGCACGCTATTATAAACGTACACACAATTGCAATGAAGCGATGAGTATGGCTAGAAAATCTTTAGAGTTCTTTGAACTTGATGAGAAATATCGTGGCAAACCAAGTCATGGGAAATGTTTTGCGCTGTCCATGATAGCTAGACTTAATTTACATTGCGGTGAAAATTTTGAGACAAGGGATCAAAAGATGATTGATATAAAAGAGGCTGAAGAATGTATTGTTGATTTTAAAAGTTTTGGAAAACTCCCTGCTGTTGAAAAGACTTCATACTTATTAGTGAAAACGGACTTGCACTATCGAAAGGGCGAGATAGAAAAGGCACAACGATGTGCGAGAAAGTGCTGTCATCTAGCAGCACAAAACCGTTTAAAACAAGAACTAAGCCAGGCGCTGATTAGAATAAAAGAACTTTCCAAAATGTTAAACAAATAAAACCTTTTAAATTATTTTTATATTTCATTTTTATTTAAATGTTTGTTTTTGTATTGTGAATTCCAGAAGAAAATGTGTGTTTTCAATTCCATTATATTTAAGTTTTCATAAAATTGAGAATGGAAATGGGGAACGCGTCAAAGAGACAATAATCCGACCAAAGTGCAGTAAACGATCGCAGGCTACGAATGGATCTTCAACATAGCAAAAAAATTCCGCAACTGAGGCGGGCTTCATCTGGCTCCTAAACAAAAGGTGTACTAGTTCAATGAAAATGGACGTCACACTAAACTCCACTTTACATACAAATGAACTATAATAAAAAAAAACATAGAACACTAACAAAGGCCAGATGCTCCTGAAATAAGACAGGCGTAAAAATGCGACGAGGTTAAACTTGTTTAAATGAGGTCAAATTTGTTTTGTTAAATACAAATGAAAATATCTCTGTCTTAAAAACATATATAAATGGAATCAGACTATTAAATGTCTAGATGTTAGAGGCAATGTAAATAAATATATGTAATAACAATGATAATTGTACTGGTCCTGCTTGGAATTAAATATTTCTGTATAAAATGAAGAAATATATATATATATATATATATATATATATATATACAACTCGTCTAAACATCAACCCAACAATGTTAGATCTGTAAATTTGCTTTCGCAAATTTTTGGTTCTTCCCTCGCCGGGATTCGAACCCATGCTACTGTGATATCGTGACACCAAATCGCCTGCACTGCAGCCGTCCCGCTAGACCACAAGACCACCTGGGCTCTCAAAAAAAGAGCTTTCGCTGGCCGTGTGTTACCTTTCTTCGTCAGTTTTAATCTAGCGGCGTACTACAGTACATGATATATAAGGCATGAAGATGTAATTGTTACAGATCAGCTAAATTATCTATAGTAAAGGATCCTACAAATTAATGTAATATACAGTCACAGAAAATAATTATATTTATAAGTACGTCTGAGTCAGTGACAACTCTACAACAGATGTATCCATCGGATCGCCATCAATGATGGTGATACATGGCTGTGTACATTTGCTATGTACACAGCCATGTATCACCATCATTGATGGCGATCCGATGGATACATCTGTTGTAGAGTTGTCACTGACTCAGACGTACTTATAAATATAATTATTTTCTGTGACTGTATATTACATTAATTTGTAGGATCCTTTACTATAGATAATTTAGCTGATCTGTAACAATTACATCTTCATGCCTTATATATCATGTACTGTAGTACGCCGCTAGATTAAAACTGACGAAGAAAGGTAACACACGGCCAGCGAAAGCTCTTTTTTTGAGAGCCCAGGTGGTCGTGTGGTCTAGCGGGACGGCTGCAGTGCAGGCGATTTGGTGTCACGATATCACAGTAGCATGGGTTCGAATCCCGGCGAGGGAAGAACCAAAAATTTGCGAAAGCAAATTTACAGATCTAATATTGTTGGGTTGATGTTTAGACGAGTTGTATATACATTATGTACACAGCCATGTATCACCATCATTGATGGCGATCCGATGGATACATCTGTTGTAGAGTTGTCCCTGACTCAGACGTACTTATATATATATATATATATATATATATATATATAAGTACGTCCTTATATATATATATATATATAAGTACGTCTGAGTCAGTGACAACTCTACAACAGATGTATCCATCGGATCGCCATCAATGATATATATAGATCTATTATGATAACTTCTATCTGAACTTTTAACATTTCATTTCAATGTATTTTTTTCTGTTACAACTCACAATGTATTGTGTTGTGTGTATACATGTCATGCTGCCCATCAAGAGCCATTGATTGGAATATTAAACATTCTTATTCTATTTCTGTATTGTGAGATCTCAACCCTCCCCTCTCCCATTCATGTTAACATGTGCTGACTCATGAAGACACGTTCAATGTGACCTTCTATGTTCTGTTTTTTTTTATTGTTAATTGTTATAATACATTTTTAAACAGCAAATAGCCTATGTATCGCTTGCAAAATAAAATACTATACCAGTTTAAAATATGTCCTCCAAATGACTTTGTGTATATGGAATACTGTAAATTTACTATTTGTAATGTTTCATTTCTTTTTTTGTACAAAATGAGCCATAACAATGAAGGTTATAATTACAACTACATATTAGTTAACATGTCCTTTTATTAATATGCAGCAAATGTTTTAAATAATAAGGCGTTTCTAGTTCAGATATAGATAACCTTAGATGTATCTGGCAAAACTTTTTATGACTTTTTGGTCAGCAGTGCTCTTCAACGTCATACTTTAGTTTGCTTTTTAACTTATTTAATTCGAGCGTCACTGATAAGTCTTTTGTAGATGAAACGGTCGTCTGGCGCAAATATTAAATTTCAATCCTGGGATCTATAATGAGTTAATGTATATAAAAACATCGTAAAGACCAGTAAAAAAACTTCTAGCAATTGCATTAGATCTGAAGTCGACAGATTAGCATTTAAAGTCTAGCATACGTGCTCTGTGATATAATATCAGCACTAAAATGCTAACTCAGACAAGATATATATATCAAATATATAGCTGAAGATGTAAACCCTTTCGATGAATTTGTAGAATCAAGGAAAAAGTATCTAGAAACCTATCTTAAATTTTGATGGTGAACACCAATGACAATGTCATGGCTTAAAATGAAAAAGACAAACAGACAAATAATAGTACACAAGAAACAACATAAGAAACTAAAAACTGAACAACACGATCCCCATCAAAAACTGGGAGTGCTCCGGAAGGGAAAGACGGCAATCTTATCGACTTTTATGGAGAAACCGTCATTGACTATTACAAGGTAGAATTTTGATGCCCATCCCATATTCCTAATCCTCTAGATGTTAAAACACACCTCGAGCAATTTCGATGAAAGAAATATATTCATAGCATTTGAGTTCCATGATTTCAAATGAAATTTTAGGACCTTCCATAACCATGATAATAGTTATAAAAGGTACCAGGATTCTAATTTAGTACGCCAGACGCGCGTTTCGTCTACATAAGAAACATCAGTGACGCTCATGTCAAAATATTCATAAAGCCAAACAAGTACAAAGTTGAAGAGTTGATAATATAGTTATTTAGATTTCCACTAACTAGTTCTTTTTTAGGGACGACATCAAAAGTTCAATGTAGGATAAAAAAACTTAATTCACATAGTTTTTTCACTGCGCCCCCCCTCCCCCTTCTCAACTTAATTTGGGAAAAATTGATTTACCAATAAGGATATATGTAAAAATCGATTTTAGATATACAAAACTTGCAGAATTTCAACCCCTCCACCCCCAAACTATTTGATTTAAGTTTTGTTTTATCCTACATCGATCTTTTGATGTCGTCCCTTAGTAGCGGTTGACATCCAAACAGTCGTGTTTCACTACAAAATTGTACAATTCAGGATATTCAAGATTTTATGTTGTTTCATTTAAGGTAAAATATCTTAAAAGACTCAATATACCAAAAGGGAATTTCAAACTCAAAGTAAAAAATATAACGGAAACGCTATGTCAGATAAAAGAAAAAGACCAAGAGACAAACCTATATTAAAGTGTGCAAAAAACAACATAGAAAACTAAAGACTGTGCGACACAACCTTCACAAAAAATAAGGGTGATCGCAGGTGCTCAGGAAGGGTAAGCATATAATGTTTCACATGTGATAACCGACGTGTTGCTTATGAAAGCAATACGTCTTATTCGATAGGACACTTTCGGTGGAAAAAAGGAAGGAGTGGCAGTTATAACGATTGGAACATATCCGTGTTTAACAAATATAACGTAACGATCAACCAACTCGTGATGTCCTACGTAAGAATTCCGAAGGGATGTTTAAAATTCATCATCAGTTAAGAAATTGTGTGAATGATCAACCAATGTCAGAGACATAGAAACTGTTAAATTTATATCATTTTTTTGCGATCAATATGTTGTTGTTCCTACTGACAAAGCTTCAAATAATATTGACAAGATATTCTTGTGTTTCAATTTTGCGTATTACTTTGTCAATATACCATTTTTTATCTTTGCATACATATTTTTTGTTTTTATAGTGATTGAAATGGTAAAACAATGTTGTACCCCGATTGTTGAGATTTTTACATATTACGTCTGTTTGTTTTGTTCACACCTTGTTGTCAATATAATGGTATTTTATGCAATTGTCATACAAGTGAGAGATCAAACTCACTTTCAAACCAGATTTAATCCATCATTTTATGCATAAATAAATGACTGTACCTAGTCGGTAATATGAGAGTTGTTTTCCATTCCGATCGTTTAACATGCTTGCTGTGTTTAAACTTTTGATTTTGCCAAATTTTCAGGGACTTTCTGTTTTGAATTTTCCTTGGAGTTAAGTATTTTGTTGTTTTACTTTTTATTCAGTTTCTATATGTAGATCGATTCAGAATTTAATTTTATAATTTTATTAACTAAAACTGAAAATTATAAAGTCTAGTCCTGGAGATGTAAACTTGAGTTAAAAAGAAGCTTGCATTAAGTACTTTTATATACGTATTATACATTTGATATGGAGAATGATATGCCTTCCCTTCTAGAGCACCTGGTATCAATCCTAGTTTTGATGGGTTAAGAATGTTCAGTGTTTATTTTCTTTGTTGTGTTTTGTGTACTGTTGTTTGTTGCCATGAAATTGTCAGTCTATTTTTGGTATAGAAGTTTGAATCTCCTTTAGGTATTGTTCTCTCTTTTATAGTAATAAACAAGTCATTATCAATCTTAGTCTTCAGCAGTGTCTACCTATATAGCTACTTCCGAAGCCCCAAAAAATGTACTGCGGATTTTAGACAGAATATTCATACCACCTTGTGCGGGACTCGCGTATTGTGTTACAATTGTTTTTTGCATAAGGCTGTATTTTTGTCCATGATATTAATTTGTGTCCTGCAATGCGCAAGTTTGTTCACGCTCAATTCTCACCAAGCCAGAATATTAGTTTACAAGATCCTCCAGTGGCCACCTCTTAATCAAACGATATTAACTTAACTTTACTATTTTTCAGTTTTAACACAGCATTTCACAAATTGTGAATTTATTTTCAGTGAGAAAGCTAATGTCTCCAAAACATTTTTTCTTGTTTTTACATAAAACTTTGTATGTTTACAATGTATTTTAATTTAGTTTTACTACCAAATAAACTCATCATAGATACCAGGACTAATTTTAGTATATACGTCAGACGCGCATTTCGTTTACAAAAGACTCATCAGTGACGCTCGAATAAAAAAAAGTTAAAAAGGCCAAAAATACCAAATGTGCATTTATAATAGATTACATCCACTGACCATATATCTTAGTAAAAAAAGTCTAACGGACCAATATCAGATTTATATACACAGTAACCACGTGTTCACGTTAATCCAAAGTTATTCCTAGGATGAAATATGAACATGATGAATATTGATGGGTTTTAAAAATATTGTTACAATGATATCTTGTTGATGAAAAATTGACTGTAACATCATTGCTGACATGTTCTCTAAAAGAATTCTTCAGCTCTTTTTCTTTTAGTTATAGATATAGGCAAAAGTAGTATACCGATGTTCGAATGGATCGACAGAAAAACAAAGCCGGGTTACGAACTAAAACCGAGGGAAACACATCAACTATAAGAGAAAAACAACAGAAACATTTGTAACCAGATACCACGTCAAGTATTTTGTCTTCTTTTTTGGAAAAAAATCAGACAATTCAGACAATACAGACTCTACCGTTACATGCGTAAGGCTTGGTGTTTTGTAAAGATTATATTCAAATGCTTAATTTTGCAATAAAATAACATGATGCATTTAATGAAAACATTTCGAAATATGCTTTAAATCATGCAAATGCATTTAAAAAGAACATGTCTGCTCATCCAACCGCTCTGTCTACTACAGCCATCACCTTCACCTCGAGTAAAGCTAAGTTTGATGTATAAACCATTTTCTGTATCCTGACGTAACGGCCGTATATTATTGGACTGCATTCAAAGACCAGGTGGTCTCCTGTCCTGGCTGGTCCTTTGTAAAAATTACACCTCGTCATCTGATTATGTGATGGGCCTGCAGTTATATCTAACTGACGGATAAGGTGACCTGAAATATAAATATCCATGTACCTAATTGTGTACAGAAGTATAAATTACCGATAAACATAGAGATTTAAAGACTAACTAAACTAAATCAAAATATCGCGTACACCGCATGAACGTTCCCATGTGTTTTGAGATTTTGCCTTTTTTTTATTTAAAAAAAAGCATATTAAAAGGTCTCAATATAATATAAGTAATGTACAAAACCTGTCAAGAATCACGTTAATATTTGTTCAATAAGTTTAATATATTTACTCTATCGGCAGTTTCACTTTGAAGAAAATAATTTGCCAATCTATTTATCTAATTTCGAATTATCTAATTTCGAAATATTAATCAAATATTGTTGTCATCAACAATGGCATTAAGAAATGAACTATTGTTATGCGTTTACTTTTCTACATTGGCTAGAGGTATAGGGGGAGTGTTGAGATCTCATAAACATGTTTAATCCCGCCGCATTTTTTAGCCTTTGTTAGTCTTTTTTTTAAGTTTAGTTTCCTATGTACAATTTGGTTTAGTATGGCGTTCATTATCACTGAACTAGTATATATATTTGTCTAGGGCCAGCTGAAGGACGCCTCCGGGTGAGGGAATTTCTCGCTGCATTGAAGACCTGTTGATGAACTTCTGCTGCTGTCTGTTCTATGGTCGGGTTGTTGTTTCTTTGCAATTTTATATGTTATGCAATTCTAGCTAGTTTGGAAATTTTGTTATGTAATGCTTCATTGTATTATAAGACCTTTGGCCTATTATCTAAGTTAGATAAGTTTTCTAGATTTACCAATGTTTAGTATGTGTCAATGCTTGATGGTTTCATGATGCAAAGACTAGAGTTAATTGATGCCTTTAAACGTGTGTGGAAGCCTTGTAGTCTGACCTAACACCTTTAAACAACATGCAAAAGCATTCAGTGTATCCCCATGCCCTAACAAATAAATCAATATATAAGTATTGAGTGAATTCGTAGAGCTGTAGGGTGTCTGCAAAAGTCGTGTTTGCGAAAATTACAAAATTCAATATACACTCACAAGATTGTATTTCTTTTTTCCAACAACACTTACTAAAATAACTAAATGAATAGCCCAGAATACAGTAAAATTGTAGTCGAAATATGAAGGTAGCCACTCATATATATATAAAGTATGTATAGAAGTCCGCTGATTAAAATTAATCAAAAAAAAGTTCCGTTTAAGCTTTTTGTGTAGAAAATGTGCCAATACACAGTCATAAATTTCGGCTGTTACGTATACGTAATATATACAAGTAGTAATATCCATATGAGCATACCTTACAGTAGACTAAATTCGGCCTAGCCAAGATCAGATGTGCATTTCATATTGGGTCTATGTTATAGGCTTGTCAAGACAAGAAGATAAACTTTACATAAGTAATACATCTTTGAACTGAAGAAGAGGATGTAGGGTTTCACAATGAATATCAAATATCATGTATAGGTGTTACCGTTTTGAAAAAAAAAAACACTAAAATACACGCTGAAAATGGGCAAAATTACACGTTATGTTGTTTCATTTAAAATTTACCTTTTTTTATCAATTGATAGTTAATAATTGAACTTAATTTGAACTACATTATTGGTTCACTGTTATAGACAATTTATTCTTCTTTCTTTTACTGGTTGTTGCAACAAAAAATCTTCAGTGGTTACAAAGTTATGATAAAAAGTTGAATACTATGCGCTCGTTATGCAATTTTGTACTTTTGTTTTTAGCTTGCTCAGTGTAGTGATAAAAGAGAAAAATAAATTAAATTTATGCTATTATGTCTTTTATTTTCTCTTCTAGTATATACATTATCAGAAACTACCTCATTTATCAAAATTGCAGTACCCTAGCTGGAGATATATGCCATCAAAGTTGGATATACAAATAAAGTGAAAAAATGTCTTGTCCGTAGACATGCATTCCCTAGTAAACTGGAAGCATAATTACATTTATGTTGCATTGCTAAGTTCCTGTTCTTTTGTAGATATGAAAACACTACTAACATTTTTTTCTACCATCTATTAATAGAGGAAAAAATTCAAAAATATGTCAGAATGTCTTGTCCGTAGACTTGTCTTTTTATCAATATTGCTTGGCTTTATGGGTCTTAATTAGTCCTATGTGTTGTTTAAACTTAGAAATATCTTATTTTTAATAAATGAATGGTAATTTAAGTGTTCTCAATTTTTGTAAAATGACTTTACGGGAGTGGATTTTAAAAAGTGTCAGATTATCAGTCATAAAAAGCATACCTTATTTTACTTCAATATTGTTTATTCCAGTTGATGCATACCTTAAAAGATTAACTAAATCAAATGAAGAAAAAGTATTTCTCTCGCTCTAACTTTATCTTTTGCATTTCAGTATTAACAGCAGATGAGGAAGTGTCTACGGACAAGACACTTGTACATAACAAGTATTAAATTCAATTATTTGTCTGCTATGGAACTTAAATCTTATTTATAGGTGATAAAAGTTATCTATTCAAATTAAAACTCAGTATTTTCAACATGAATATAGTCACAATTAATTCTAACAGATTTTTTTTTAACTGAAATTGTCTTGTCCGTAGACATTACCACAATATATTTGTATCCAATTTCCTTGATTTCAGCCTAATTTGATAGGTAAAATGTATGTTATTCTTTTAAGAGAACACATTCAACTATGTCAAAATTGAGTTTTAATAATAGTTTGATTGTTTTAAACAGTCAGATATATGTATTTCAGTTAAAAGAATGTGTCTTCAGTTTGGCTTAATCAATAAATTATTGAGATATGTAAAGAATTATGGGTACATTTTTGTATTTTCCAAAATTTAAAAAACACAGCTTAAAATTTAAATAGTAACTTTTAATCTTAACTTTAACAATCATCTTTGAAAGCATTTAATTGAATATCAATAAAATGTCTTGTCCGTAGACATTATCAAAATGTATGTGTTTCCATTTTCCTCGAAGTTAAGCATCATTTGATAGATAAACCTGATAAAATGTATGGTTTTTTTTTAAGAGAACACTTTCAGCTGTATCAAAATTAGGTTTTAATAATGCATTTCATTAAATATGAATACAATGTCTTGTCCGTAGACAAAACATATAAATTGTATTGCTAAGTTTGATTGTTTATTGTAAGAATATGCATCAAGTTATTTTAATGTTCTATACACCAAAAGAAAGGGTTTTTTTGGAAGTTTTGTTATTTATAGATAATTTTAGATACAGTTTTATCAGATAAGATTAATGATCAAAGCAAGCTACTGTTGTTTGAAATAACTGTGAGTTAAACATGTTCTTGTCATTTTTTTTTCAATTAAAATGTTTGATATTCAATAATTCTAAACATATTTTGTTGTCTTTGTCATTGACCAAAAATCTGACACTGGTGACCATGTCTTGAAGCCAACCATTAAAGAAAATTATACAGTTTTTAAACACCATTTATTTAATAAAAATATTAAATATTTCTTCCAAAAACTGCATGTAATTATATAAATGCTTCCAGTGTTAGCCTAACGATAGCAATTTTTCATAATTTAAACCATTTTTGAACCAAAATATCAAAAGAGTTTTTCCCTGAGGTGATACTCATTTTTGATCTCATGTGAAACACAAAATGCACATCTGATCTTGGCTAGGCCGTTTGTAAAATTTCAGACATTGGCATTCATACCACATCTTTTTTTATATTTATAAATGTAAACTACCAACTTACCGCAGCAATCTTTCCTTACAAATATTTCAACCTGTCTAATCTTGAAATAATGACCAAGATCAACCTCCCAGTATAGGGACTTGTCATCTTTTGTATCTTTTGTGTGAGAAAACGTATTCAAATTTCCGTCGTTTGCATATCCAGATATATGAATAGCATGCTGTGTACTCTGTCGAGATTTTTTTCCTGCTGCAACCTCTTGCAAAACTTGAACATACGGGTTACCTGGAATGAGATAAATGACCAAAATCCAATCTCTACTTTGTGCATTCTAGCTGACTGAAGCTGCCAAAATCATATACACCAATTGTAGACTTTTCCACTTACTATTTGTGATGTACTTTAAATTCTCTTATCTCCTTAGTAACATTGAATTTTATTTTTGTGTTAGTTTTATGTTAGGCGGCCCATATAACTTCCCTTTATCACTATATTATTTTTTAAATCCAAACAAAATAAATGAACTCTCAGACTGATTTATTTTTAACCTTTATGCCATAAAATATGTTACTCGACTGGACACTAGTTAAGATTCAGATGAGATCATATTTCTTTGTCACAAACCCTGTGAGTGTTCAATCAATCGACTTCTTTTTAAATAAACAAACTAAATAAGGCTGTTTGTTTACTCGTTGATTTTTTTTTTTACATTTGTCACTTGGGGGCCTTTTATTGATAACTTTGGGGTTAAGGTCTTTGTTGAAAGCTGTTCAATCAATGACCTATAGTTGTAAATTTCTGTGTCTATTGGTCTATTGTGTAGAGTTGTCTCAGTAGCAATCACATCACATCTTCTTTTTTTTATATTTACTGTCTGATCTTGTTTTACTTCATGAATATTTCTTGTCCGTTCCAGTTCTTATCTGCATACTACACTACCCTGTAGTGAAATCGATAAGGTGGCACTGTTCGGTAGTATTTGCATTCCAGAAGGTTGCTCTTTAGTGTACCCTACCGAAGTCAATGTATCTGAGCATTGTAATTGGACAAAAAATACAGTATCAACTGAACGCACTTTCCCAAACTGAGGGATGAATCAGGTGTAGAAAAATATGAAATAATATTACAAACACATGAAAATTAATTTTTGAGAGTTTTTTTAAAATTGTGTATTCACTGCATGATAAAATACATAAAAGCACTAGTGGACTTAAACGGTCATGATACACGTTCAAATTCATTTCTAAAAATTAAAATGAAAGTACTTCGGTTAACTGTGTATGTAAAAAATTTGCAGTGTTAGAAAGTGGTGAAAATTCTAAAAAGGCTATCATTATCCCTTATGGGCCAGGAAATACTACCGGGCCAACTTAATGTACTGGGTTAATGTAGTTATATGATTTAAACATGGTTTACACCGGATACACACTGTCAACATACATTAAACAATGATCAAAATATAAACGTATACATACCTTTTGGAAGTCTTCTAAGTATTTTTTGTAACATATCAAAATACCTATTCAATGTTTCCGTGTTGGTGTCTAACTTTTTTTCGATTGTGTGCAACTTGTATGAATCATATCCATTTGTAATTGAGAAATTGATGATTAGAAAAAATAATAAAATTTGCATTTTCTCTTAGCTTGCAATTATTACTCAGAATAATATTGCAGATTCAGTGATACTTTTGTTGTTTTGTTACTTTTTACAACTGATGGATTTTTCGTATGAAATTTAATCACGCAAAATTGTAATTAGTTGTCGTGTCTTTGCGAAATACATGTACATAGTATGTTTACAGAGTGAAATTTCAAAATATCAATAAAGGGACAATATAGTATTTTTCATTTATTGCTATTTTATGAAATTGTCCTTTAATCTTAATGACTAATAATTTACTTTCTCAACACAGTAGAGTGATATGAGATATTATCGCTTGAATCTAATAGCTCATGTTCCGTTGTCAATGAAAATATCAACGTAAATTATTATCTTGTCTTTCTTTGTTTCATAGGAGCTGTTTTTGTTTTATTATACACACAAAGCCTCTGTGTGTGCATGCAATATTTGTACCTTATAGTTATTGATATGATTATATAAAGTATGTTCCCTATTGGAATTTTGAAAACAAGGCCTTATAGTTATATTTATATATGTTCTCTATAACTATGCATTTTAGTTTTAAGAGAAATGAAGTATTCATATTCGTTTTACAAGGAATGATATAATTTAAAGAAAAACAGATCCTGCAATTATCCCAAATTATTTCCGTATTCTGCGTATTCATTCAAGTTGATGGGTTTCAATTTTCCGGGATGAAGAAATACTAGTTTTTGTTATCGTGTTTGTTATGAGTAAGTGATACGAAAAAAGGATTGATATGGTTGGCCTGTCTTGTAATGAGTTCTGAAATTTCGACACTTCCATTTGCTATTTATTTGGTCAATGATCGCTAGCTAATGTTACGAAGGACTAATTTTCCTCCATGGTAATAAATATTTGATTTTTTCCACTATATACAAAACACTTGCATTGTTTTCCTACTATATTCTTTTTGTCAAATTAATTCCATTTTAAAGCGTACATAAATCTTGAATTATCTGATAATAATGATTGACACCAGAAGCTGGTTCATGTTTGAAACCGAGAGCGTATAATTTTAAAGAATTGTTTGACATAGAGAGCGGGAACTCACTACTGGTTTGAAACTGAGAACAGATTTATGTTTGACAACGAAAACTGATAAAAAGCTGACACTGTAAACGGATAAATGTTTGACACTGCTAACGGATAAATGTTTGACAACTAGGGCATACATGTTTGAACTAGAGAACGGATAAATGTGTGACACCGAGAGCAGATACACTTTTGATACCGAAAGCGTATAAATGGTTGGCATCAAGTGCGAATAAATATGTGACGTCGAGAGCGGATAACTGTTTGACACTAGAAGAAGCGGATGCAAGTTTTACACCGAGAACCGGACGAATTTTTTTACACAAAAGAAAATAACGCTTTATACTTCTGCTGTGTTCGTTTTTTCTGAAGTTAGCATGTTCGCTACTCAGTTCCAAAATTACAAACTTTCTAAAAGACTATTAAACAGTGACATTGTATAAATTACAGAATTAAAATGGCAGAAAAAATGTCTTTGTTTTCGAGATATACATGTAAGCCATATAATAAAAATTGTCGGGAAAGGATTGTCTCTTTGTCGTTTAAAGATATGAAAATATACGAAAAGGGAACAAGGATTTTATAGATTGTTCACATATGACATTTCCAACTATAGGTGATCGAGTAATGAGAAAATTAGTGATTAGCCAGGTAATCATGCAACTGCACTAAACGGATTAAACCAGACAAATCAGAATATCTGACAAAAATTCAAAAACAAATTAGCTAACATTTATCACCATTAAAAAGAAAGCCGTCAAACCAAACAGGATAAACAGGAGAATTATCGATACTTGTACAACCGAGAGGTAAGGGACATTAACAGAAAATTAGCAACCAAAACTTTTGTTAAAAGGTCAATCTTGTCTGAGAAAATTGAAGCCTTATTTTCTGAATAATTTCTTAATTCGCCGACTGGTAATGAATACTGGGCTAGTTATAATGTTCACCAATAGTAATAGGAATAATTCATTTTGATTTTAAAATTGGTTAAAAAATTGTGAAGAAGAACACAAAATGCTCCTTCTAATAGAGAAATACTTTAGAATAATTATTTTATTATGAATCGTTTTGAAATTTTATACGTTACTGAACTTAAAAGTTTAGTGAAGTTGATACATAACCAATTATAACGCTACATAACAAGTTGGGTTTTGAGCGGGAATGAAAATCAAAAGGACAATGACAGACTGCGCAAATAAAAAAAATAAATCACAGTATGATGCATAAACATATGACGATTTGGCAGTATGTACATTACATAAGAATCAGGAGTGAAATCAGGTACTCCTGCAGTGTAATCAGTACCTTGACCATTTGTGATCATGAATCTCGTTGTTAGCAATTACACAGTGAAAAATCTCCTGTTATTTCATACACTTTACCTTAATGTAAATATGTCTTAGTGTGACAAAAATTCATATAACGGTCACTGATAAGCCAATATATTCTTTTCACATTCATTATATCTCAAGTATATTTTAAAATGTTGCAAGTATATATAGAACAGTCATTATGTACAATTAGTTGATGTTTATTGTATTATCACTCAAACTGTTAGCGTAATTCTTCAGGAAAATCAAATTATTTCCTTCAGTCTCTTCAAAAAAATAAATGATGAAGGTATGCATGATATTTATCAACATTCTATAATTTTTCGAAAACAACGGTAGCTAATGAATATTCATCAATTGTTGATCATCAAATTAACCAATAATAAAAAGGAAAAGGATATAACCCAGTTATAAGGTAGCAGGTGCATGGATTGTGAAAAAAGGACGGATAGTTTGCTCTGTAAGGGAAAACTAAGATATACTGCATACATGTAGTTTAAAAGGATCACAACAAGCTGAAAGTTTTGTTTATACATTTATTTCATTCAAATGAACAGTCTGAGACCGTGTTCACATTGACCTAAACTCGGTGTTGTGTGAGTGTAACTCACACGTAAACTAAACAAAATTACGTTCCCATTGATAAAATTCACTGTTTACTTATAGGTTAGACAATACTTGGTCATGATTATGAAGATTTAAGCCCAAGGCTTAAACATGTTTTGTCTACATGCAGTCGATACTCGATGTAGTCCTTCTGTAGATTAAGTGTACACAAAACTAGACATTTAAAACATTAGTTTCACCGTGTATATTTAAGGAAGACACATTTTTTGAATAAAATTGATATTTATAACAATTATTAATAAAGTTCTTTACAGAAATATTTGTCTAAACTTGATATATTTATTTGTTTTTTTTTAAAACTTAACGTAGCTTTATTAAGCCCTTATCAAGACTCAAAGCAGTATCATTGCCGAACACATAATTTATTTGAAAATTAAGGTTTTTCCGAATCGACTTGACTTGCACAGAAATATTTGCCACTGGTCTTTACTCAAACAACGATTCACTCATAAATGCATTACTTAAAAAGTGTGAGGTTTTTTCAACATTTAACACTAAAATGTATGGGGAAACTCTTGATTTAGAATATTTTTGTATCATCTGTAGGACTTTTTTTTTTATCCATTTGGGGTTCGGAATATTTCCATCGATACCCCCCCCCCCCCTTTCCGATTTGAAGTCAAGTGGTCGTTCCTTTACTGCTACAAAAGTTGTCCGAAAACTTTGTATTCGGTTCTACGTACTGAACATTTAAATGACATAGAGTTTACAAGTGTGAACAAATTTTATGTACATGAATTAAACAAGGTGTATAGATGTGGACAAATTTAATGTGAAACCAATGTCCAGTACATTAAACTAATTGTAAACAAGTTTACTGTACATGGCGTTTGGTGTGAACACGGCCTGATTGTTAGGATTTTTCACACATTTAAATATAAATGAATTTATCAAATTGAAATGTCTGTTTCTCTTGAAGTGACAAACTATCGAAATATTCTTATAACTAGAACACACTCGCGAAATCGCAGGCATTCAGAGCGGAGTTAAAAGTATGTAAAGTGTTGTTAGAAGTTTTATCCCTCCTCCTTCGTTTCCAAAATTCCCAATTTTTGGTTTTCTATCAATTTCAATATGAACATACATTTAGTATGTTTCGGGGCCTTTTAAAGCTGAGTATGCGGTATGGGCTTTGCTCGTTGTTGAAGGTCGTACGGTGACCTATAGTCGTTAATTTCTGTGTCATTTTGGTCTCTTGTGGAGAGTTGTCTCAACATGGCAATCATACCACATCTTTTTTTTGTAATCAATGAATTTTGTAAAATATTTAATGAATGGAGAATTTCAGAAAAGGTATCAAAAGTTCACATGAATAATTTTAGCGCTTATCTGTATATTACTATATAAATAAAGTGTATTTACTTTCAATTCTTAGTTTAGTATTCGTTTGTTCAAAGTATACAGAAAAACGCAAACCGGAAGTATAATCTGACTTAAAATTTCGTCCAATGACGGGACAATATCCGGATGCCTTTTTTCTCGTTTTTCTCCCAAAATAACTCAATCTGAATAATCATATGAATGGATGACAAATGCGACTATGCACTGTACATATAGGACACAGAGTCGTGTTGATTAATTTATTGTGGAAAGAAGAGAAGCGACACCAAAAATGAGGTCTTCTCGTTTAATAGTATAGATAGTAATAACTTTTATTGTGTAGTACACTGTAATGATATAGCTGATTGGATATCTGAAACATTTTTTTGAAATGACATACACAATGCTAAATCTATATTCTACAAAATTCTTGGAAACAACATTTTACAGTAATATCAGTCAATATAAGTTCCAGCTGTTTACTCACAGGCAATGTTACGGCTATTGGAATTTTGTTGAAAATGTATGAATTTGTTGTGAAAATAATGTGTATATCAATTTCATAATAGTTATCAAAAGTACCAGGATTATAATTTAGTACATAAACTCATCATAGATACCAGGACTAAATTTAGTATATACGCCAGACGCGTGTTTCATCTACAAAAGACTCATCAGTGACGCTCGAATCCAAAAAAGTTAAAAAGGCCAAAATGAAGTACGAAGTTGAAGAGCATTGAGGACCAAAATTCCTAAAAATTTTGCCAAATACAGCTAAGGTAATCTATGTCTGAGGTAGAAAAGCCTTAGTATTTCAAAAAATTCCAAATGTTTGTAAACAGTAAATTTATAAATATAACCATATCAATGACAGTTCATGTCAGCACAAAAAGTGCTGACTACTGGGCTTGTGATACCCTCGGGAAATAAATCTCCACCAGCAGTGGCATCGACCCAGTGGTTGTAAATAAACTCATCATAGATACCAGGACTTAATTTAGTATATACGCCAGATGCGCGTTTCGTCTACATAAGACTCATCAGTGACGCTCATATCAAAATAGTTATAAAGCCAAACAAGCACAAAGTTGAAGAGCATTGAGGATCCAAAATTCCAAAAAGTTGTGACAAATACGGCTGAGGTAATTTATTCCTGGGACAAGGAAAAAAATGAACATCTATTGTTAAATTAATTATCAAACTGTTGGAATTCGATAAATGGTTAGACTATATAATAAATGTACTCGACGTCTAGTCACTTATGTTATGATTTGATTTTAATTTTAAATTTTGCATACTAGGAATAGTATAGAAATGATCTCAGCAGACAGTCAATATTTCTAATGGATACTAAGTGTACACCTCTTCATGCCGAATTGTATTTGTAGTCATATGTAGCAGAATATATTCATAACCTTCTAAAAGACAAAACGAAAAAGCACCTCGCAAAGTTCATTAATTTTACTCTCACATGTATTGATGTTTTGCTACCATTGAATAGACCCATATATCAGTCAGTACTTGAATTCCGTAAATGCCAGTGAGCCTGAAATTAAGTATACTACTGATACAAGAAAGATCTGATGTTTACCTCACTATTGACACATATAAACAACTTTAAACTAAGATCTATGAAAAATTGGATAGTTTTAACTTCCCAATAATCAATGTCTCATTTCTCAGCAGTAAGATATCATCTGATCTGTCGAATGGTGTTAACATATTCTAACTGATACGTTATGGTCGTGCATGTTCTCACTATACGGACTTCACATACAGGAGAGTACTCATTACGAATAAAGTGCACCAGCAGAGTAACTAAGAGGACAACTTAATAATGGCACTACGTAAATATTATGGAAATAAGCTCATCATAGATAAATTTTGTATATACGCCAGACGCGCGTTTAACCATCTCGAATTGGTTGATATAGACGATTTGTAACAACCCTGCCAAAGTGCAGAAAACAGCCGAAGGTCACCAAACATATTGATTTTCAAACGTATGAGTGAATATTCCCAACGATCAAAATGTCCATTTGATTAAAATAAATGTATAAACAACCTTCAACTTGTTGCAATCCTTTTCAACTATCCATAATATCTTAGTTCCCTCCTGTAGAGCAATTTACCTTTCCCTTTTCAGAATCAATGCACTTGCTACTTCTTAATTGGATTACCCCCTTTCTCTTTTTATTATTGGTTAATTTAATGATCAGCAAATGATAACTATTTATTAACTACCGTTGTTTTTTTTTAAATTAGAAAATGTTAACACATACCTTTATCATTTATTTTTTACAGAGAGTGAAGGGGAGGATAAGATATTCCTGAAAGGATCAATTAATCAAAAGGTTTGGGGGAAAGTACCATCAACAGCCACTCACTATAATAATTTTACAAAAAGTTGTATTCTGTTTTATAATTACGTAAAACATTTTAAAATATGTTTTAGCTATAGGTGTTTATTAGTTTTATTATGAACAGTCATATAAATTCTTGTCACACAAATTAAATATTTATAAATTAAGGTAAGTGTATAAACTAACAGAAGATTTTTTAATATAACATATGTATGTCGCTTAAAAATTTAATGGTAACTCATTGTTTTTATCAATTTCTTTCTCAAATTTAGTGTTTTCTTTATTGATGACTCTACCAAATCAGTGTTGGATTTTTCTAATAGTTTGGCCTCGTGCTTCACTGGAAAAAAATGTATTGTCAAAATATGCATTGCGTGCAGTAAATTAGTACAGTTAATGTTAAGAGTAGAATACCGAATGCTTCTGTCACTGTACAATTGTTAACAACGAGATACACAATAAGTGTCAATAGTGTTGAAGGAACTAATAACATTGCAGTCAAAACTGATTTCACTAATGATTGTTATGTAATGTCATGCTGCTTAATCTTCATATGTTTATACAGCAAACTGTATGTTGTTTGTTCTTTCTTTTTTGTTTTTGGAGTTGCGCAGTTTGTCATGATCGTCCTTCCATTTTTCTTCCCATCTCCGAATCCAATTTGATAAATTCCTTTTTTAATTGGTAATGTACTTATTCAATTAAACTTTCAAAATACATGAATGCATCATTTTTTAACAACTTTAATTGTGAATTATAATTTTAAAGTGTCTCTTAATTCTAGGAGGGACAATTTGTGTTTAATGATAGTTTTTCTTTACATTTATTCTAATCAAATTAAAGGAATCTATATGAAAAAAAGTAAAAATCAAGTTGAAAACTTAAAAGCTCAAACACATCAAACGAATGGACAACAACTGTTATATGCCTTACTTGGTACAGGCATTTTTTATGTAGAAAATGATGGATTGAACCTTGTGTTATAGCTAGTTTAACCTCTCGCTTGTATGACAGTTGAATAAAATTCAAGAATTATTCCCATGACTACTGTTGAAATGTATAATTCGCCAAATATTCATTACCAACTTTAAAATTTCTGTCGGCGAATGACAAAATTGTTCAGAAAATGACGTTTAAATTTTCTCAGACATAAGGTTATGTCTGCTAGTATTCTTTAAATGTTCTTTTCTTTTGTACAGCTCCCCGAATATTTATCGGTTCATGTTTTGATTTTCGGCAATTTTTTTATAATGAGTATAAATTTTCGATCCTCTTATTTTGAATTTTTGTCAGATATTCGAATTGCTATGCTTTGATAACTTTTTAGACCGCTGGGTCGATGCCACTGACGGTGGACGTTTCGTCCCCGAGGGTATCACCAGCCCAGTAGTCAGCACTTCGGTGTTGACATGAATATCAATTATATGGTCATTTTTATAAATTTCCTGTTTACAAACCTTTGAATTTTTCGAAAAACTAAGGATTTTCGTATCGTGAATTATCATTCTTTGCTTATCATTTACATATGTAAGTATAATGTAGAACCTTAGTTGTAACATGATCTAGTGGAAAGTTGTTTATAGGATACTTAATAGTAGCATATGAAGAAGAAAAATAACAGTAAAAAAAAGAAAACAAAATTTATTAATTCCATTCTCTTATTGTCTTTTTGAAAAAATATAATCTGTTTACTCAATAAAACAATACGAGCGTAAATGACTATATATATAAAATACATTCGCAAATGAAATATTAAGCATAAATAAGAGAAAATAAAATAAAGGATTTAGTACAATAAAAGGTCTTATATGAGAGCACATAATCATAACAAATAAATAACAGATATTGGAATATCAAATCAAACATAAATGTATGTTGTCGATTGAAATCTTCAATATATTTAATAGTACGCTTTAACTATAAAAAATCCAAAACAAATCCTGACCAATTAAAAGAAACTTCACTCGGTAATAGAGTGTTAAAAAGGTATAATATATCGGTGCTTGTTGACTCAAGTAAATCTTTTGTATATTTTAGATTTCATATACAATTTACGATAGACGCATCTGACAGAGTACCCTTCTTAAAAATATTTTTAAGGTCTTTTTTTAACAAATAACAAAGAATTTAAACATTTGATTCACGTCCTATTAAAAAGACTATATCACAAGGAATTGATTGACTATTTTTGAAAAGCTAAGTACTACATTTACATCAACACCTTTTCATCATGTTCCTATGAACAATACAAATAGAACAGGATTATTACAGTATCCAACGAAATAAATAGGACATACTATATTAACAGAAACCCATTATATTCTGGTTTAAGTTAAAAAAAAAAAAAGACATAAAAAACCCAACAATAGAATAAACTTTATGAAATAAAATTTCTTTTAAGTCAGGAACGATTTAGTGTAACACTGGAACTCGTGATCCTTCTGCGCCATATATGGTCAGTCTTGGATTTGATTGGCGTTGGTCTCTACTATTATTACTTTTGAAGTATAGTGTTGTTACTTATCTTCTTGTTGACTTTCACGGACAAACGGACGAACGGACGAACAGACGGACGGACGGACAGACGGACGAACATACCAGAAAACATAATGCCCATAAATGGGACATAAAAGACATTGCGTTACTCATCTCTTCAACAATTAAATGAATTTCTCAAAGTGAGGCGAAAGATACCAACAGAATATTCAAGTTTATTATTCCAAAACAATCTGACAATTATTTGAATTGTATTATCCATTTTGAAATCAATATTTAAAATTTAACAAATCCATCGTTACTTAAGAATAAGTGGTATATTTTCAAGGTTACAAAATGACGAAAAGATTGATTTATAATTATATGAGTAATCATTGTAAATCATATGCACGACACGTTTCTTCTAATGTTTAATTTTAACTTGTATAGAAATTGTGGACGTTGTTTTGACAGTCATATGTATAATTTTCAATGAAATATTTAAATTTGTGGTTTATAGTGTTATCTCGTTTTTGTTCACAATCGTTTTGTCCTACTTTTTGTAGAATTGCGGAATTACATTGGTCTTTTTTCAATTTGATAATCATTTTCACGAAAATGTTTCTATTTTTTTCTTTTTCTTCTAAACTGCAATGGATTAAACAATTAAACTTATATATAGCATATTATAATTATCCTTCATACCTATTATAATAAACTCACATGACCATTCATATAATGAAACATTCAAATACATGCTTTTAGTTTTTCTTTTCACTTTATTAATGAATTCTGCATTCTCTAGATTAAAGACATAATATTCAATGTTATAAAGGAAACGTTCCTGTGACATCAGCAACTCAAATATGATATAAAGTTTTAATAGTTGTAATCTGGGTTTTTTTCTTTTCGTCCGTACGTTCGTTCGTCCCGTTTCAGATTAAAGTTTTTGGTCGAGGTAGTTTTTGATGATGTTGAAGTCCAATCAACTTGAAACTTGGTATACATGTTCCCTATGACGTGATCTTTCTAATTTCAATGCCAAAAAATTTTCACGGTCCGCTGAACATTTTAAATGATAGTGTACTGTGTACTGGGGACACATTTTTTTTTTATCTTGATCTAACTTTTAATGAACAATTATTTTTTTTTCAATTTTTATTTATTCAACTTTCAGTCCGGCTCTTCCATAATAAGGTAATAATCTTCCTGTACAACTCTTTATCTTGTTACACTAAATTCGGGAAGAACAAATTTCGATTTAATAATCACGTAATTAGAAACTATATAATAGTTTGCCATCAGTGGTATGAACCAAGTGTTTTAAAATGAAAACAACAATTTACTTGTGTGCCTCCGACCCATAATTATCATTGAACTCTATTGATGCATTCTGATAAATAAAAGTCTATAGTATTTATAATATTACTTACAGTGCAAAGTTGAATAGACTTGTTGTATATAGAATGTATACCATCAGGACTTTACATTAATTTTTTTGATAATAAACTAAATTCATATTATAGAGGAGTATACATTTGCGATGATTACAACTACCATGGTGCATTTAAAAATGTTTAATATGTGTTTAATTTGTATAAAAATAACGAGATGAAACAACTTCCGATGATGTAGTTGTTAGTTTATATTGAGTTATCCTTCTTTCAATATTCACAGAAATTTGAAAAACATGTTTTTGATACGAGTCATTAAAGGTATTCATTCACTGCGCTTCATAATCAACAATTCAATATATACTATATCACAAGGAAACAATCGCCTATTAACGTAAAACAAAATGAAAAATATACACCAAAACCTTTGCTTTTAGCATGTTCATTTAACAAAACGCAAAACACGAAAAAAGACAATTTCAACACAACCCAATAAAATAAATTCAACGATCTCTATTGACACTCTGATAGGACATATTGACAAAACAACAGACAAAAATAACATTAAAAAACTACTCTCGCTTGTCCACATGTAATCTTGTCATCTTTTGTTCATTTCTGTGCGATATTGAATTTGGTTTAACTCCTCATTTTCAGTCAAAAATGACTGTACCAATTCATTCGCCAGTTGTTCCCCTGATGACCATTTCCTAAAAGATTAGCTAGTATCAATGGACATTTATTATTTTATAATATTTGTATCAGTTTAAAACATTTTTATTTCCTAAATAAGCTCGCTTATGTTTTTGGGAAATTTGGAGGATCTTGAAACTTTCATATTTTTAGTTTTGTTGCTAATTTTTTCCTCCTTGAATTGTCATGTTACTTTAAATAATTTAATGTCAATATATTTTGCTAGGTACTTACATTACTATTACCAATGTTATTTCAACTGATCGGGCGGAGCTTACGTTTTAATTGGAATAAGGACAGTCTATTTGAAGATGTGTGTGATAAGGATGATTGCCGTTATAATTATAACTGATTTCTAATCACATAGCAGTGTCATTAAAGGAATTTACAAAACAATGACTGGACACTTCATTGATGAGTTTATCCTAAAACACCTTTCTATATATAAATGGACTGGTTTATTGTGAGCGAATCGGTTAAACTTCACCCAGTCAAGTGAAACAAAATGAGTAAAATAATCACAATTAAATTCATAAATGCTAGAAAAAGTCAATCTAGAACCCAATATTTGATTGTTATTACACAGAACCAGAATTGCAACTGCTGATGTATAAAACCGCCAATAAAAAATGGAAATGATTGGAGTATTTTTAAGTGTCTTGTACATTTTTCATGTTGGAGTCGTTGGATTATCACAATTTGTTTTTTGAAATTCTGTTTCTAAACCGTATTATGATCACCAAGCAGTAATTTCCATCTTTAACATCATTATTCCGCCTTGGTACACAAACCTATGTCATATACAAAGGGATGTTTTAGCTAAAGATGCATGCATGTCTAACATTTGATGATCTCCAACTTATAATATCACTATTAGTTTTAACTATTAATATCAATCTGCACATAAGGTAATCATGATATCAATAAACAGTAATTATATACAAGTCAACTTGAAGCTAACTAAACATGGATGCATGCATGGCTTACTTTACATTGGAAGGTTAGAAAATAAATATATTCACGAATGAATTCCATAAATAAAATTTATTTTATATGGAAAAAAAGACGTGCTGCGTTGGATACAAAATCGACAGTATGCAGATGAATATCAATACATCTGTTAACTTATTTCGGGTTGAAAAAATCCTTTATGCTAAGTCTGTTACTATTTGAAAATTGTGTTAGAAGAACCCTACAACACAAATTAAAATTCATCTTTTATTTAGTAGTTGAATGTTCCAAACTATCAAAGTTTTATAAATGTACATGAGTGTTTGCGTTTCCTTAAGGTCGATTTCTGTAAGACGCAGCTCACAAGTGAAAAAATATAAAATGACATGGAATACTATGACCAATATCAAATTTGAGGAGCACGTTAAAAAAAATTTGAGGACTGTTTCACATGACTCTCACAAAAAGCAGAATGGCAAGCAGTAAGCACAACTGAAGTATCAAATTTGATGTTAAAGTTTGATTCTTACCAAATCCTTACTATGGATTACTATGTCTATGTCAAGTTCAATGGTATAGATCCGATAACGATAGATGACATCATCTGTTATATAGAGGGTCGTAGATTTAAAGGACAATGCCTTTATCTCTGAATTCTTAATGAGAACCTATGCAAGTCTTCCTTAAACGTTTACAAGAACAAGTCAATAAGAAAAGGAGCAAATTAACTTTGGATTCAAATAAGAATGCCGACAGTCACAATATGTTCATCAAACCTAAATGTATAGTTTTGTCAGTAAAAATAACATGCATCTTCAACAAGTATCTTTTAGATAAACAAAATGCCCTTTCCATCCCGTCATTCTGTTATTGTGCTATGATACTTTTGTATTCTTGTCTTTCATTTAGCTTATGTGCTTTGTCTATTTGCCATTTTGAGTTTCTTTGTTACATATTTGTATGTTTTTATAGTGATAAAGATTATTACACAATGATGACTGTTGTACCCCTGTTCTGACTTTTTACCTATTATGTCTGTTTGTTTTTGGTCACACATCGTTATCAATATAAAGGGATTTCATGCGGATGTCATGCACGCGAGAGGTTTAGATAGCTATACAATCAGGTTTAATATATCTTTTTCTACATAAGGAAATGCCTGTATCAAGTTGTTATCCGTTCGTTTGATTTTTGAGCTTTTCATTTTGCCATTTGATTAGGGATGAGGGAGAGATGTAGGATTCCGTTAGGTCCTCACAAGCAAATATAATAAGCAGTATAACTCCCTTGAGGTTTAGAAATAAACAACAGACTGTTATGCGGAAAACTATTATGATAAAAGGAAAATCAGACCAAACTCAGAGTTTTAGATTAAAATTGACATAATAATGAAAAAACAAACAAATTGGGAACATAAAGCAGAGATAACACTAAAAACCACAAATTAACAATGTTTCATTAAAAAGTAATTAAACTGTCAAAACAACGCCTACAATTTGCAAAAAATAAAGGAAACATGTCGTGAATACAATGATGACATAATGATTACTTATATAATTATAAAACCATCAATTCTTCATGGTGTAACATTAGAGACCGACATGGGAAACGCTTTTCCTTATAAAAAAATATCAAAGATTCCACCGGTTCGCAAGTGACAACGAATTTCTCGCCTTATTTCAAAATGGTCATTAGTAGAAGATAGTACACAAGGTCAAAAACTATAAGTAATATGATAAGCTTAAAAAATTCCAGAACAATAAATTGTTAATTGATTGTATTATTCACGATCTGTAACTTTTATGCATATCAAGACTAGTGTCCACTTCCCCAACGTAGCATTGCCTTATTCTTGCAATATTTTAACCTATTCAATATCCGTCTTTTCGATAAGCTATTAATCTTCCTGTACACCACTTAAACTTGTGGCATTAAACTCGGTCAGAACGTTTTAATCCAATAATTACGCAATTAAGAACTTCAAATTTCCATCATAATTTATCTTTTAAATTATGTCAGTGCCAAAACACCTGACAACTGGGCGGGTGATAATTAGTGAATCTATAAAATGCATTTTGTAACTTAACCTCTTTAATCATTCAATGTTACAATGTATCAAAATAAATTTTCTTCAACTTCCTCCTTTTCAGTTTGTTTGCAAAAACGATAAGTATTACTTCGCTTAATAGAACTATATTTTACTCAGATGGAATGAAATAATAGTTTCCATCTTGTAATTGACGTATAGTGCTAAGATTGTTGTTAAAAAATATTTTGTTTTGGTTCAATGTTTGCACTTTGCTTTTTGAAAATAAATCTTATCTAACAATGAAATTAAAAGCCTTAAGAGCATAAGCCGACGTTTTTGCATTTGTTTAAAGTCTTATTATTCATTATCCTCTACAAGTAAAAACAAATAAGTCAAATGAAATTTTATAAATGAACGTAACGAAATGCTCTTGTTGCACAACACTCAGATACGCCTAGAGTTTTAGAAAAATATGATAACAACGCTTAATTCTTTTTTTTTCTGGATTAACTTTAACAAGAAACACTCAAAGCCGAGTATCTGAAAGTCAAGGATGTATAAGAACCAGAAAGATGCGGAGCTATATGAACAAAAAGGTCATAAACATAATAGCCAAGTCCGATGAAAGTTAATTGTGTCTGAGGGAGTTGAAACCATAGTATCTTAATCATTTATAAATGTATAAACGGACAATTTAAGTAAAGTTTGTCATAAATCGTTTTTCAGTACCGAAAACTGACTAATGGGCTGTTGATAGTCCATTCACCGGGGTTCGACCCAGTCCTGTAAAAAATGAAAACAGCACTTTGACAAATGTCATGCATCCAACGCACTGGTCTCGGCTATATCTTCATCATAACGCTTAAAGCCGAATATTTAAAAGCCAATGAAGCATAAGAACCTAATCAGTTACAGGGCTAAATGAACAAAAAGGATTTGAACCTAATAACCAAATCCACATAGGTCAACTTCGAATGGTAAAAATGTATCATTATCATCAACATATTTGGATAATAATACATTATCAGCAATGTTCTACGTTTTATTTTTTGGCATTACTAAAGCATCCTTTGAACAAGGTAAATAAAAAAACGTGCATCGGACGCAAGACATTTAAAGTTTACGAGCACTGAATAGATACCACTGCTGGAGGACTGACATTATACGTGGGTATCACCAGCTCAGTCATCGGTGCTTCGGTACTGACACGTTCTCTATATTTACATACTATTCTAAAAACTCTCCTGCTGATAAATTCAAAATAAAATATGAAACTACAAATGTAAGGTTTCCAATTCTCTTAGGAAAAGAAAGTTTACCTTAGATGAATTGAAACCTACAGTTTTGTAATTTCACATCACTGTCTTACAAATGTTTGTGATTGATTGTTTCTGCTAAAGGTTAATCCAGGAAATTGCTTCGAGAGCATTAAATTTATAAAGTGTTGTTCCCATAAACAAGCTATATTTTGCACTGCTAGCAGAATGTCAGTCCCCCAAAACAACACCAGCTCCTTTGTCAGTGATTCGGTACTGACAAGATTGATATTATACTGATCGTAAATGCTTCGTTGACAAATTTGTATTCAAGTGTTTATACAGTCCTTGCTTTTGAAATTGTTGGATTTAAGCGTTCCTGATGAGGGAAAATCAACAAAAGAGCCTTGGACGCATCAAATGTATTTAGTTATTGTTATTTCCAAATAGAAACTACTTACACAGTTACATGATGAAAGAAGTTTTAACGACCTTGTCTGGCTATACAACCCTTGCAAGGTCGGTTTATATACTTATATAAAATATTTTCAAACAATAATATAAGCATTATGTAACTTTGTTTCGCGAAATGAAAAAAAAACCCCAAAAAAACCGAAAGAACTTTTTTTTCATTCGTAGAATAGAACATCATAGTGGGCCGTATGTGATCATACACATATATGTTCCATCGCTACAATTCGTAGGTTACCATGTTTCAACTCTCTATTACGTCATTTCTGTTTTTTTTACAATTGATTTGTGTACCTCGAGCTGTTATTATTATGAGATTCCACTATTGCAATTATTGAAATTGTGGAATTAAAAGAATTAAACAGTTCTATGTTTGTTTACGATTATTTCAATTATTAGTTTATAACTTTAATAATAATATGTATTGACGTTTCTTTCATCATGCCGCCAACATGATTCTTTAATTATTATTTCCTTTATCTCTAGACTAAAACAATTACTTTAGATTATTAAATTTTGTATATTCTCCAACAATAAAAAGTCTATTAGCCATTCTTCACTTCATATGAAAATATGCAGCTTTTTCATCTTTTTCCTTTACATTTTTTTTTTAACAATTGTTGTACCAATAGACAAAACAAAATATTGAATGATAAAAATACATATTTTTTGTATTAGTGGTATACTTGGTATATAAAGAAGGTCACAGACAAGACAAGACTGCAATTCTCTATAGTTTTCTATAGATTTTAGACTGAAATTTTCCGCAAAATTGTCTGAAACATTCCATCTAATATATCTTTTGATGGAGATTTCTCTGGCCTAGTACGGTTTTATTCATGAAATCCCCAAAGCGGTTGTTCTTCTTATTTTTCCTTGCTAAGGACTGGGTTCTTAAAAGAATATTTTAAGTCCACTAGACTGAGAATGAGACAGAAATTCTCCGGTAACTATTTATAGATATAACGTTCCAAATATATACAATTTAAATTATGTACACTTGGCTGCTGCCTATGATCTTGATTTCTAAGGTGCACAAGTGTTAGATAGTGCACTCTGGAAACCCTCTATTGTCAGAACCTCTGTTGTAACTGTTGGGAGGTGGTTTCACTTGTCCGACGGAAGAATGAGTATTTATATATTCTCTGGTTTGCTTGTCATTTGTATAGGCGTTGTTTTCGAGTATGTCGATCGTTTTGGTGTTAGATGGAACAGGCATCAATGTCCACTAGCTTATGCTGGATCTGGAAAGGCATAACGAGTCGATGGTTACTTTGTCTTTTAGCTAGTTGTTCCCATCCTAGTCTTTTGGTCATAGCTATGACACACCAAGGAGTTTTCTCAGTATACATAGTAGTTGTTTGATACAAACCTAGCGGCCATCCTTTGAACTTGTTCTGGTCGATTTATGTCATCAATGGTATGAGGGTCCCATGCCGCACTAGAGTTTGTCTGACCAAAGAGATATAGGCTGCATTTCTAACGTTTTTACTGCTTTCTATGCAGTGACGTCAACATGTGTCCATTGAAGGTCCTCGCTGAAATACTCCTAGATATTTGCTAGTTGGTACAGTTTTGAGAACGGCCATGTAATTCATAGTAAATCTCATTTTTTTTATTTATTGTTGGTGCTAAAGCGGATGTTACCTCAGTAAATAATCTGTTTTCTGTACAACAAAGAAATACAATACACATAAGAACGTTCTCTCTTAAGATAAATAGATATAAGAAGATGTGGTGTGAGTGCCAATGAGACAACTCTCCATCCAAATAACAATTTAAAAAAAGTAAACCATTATAGGTCAATGTACGGCCTTCAACACGGAGCCTTGGCTCACACCGAACAACAAGCTATAAAGGGCCCCAAAATTACTAACTGTAAAACCATTCAAACGGGAAAACCAACGGTCTAATCTATATAAAATAAAAAAAAAAAAAAAAAAAAAAAAAACAAAAAAAAAAAAAAAAAACGAGAAACGAGAAACACGTATAAATTACATAAACAAACGACAACTACTGTACATCAGATTCCTGACTTAGGACAGGTTCAAACATTTGCAGCGGGATTAAACGTTTTAATGGATCCAAACCTTCTCCCTTTTTCTGACACAATAGCATAACATCACAACATAGAAAAACACACGGTAAAATATCAATTGGCGGGCTTAACTCAATCAAAAAAAACGTACATTAATACACTATAAAAGAATAAATTTGATCTGCGATAAAGACTTTTTTTTTGCAATAAGCATAATTATGCTATAGCATATTTAACGTTTTCTCTTGTACCATATATAGGAGTCTTACTTGTTGTTGGTATTAATATATTTGTTCATACCACTTCTAAAGATCTGTTTTACGACTTCCTACTTAAAAATCTTTGATTAAATTGAAGTTAATTTGAAATAAAGGTTAAACTCTCCTTTTAACGTCTTTGATAAACTATCTTAAATAGACGAGAACAGCCCTGTACCCCAAAGAGATAATCGACGGTCTGCTGAAAATAAATACACCTTTTAAACAAAATTGATAAGCAGACATACAATTAAGGTAGATGACATGTGGTTCTTATATTTATGATCTAAAGTTTTTTTCATGAGAATAAATGTTATTTCGTATTCACGTTCACGGTGTGAAAGTTAAATTTTATTATGTGACATTGAACATATTATTAAATGCAAATCCTAAATAAAATTGGTTTATACTCTCTTAAGATATCAAATCGTTTCACACGATAAGCAGTTTTGAATGAATAAAAATGAATATATTATTTGATTTTAAACCTTTTCATTTTTAGATTTTCGTTTTCATATTTAAAACCCATATTTCCGCATTTAAAATCTTTTTATGAATGAACTTTTCTATTTATATTTTTAAAGATGTTTATTTATTATCGAACGAATCAATCATTTTATAACGTATGACCCACTATACAATATACGTAATTTCCTCCTGTGTATGCCAACTTTAATTTGTAACATAGTTCCAGTAAATTACACTATCACGTATAAGTCATAGATAGTTTTGTTAATAGATTTGACCATGTCACGATTCACATTAGGAGCAATATAAAAGTCCACCTCAATTCTGACGAAACCTCAATAAATTGCACAGAAAGATAAGGATGCATGCTTCTATTTAAGTCATAACGATGATATGGCATGTTCTTTACAAACTTTCAGATATGATCGTTAGTTTTATTAGTTTTATTTTGATAAGTGCGTAAAATCTGAAGTAGCACCATCACTGATAATCATACAATACTTCACTGATCTTTTCAAGTAGGTGCAGTCATTGAACAAGACGAGTTTAGTACCAACTGTCATTTTCTTTAAAGTGTTTTAGTACGCAAAAGAATGTTTTCTTTCAAATGCATGAATTCATTTCGAAAATGTATGAATCCGAGTGAAAAATTGTCAGTTTATGTCTTGACGTGCATTTTGAGAAATTATGAACTCGATTGTCTCTAAATCTTGCTTGGAGGGGGAAATAAATTCATATCAGCTCAGACGCATTTTATGGATAAACCAGAGTTATAATTATAGCAGACTATTTATATAGCAATATTTGTTAAAGATGTGTCTTATGATCGCAACTGCTGTAAGATTCCGAGTTTTAAGTCTCTATATGACATGCTTTACAGATAACTCTTGAATTACGATTTTGACATGTAAATGCTTTTTCTTTTGACGCCTGTTCGTGTGTCCATTAAAAACTTATATGACTTTAATAGTATATGAACTTTTAGAAATACAATTATTATTTCTTTGTCAAATTGAAAATAGATTAACATTTAATCTGATTAGCTGTTTTTCAGGTATCTGCATTTCATTTGAAACAAAATTGTATTGTCTCAATTGAGAGGGTGGCAACCTTCTTTATGCATTCCTCATTGATGTAACAATCATAGCAGCTATGTGAAAAACTACAAATAAGACAATGTCAACTTTGTATAGACTCTCTCAGCTTAGCACTATTTATTTTGCAATCAAAAGAACAAGCGTATCGACACTTCAATTACAAGAATAGTGTTATGAAATAACATTCAATCACCAGCCTTGCTATAGCACACTTAAGAAAAACAATACAACTTCAGAAACGGTCCTGACGTTATTTTGTCGATCTAACTTAGTTCATGTCGAAAATCTATAACCGAATCTTTTGAAGTTTATGTGTAGTAATGATAAATTATAGTTGGCCCGTTATTGAAACTTTTTTTTAAATCTAAATTTGTTGGTCAAAATATCATGAATAAATCCAAAAATAGATAAATGCACATATTTTTTGCAATTCATTTATTAAAGGCGTGCATTTGTTTGTTGATTTATGCATCACGTTCCTAGACATGGGGCGATTTAAAGCTGGACACATTTTATAGAAACCTGATTTTTGTAAATGTTGCAGACCAAATAGATGTCAACTGTTTCTTAATTGTTGGGTTGCTGCCTCAATTACTTATTCCAAAGATCTCCTTTAATAAATGTCTATGAAACCAGATAATTTTCATCTTAAATATATAAGTATTTGTGTTGCAATACAATTCTCATAGAAATCATTTCGGTTGGGTTCAATTGAGTCCTGTCATATTGTGTTAGTAACATTCATAAATGTTGAGTTTCCACAGCTTCCTGTGAGTGTGCTTAAAGAGCATGATTGATAAATTATATCTCAAAACAAAAGTTTTTATTTTATCCATATTGCATTTTTTATCATTTGGGATGATTAAATTTCTATGTATAACCGCATATATGATTTTATCATCAGGGAAGCTGTTCTGACACACGCCTAAAGTAAAGATAGTATTAAATAATATGAGATGTCATCTATTCATGATTTTGAAATGTTGTTTCCGAATGAAGGTAATTGCATATAAATTTATTTTTATTATCTTGCCCTCCATGTCTTATCCACACGTTTAATCACAAAAACACATTACCGAAATAGCATAGGTATTTAGACTTTCACACCCCTTTCTGATAGTTACAGAACCCTCTTTGTTATAAAAATAAGTTAAATAATAACGATATGCATAGAACCCAATTATTATAAATGTCAAAATAAAAACTTTATTTTCCCTTTTTTTTACGAAAAACTAAATCACCCAATATATGTTTGAAAAAACCACTTACACTGACAGAGTAAAAACTTTATTTTCGATCTTCCATATGAACGGCAAATCAAATACAAGCAGGTGGTGCACCAACTTAGAAACTACTAAGCTTGCAACGATCATTGCATACAGAGAACAGGAAAGTAAATGTTAAAACTGGTATTCATCACAGTCTAGTTATTGAATGATCTTCATCGCAATACGTAGATCATCGACAATTAAAACTAGTATGGTCATGATTTTTTCATTAAAATATAAAGTTTTCGTATACTATATCCTCTGATATATGCGAATCTTTTTTTCTTTCTATTTTGCAATATGTGGTTAGTGTACTCGGGATTGTGTATTTGCTTCCAAGTATCCTATACTTATTCTGAACATTGCTGCTGCTGCTTTTGAGAAATATTATATACTGTTAAAAAACTGTGGCCGGTTATCCTTCCATTTTCTATGCATGTTACGGTGAATATTGCCTTAGATGAAATTCCGTATATTATCATTTTTTTTAAAGATTAAACCGACATCTAGTATTAAAAAATAACTCCATGGTCAATTCAGAACCGGTGAAAAGCCATAAAAAGGTTGTATAATTGTAATAAACACATGTTAATAACACCAACATGATTTTAAACATACATTACATTAAATTTGAAATGAGGAAATGTGGTAGATTCTTAATGAGACCTCTATCAACCAGCATTGTAAAGCATAATTATTGCTACAATCGTCTAGACACACTAGAATGGTTCTTTTAGTACTAAATACATGTATGGCAATCTAAAAGGGTGAAGTTTTACATAGTGTAGCAATAATGTTATGTAAATGTTCTGTATTGTACAAAATTATAAGCACGGTATCATTGATGAGTGTTTATATATATATATTTTTTGATTGATGTCCATCTCCTCGTTTGTCCGTCCCACTTGTCTATCCATTTCTGCTTTTGAATCGCTGAACAGAATCTTGTGAAAACTCACATGCTTTGCTATTGCACCTCCTGTTTCGTTTCTTTACCCGAGTGATACTATAGATTTATTTATGTATAGTATGGCTTCATACCATCTATAATACTAAAATTACGAGGTCCAATTTGTCAGCCGTCATCACGTAAAAACGACGAATCACAGAATTCAACTTTATATATAACTAATATAGTACAATGGTGTAGATTAAAAATTACACCACTCCAGGCCCTTTTGTTTTCCACGTAATTAATATTGCCAATAATTAAGAAGTTCCGGGTCGAGTCCGATATCGATACCAATAGTATATTCACCTGTTACCTATTACCTTATCTGTACGTTCCGCATCTGACAGGCGCACCACCAAACGGTGTATTCAGGATTAATATGCTATATACACGGGTCATAATCACAGGGTTGACATTACTAAATTGTCAAATTGTTACCTATTGTAATATTTTAATCAGTAAGACTTTCTAAGATAACAATACGAATACTAAAACTCTGGACTACAAATAAGCCGTATAGGTACAGTTTTCAATTTGTTAGTAGGCATGACGTAAAACAGCGAATCAAAGAATTCAACTTTATTTATAACTAATATAGGACAATGCTGTTGATTAAAAAAATACTCCATTCCAGGACCTTTTGTTTTCCAAATAATTAATATTACCAATAATTGATAAGTTCCAGTTCGACGGGTTCAAACAGAAAGATTTGAAAGCAGAGAAAAACTGTGTATCTTATAATTGGCATGACTTTATCAGATGACAGTACTAATACTAAAATAAGGCTTGCGCATAGTTATATACTTTAATTCAGTCACGGACCCGTGATATCACGGGTGTGTTCTAGTATTATATAATTGTGCACCTCTGTTTCGTATTCATCCGAATTAATTGATATTCCCGTAGCAAATCATGGACTTCCCAATTTAGGAAACACAATTTGTATCTGCAACTTCTCCTAAATCCTTCATCATTTATTGAAACTTTTTTTTAAGAATCTTAACCATTTAATTTGATTAATTCATAGCCTATTTGTGTTCAAATGAGTTTTTGGGATATCACTTAGCACATCTGGAGATCGGGGTATAATTTTGTTAGATTTGCTCGCATCATCTCACCTCTATTTTTATTATAACGAAGAAAAGAATACGTCACCGTTTCTTCAGACCATTTCTAACGAAATACATATCTGGGAATTTTGAATTCCTTAATTAGTAAGTCAGTATTTAAATATCTTTAGGATGAAATGGAACTTATAACAGTGAACGAAAAGCAACACGTGAAGTTGCTGTTGAGTCAAACGATTTCAATGACCGTACTGATAAATAGATCGTAAAATGTATCGAGAGACTTTGTACAGTTGAATCACATGCAATTCTTCAGTTAGAAAACATGAAAGACAAAGTGCCAATTGAAATTAGTGACTGATGTTATAAGTTGCTCATAAGTAAAGCACGTGGTCACGACGGTCCTGTTTTACTTGTCTGTTTATTGAACATTTTTGTAAGAACTTGTTTTACTTGTTGAGCAGAACTTCGACGTCTAGGTTTATTTTCAACCAATTTTCGTCTTTTTATTTCGCGGTGAAGTTCTTGGAATAATTCTGGAATTTCACTACCAGCTTCACTTGCTGATGTCTCGAAAAACGCACATGCCATATCAGCCGCGAGCTTTTGTCCTTCGACTGTACTAACTAGTCTTTCGTGGTGGAGATCAGATTTTGAACCAACTAAAACACATTGCACATTTGTCTTTTTTGTTTCATCAATATATTGTTTTATACTCGTTATATCTTCAAAGCTTTGACGATCATTTATAGCATAGACTAGAACAAATCCGTCTGCCCATCGAACACCACCCTCACGATGTATATTCTCGTCCTACAGTAGAAAAGAAAAAGTTGTATATTTTAATTATAAAAAACTTTTATTTGTACCTATACTATCAATCAAAGGGAAAATATAAGAGTTGTATCTTTGTACTATTTCTTGATTCTTTGAGACTAAACTCGTGTGTATCTTTTAATCATTTGTTTGTTTTGTAAATTAAGCAATAAAACTAATTTACTAGAAGATGTAAGATCAAAAGACATGATGAGGGATAATAACTTCAATTGAAGTGTGTTTTATAGTTCAGCAAAAAGAACATTTAAAGTGTATGTCTATGTAAATAGCTGCAATTTGAAATGATACCCGAGAGATCAGCTGAGGAAGAAGAGATGAAAACGAAACTACATTAAAATCACTATCACGAATTGGTTAACTGATATGCCATGTTTCCCACGTGCACCGAACTAGCGATATGTGTTCGTTCTTAGATCTTTAGATAACAGTATAGTCGTCAAATCTGTAAATTTACCGAGTGTGTCCTATTTTAGACTGTGACATCTTGACTAAGTGTGAACTCGAGGGTGATGCAGACATAGTAGGAGACGCTGACTTTGCCAACGCATCCAATCTCGTTCTTTTAGAGCAATGCGATCCCATCGGTTTTGTTTGTTACCCTAAATGTATATTCTATTCTATTTACGAGATTGATTTTGGGATTCTTGTTATTCATTTTTTATTTTTCTGAGTAGTGTTTGTCGATTTTGTATGTTTCCTTTTTTAACTGACCATTGTAGTGTCTTGTTTAATTTAATTAAAATGTCGAACTCTGATTTCGTTATACTCTAATTAGTATAACGAAATCAGAGTTCTATATTTTAATTTGGTTAGTGTTTAATTACCTACTTGCTTCTATTTTGGTTTCATTCAATCAATCATGGCATTTCATACCGTACGACTTAGCTGTTACGTTAACTACCATGGATTCATCAAATAAGATTTGATATTGACCTTTTGGTACGATAAGTTTTATAATGTTTGAAACGTTACGTGTTTACGGGAATACAAAAGAACGATTTTTCTTTCTCTCACTCGTCATAAGATCAGGCAAGAAAAAAACAGTTCACTTACCTGACCAGCAGTGTCTAAAATTTCCATGACAACGTTTTCATCGTCTACAACACTGTGATGTTTGTATGTACATTCTGAAAAAAAAACAGTAAATGTATAAAAAGATGTGGTATGAGTGCCAATAAGAAAACTCATCCAAGTCGCAATTCAAAAAAGTAAACAAGTGCTCCACGAAACCTCTTTCTAAATTATTAACATCTATTTTATCAGCAATCAAAGACGGGCTTCAAAGTTATTGTGAAACTGCCTATTCTAGAGGGGGCGTGAATCAGATGTGGATACTTAAAAATTCAAAAGATCTTTTAGAGTACATGCGGTCTGGCTCTCTTTCATCTTGTGACAGTATCAAAACATTTGACTTTTCTACCCTTTACACAAGTATTCCACATTCCAAACTAAGAGACAAATTGAAAGAGTTGGTATTGCTTTGCTTCATAAAAAAGAATGGCCAACGTAGATACAAGTATCTTGTCTTAGGGAGGGATTAATCCTACTTTGTAAAGGATCACTCTGATTCAAACAAAAAATTCTTTGAACTTGATTTAATCAAGATGCTTAATTTCTTGATTGACAACATATTTCTTACGTTCGGAGGACGCGTTTTTCAACAGACTGTCGGCATTCCAATGGGAACTAACTGTGCCCCTCTGCTTGCCGACTTGTTTCTTTACTATTATGAGGCTGACTTCATGCAGGAACTTCTTAGGAAGAAAGATAAGAAGTTAGCAATATCCTTTAACTCTACTTCCCGCTATATAGATGATGTTCTTTCACTAAATATTTCAAAATTTGGTGACTATGTGGAACGCATCTATCCCATCGAGCTAGAGATAAAGGATACTACAGATACAGTTAAGTCGGCCTCATATCTTGACTTACATCTAGAAATTGACAATGAGGGTCGGTTGAAAACAAAACTTTACGACAAAAGAGATGATTTTATCTTTCCAAATGTGAACTTTCCATTTCTAAGTAGCAACATTCCAGCAGCACCTGCATACGGGGTATATATCTCCCAATTGATACGATATTTCCGTGCTAACATTTCCTATCATGATTTTCTTGATAGAGGGTTGCTGCTCACAAGGAAGCTATTAAACCAAGAGTTCCAAATGCTGAAGTTGAAATCATCCCTTCGTAAATTTTACGGACGCCATCACGAGTTGGTTGACCGTTATGGAATAACCGTCTCACAAATGATATCGGATATGTTCCTTACATCGTAACTACAATCCCCTTCCCTTTCACGAATGTGACCTACCGAATTAGACTATTTACCGGATTTGTTATCACATAAGCAACACGACGGGTGCCACATGTGGAGCAGGATCTGCTTACCCTTCGGAGCACCTGAGATCACCCCTAGTTTTTTGGTGGGGTTCGTGTTGTTTATTCTTTAGTTTTCTATGTTGTGGAATGTGTGCTGTTGTTTGTTTGTCTTTTTCATTTTTAGCCATGGCGTTGTCAGTTTGTTTTAGATTTATGACTTTGGCTGTCCCTTTGGTATCTATCGTCTTTTTTTTATACTAGGTCAAAGTACGGTCTTCAACACGGAGCCTCGGCTCTCAACGAACATCAAGCTATAAAGTGCCCCAAAAATGACTAATGTAAAACCATTCGAACGGGAAAACAACGATTTTAGCACTAAATGCCTGCTTTGGCAATATACTTTAAAACCTTTGCTGCTATAAAAGCAACAGAAAAATGTTGGCACTAATTCATCGTCACGAGAACTGATTTATAAGAGTCATTTAAGTCGTCTCTAAAATCCTTCGACGTAGATCTCAAGTTTGAATCGTTTTCTTTGCCATAAATGCTTTTAATGCATTGTGTATTAAGTTTTATCAAGATAAAATGATTTATTATGAGCAAAAACATACAATTCAAATTACAAGTATTAAAATACAATTATTCTAAAGAAATTGTTCTGTATATAACAAAAGATTAGAGTCAATTCCGAAGTAAGCTTAACGGACGCTGAGCGTAAATACTTTATAAAAGACTTGTTTACTCTGTGTTTTCAGTAACTAACAAAAGCCAATCAACTAACGCCCTTTTGATCCTATACATACGTGTGTAGGTATTGATACATCCTTGGCTTTCATTTTTTTGCCATGAGCATTCCTGGTGACGGAAGGTTATCCAGAAAGGCGATAAGAATTTTTTTAAATGTCATCTATGGAAGGACTATTTCCAGTCGTATTCAATAGTTAGTTCACATACCTAGTGTTGGGTCATATTCCCAGATGAAGCGTCTTGTTAAATATCTAACCACCAAAGCTGAAAAAATAAAAACACAAACTTAAAAACAAATTCATTTATGCAATGGACTATAAGTCCCCGAGTGTATCACCAGCCCAGTTAAACAGTACTTGGCCGCTGACATGAAAATTCGATTATTGTTGTGACTAAAATTTTATATATCATTTTAAATTAAGGAATTTATCCCTCCTTGTCGGGTTTTGGCTATACATTTGTTCCTTTTCGTTGATAATCTCTTCAACGCTAACTTTGTATAAGGTATTCTATTTTCTAATATTTTGGCCTCTCGTGCAATAAAATTACCGTATGTATTATTATGCAATATGTATCTGGTATGTTACGTATGACTCAGAATTTAATTTATGACAATTTCGCCTCATAAAGATCGGACCTTTTCATGCTTCAAGAAACTGAATCATACGCATCAAAATATGTATATTAAACCAATGTATTACAAAAAAGGTTATATTACTAGTTTACTTCGACATGTGTCAACAAATTATAAGCTAAGAGGTTTAGATTAGAGGATATATAAAGTTCATGTAGAAAAAGATATTAATACATAATCTGAAAGCAAATAGACGGTACAAGAAATGACGCAGACATGTCAGTGAAGGGATTTAGAAACCGGAGGTAGAGTTCCAAATTACAAACTATCGACCTAGTGTCAAGTTTTCATTAAAATACTATTTTGTTGGTTAAATATTGTTGATGGAATGAAGTTCCAACTGTCTTTGAGAGCATGTATTAATCTACAAGTTAGAGTGGTCAATAATGAAGATCAGAGTTTATTTTTTGGATAGAAAATAACATATATAATATATAACAGATAATTCATGTCCTAAAATTGTCCTGTTTATAAAAGTGTGCTTATGTGCTTATCCTTATTTACTAAATATTCAATAGAAATTAGCATAAATAAAATATAAGATGTAAATAATTCTCGTTCAAATGTTTGTGTTCTTTTGTTCTAACCCATTTAATTACAAAATATTCAAATTATGCTATCTGTCTGTTACAGTAATATATTTTTATTTATTTTTACAAGTAAGATAAAACGTCCTTTGATTATGCTGGTTTTGCTTTCAAGTACATGCATTTCAATTTAGTATTTCCGATTGCAAGTCAGATTACAATCGGTACAGATACCTAGTATTTACATTATAAATATCTTTGTCATCTGTTCATTTAACTTTTAAAGTATTACAGGGTGTGCCATACACAAATGTTATGATTATATATAATTGCAGTTGCACACCGCAAATTCTTGAGGAAACTGGGAACACAGTAAAGAGTTCAAACAACTTCTGATGTGGTTTAGTCTAGAATTTTGATTTTGTGATAGCTATATTGGTCAATGGTTCTAGCAGATGTTTTAGAATAAAGAATTTGTTATAACGTATTCTGAAATGCATAACTCAGCAAAACATTTGCACTTGTCAATACCTCAATATCTAAGTGGCACTCCTACTATTTCATATGATAAGAGGAGATGAAGGTTAACAAGGGTGGTAAAGGATTATTCTTGTGGAACGTTATCGCTGATTTTATATTTCTCGTTTAACGTGTTTTTACTCTTTTATTTGACTTTCAGTCGTGCAAGAAAGTTGCCTCCTTATTTCAGTTCTGCTTATTTTATTTTACGTACATAGTGATATTCACATGCCTGTATCATGCGTGTTCGGTAGTTTTCAAATAAAATTCAAAAAGATCGTTGGATACTTTTTAAAAGCTGTAAACAATTCATATCATTAATGTGTATACCAAATCGCTATTATCAAGTAAAACTAGAGAGTTTATATATACCGGAGGATGTGGAATCAGTAACAAAAGGTTCACATCAAAGTCTTTATATTTCGTGCAACGTTCATGACAAAAATCATATCGTTTTCAATGTGAATCATGTCTTATTTCACGGTTGTTGGTTTTTTTCCCAAAGAAATGATTTAATTCATTAATATTGCATATAATTTTGTTCAACCGATAGTTTGAAAAAAAGCTCAGTTACCAATATTTGTTTCATTGAAATTTTGATAATAAGCATGATAATATGAACTAAATTTTGGCGAAATTAACTGTGAAACATTATATCCGAATTTAGATCGTCTTCTGCCTTATAATTAGATTCACAAAAGGATCCCAATATCAACGAAAGCGTGACATATAAGACAGCAAATCTTAATATATAATCTACTACTAGTATTAGGAATGTGTACATCGCAAGTTCCATTATTATTTCCGGAATGTAGTAACCTTACTAAGATACTGAAAGGAATTCGGAAATGTGCATTTTAAATTCAAATTAAGAACATGCATGTGATCTTTATGGGCGTCACGCCATCAATAAATGCGTGCAATTATTGTAAACGACGATATAAAAGTCTTTTCTTCACATAAATTATCTTGTTAAACGTGCACTTTGCACTCATGCATATTTGATATTTATTTAAACATTAAAATAGCTTATATATCACTTGCATTCATTCGATGATACATGTTTTGAAAAACATTTGCTTTTCTTCTTATATCGCACGTCTGATGGTACATGTATATGATAGTAATGTTCGCCATTGGTTGCATAATTTAAGACTAAAAACAGCTTTGCAAACAAAGTACTAAATATAACAAATTGAAATCGCGGAATTATCGAACTGAATATCGACTTAAATCTACACTTACATAGATAAAAATCCAACAACAATTTTAGTATTTTAAAAGAATCAATTTAAAAAAAAAAATATTAAGAAGTTTGACCATGATGAGAGCCGTGGTGAAGTGGTGAGGGCTTCTAACACAAAAGTTCCTAGTATTATTTCCGTTCCGGGATGATAAATTCAAAGAGTGAATTTTCGGCTCTCATTTGACACCAGTGCGAGTATGGTCTTGAGGAAACAATGAAAGTCCGTCGGAAGGGGACGATAAATGACTGTCCCGTGTTAAGAGGGGGTCATATCTCTTTGCACGTTAAAGACACCTCGGTAGATTACATATAAGTTGCAAAACTTGTTTTCCAATCACTATAAATAAATATGTTTAAAAATTTGAAAATAAAATGATACAAATTAAACTAGCATATTAAAAGAGTGAACAAGATCACCATTATATATCACGTTGCTGCACAGGGAATAATTGAGGTCTCGTTGGAAATAAAAGTTTTACATTTTGATGTACATGCATGTTTTATGCAGATGCTTAATGATGTTTAAATATTAAGATGAAACCAATAAGTATGTTAAGATGTGCAAGTGTTCAACTTAAAATGGTTTATCTCGTAAATTACGTAAATTAATTAAAAACCGATGAATAAAATGATTTTTTTTGAAATCCTAGATCATACAAATTCAAGTACACCTATACCTCGTTTTATTTGTTAGCATATTTTTGTTATTCTATTACAAATTTCACGCAAATGTTACATGCACTTGAAAGGTGCAAACTTTAATTCATAAGATTAAATACAAATGAAAACGTGAATAAAATTCTATAATTAAGAAATTGGACACTTTTTGTCGAAGAGGATAAGTTTGTTTTGCAATATTTGCACAATATTTACGAATGAAATTGGTCTTTTTCTTTAAAATGACATAATTTAAACATCTTAATGATGGGATGGATGGGTCAATCTATATAAAATAACAACACATGCAAGGTAACAGCTGGCAATTCTTTGTTCGAAAAAAAATATATATAATAAGAATATGGAGGTCACTTTACAACGGGTGTACAAATACAGCTTGCACATTTCGATACATAAATCCGCACCCATCATCTGTACGGCGGGCTTATCAAACACTTCATTAAACCAATCCAGACCAAAAATAACAAAAGTGTAATAAAAATCCCGAAATTAAAACAAGATGTATTTTGAGTTATTGGTCAATAATGATGCTCTACTTTAAAAGTATTCGGTTAAAAGGAAATTGATATGCGATGGGCGTGCAACCATAGTCACATGAAGGTTAACAACAAATTTCAAGAAGCACACTACCAGGAATTCAGATAAAAACGATGGGTTAGAAATGGTATTAGATTTGTTTGTGTCCAAGCAGAATCTTTCTGAAAAGTTAATTTTGTGACGACAATATATAACTCGATCTTAGCTCTATAGACACATCATAACATGCTCAATCATAACTTAACTGCTGAATACATGTATTTGTACAATTGGGTGGTAAATCACATTTTATTTGGGACGGACAGTTAACATCGACCTGAAGTGAATAAAAAAAAGTACCTGAGTAAATATTGCACCAAATAATGAAATTTTAACAGACAAAAAAAAAAAAAAAAAAAAAAAAAAAAAAAAAAACAAGTTACGGTCGTTGTTCATGTGGTTGACCGTTGACCACAACAATCAATCACTGTTATCGTAATTGATGACAGGGATCTGATAATATAATATTGTAATTATTTTAACGCATGATAACATTAATGTTACTAATCATTTTTGCATCGACGAAAAACAATAACGATAATTCAGCAAGGTTATGGTTCGACAAGGGCATTCCCATTAAACTCTATAGACTCGTCTAACTTAAAAAAATCTTCTGAATATTGTACATTGTTCAAGTAAAGGGAGTTCAACACACTCTATACCCTTGTCTTGCTATAAAAACTATATTGTATATTGTTCAAATAGAAAAAGGTATTGCATACCATGCCGTTTTCAAACTTAAAAAAACAAACTTGGTATACAATATTGTGTATATTCTCAAGTTAGTGAGCATTTAGTTTAGATTTCCAAACAAAAGCATAGTTGGTTGAAGTACAAAAACACAAATATCAAGATCCCTCCATAAAAATAAAACTGTCAATAATTTTTAAACAATCATAAACACTAAAACAGGCTGATTATCGTTATTGTTTTTCGTCGATGCAAAAATGATGCAAAACACTCTATACCCTCTTTTTCTGCGTTTTAAAGAACTTGAGGTAAATTCTCCATAAATTTTCAAATGTGTCAAAGAGACAACATCCTGACCAAAGAGCACATTCGTGTATGTTATTCAAGTGAGGGCGAGTTATCTGTGAAAATTATACAAAAATGAATTCCTAAAATACATGATTAGAAAATAGTCAGTATTATAAAGCTCATTGTCAAATCTAATTAAAATATTGACAATTTATAATTGTAAATAATATTAGACTTAATATGGTCATATTAGAATTGAAATAGCTTTTTATCAACAAATGATTTAATACATTTTACACATACATATTGTGGAATTTAGTTTTTCGACGTACCTACTCGTTTTAAAGTACACAGCAAATGGTATGTATTGTTGTATTTTACAATGGTGTGTGAGTAAGACTTATATATCATGCTGGTAATAATATGTACTACCCCTACCTACTTATTAAGCTAAAAATGATTGGTAAAGGATATGATTTAAAAGCACGATACTTCGCTATGAAATATGATACACCACCGAAAAATTCACGTAATAAAATACAAAAGGAAAAGTGTCATACATATATACTGTTTTTAAAGCAACCAGCTTATTGAACTGAAAGTGCTTCAAAGGAATATAATTAAAATGCACGATAATTACTTATGAAATATTAAAGAACCTTAGTGAGCACGCTCACATACCCCACGTCCCCACATTGTCATTGGAGAAATTAAATAAGTATAAGAAAAAAAATTGTATAAGAAAAAATATTGAATAATAATTTCCTGTCAATATACATAGTATGTCCTTATTATCTACAAAATTTCATGAAATTCTGTTGTGTGTTTTCAGAGGAGTTGAGATGACAAACTGTTGCAGAAGTACATTGAAGCAAATAAATTCAAAGGGGCATAACTCCTAGAAAAAAAATTGAACCGTAATTTCCTGTTGATATGCACATCTACATAGTATGTCCTTATTATCTACAAAGTTTCATGAAATTCTGTTGTGTGGTTTGAGAGGAGTTGCGATGACAAACTGTTGCAGTAATACATTAAAGTAAATAAGTTCAAAGGGGCGCAACTCCTAGAAAAAAAATTGAATCGCAATTTCCCGTCGATATGCACAACTACATAGTATGTCCTTATTATCTGAAAAGGTTTCGTGAAATTCTGTTGTTTGGTTTGAGAGGAGTTGCGATGACAAACTGTTGCAGTAGTACATTAAAGTAAATAAGTTCAAAGGGGCGTAACTCCTAGAAAAAAAATTGAATCGCAATTTCCCGTCGATATGCACAACTGCATAGTATGTCCTTATTATCTGAAAAGGTTTCGTGAAATTCTGTTGTTTGGTTTGAGAGGAGTTGCGATGACAAACTGTTGCAGTAGTACATTAAAGTAAATAAGTTCAAAGGGGCGTAACTCCTAGAAAAAAAATTGAATCAAAATTTCCCGTCGATATGCACAACTACATAGTATGTCCTTATTATCTGAAAAGGTTTCGTGAAATTCTGTTGTGTGGTTTGAGAGGAGTTGCGATGACAAACTGTTGCAGTAGTACATTAAAGTAAATAAGTTCAAAGGGGCGTAACTCCTAGAAAAAAAATTGAATCGCAATTTCCCGTCGATATGCACAACTACATAGTATGTCCTTATTATCTGAAAAGGTTTCGTGAAATTCTGTTGTGTGGTTTGAGAGGAGTTGCGATGACAAGAAACAGGACTGACGGACGGACTGACGGACGAACTGACGGACGGACGGACGGACGGGTCAAAAACATTATACCCTCCGCAACTTCGTTGCGTGGGGTATAATAATACACCACAATGGTCATAAACATATATGAAATATCAGCCACTGAACTTTAATAAAACGTCAAACAATCATGACACAGAACAATACAAGTACTGAAATACAAATAGTACGGTGTTTTTATCACATAAACTATCATAGCTACTGTTTTATAAAATCTATAAATCAAAGGCAATATAAATACATAACAGTAGTCCTTACGAAACCATTCAAAAGTACTTCACATGCAAATATTTTATTTGTTAGGTAAATTTGACCGATTTACGGCTTTAGCAGAGGAAGTTTTGTTGAAATCTTAAACAAACAAAATCAATATTATATTAAAGATGCGTCTTTTAAATGATTTTTTAAAGTACAAATCATCTGTCTCTTATTTAACTTTCTCAAAACCAACGGTTTATAACGTCAGTCTCTGAAGAGAAAAAAGTTTGAAGATGACAAGAACGTAACTCGATGTATATATATTATATTTATACTAATGACAAAAAGAGGAAAATGATGAGAAAGCAAACGATCTTTTTAAAAAGAAAAACCATTAATATAAAAAAATAACTTAAACCTCTTTGATTCAAATGAACTCCTCCTTTAACATTCATATATACATAAGATATTCCTAAAGTTTCGTCCGTAGTATTCCTCGATTTAGTTAAAGCAATATATGGAGATGCATGGTAAAATCTGTAAGATGACTTGTATTTTGGTACCAAAAAAGAACATTTTTTTTGTCGTTTTCAATTCCACTTTCTACTCAATATTCAATGTACTCGAAAAGGTACCAAACAGTGTGTATCCTTTATTTTACACTTATAATAGGGTAAATACATATAAATCCATATTGTTTTAATATTTTTAATTATTTCAAGATGAAACAAATTATTTCTTTTCTCACTTCCCTTCTAAAATAATTAACATTAAAAGGACCCCCCCCCCTCAAACACCAACCATAGAAATGCACAGACTTATTGTAGCTTCGTTGAAATGCATTGACAACATAAATCCGTCTCTGGCATCTAACTTATTTTATCTCCCATATGCCACATCCTGAATGCGTGTCATCTCCCTCCATAACAACTGTGATTGTGGATCAAATCATTAAATTTAGTTAGATTGAAGCGCTATTTTGTTCTAAAGTTCTTCGTTTTAGCTCGAAGTGCAATGGTTTTGATTTTTGAACCGAAAAAGTATTTTTTAGGTGGCTTTTAAACAAAACTAAGAATTTTAGGTGTCAGAACATAAAGATATTACTTCCTTTATCGAAAAATACCATCAAATGAGAAATGGCTCCATATATTTGGTAATTTTGATTCAGTGCAATACCAGAGAGTGTATGTGCTCGAGACAATCGATTTAAAGATCTCCCAACACAATCTTAACAACTGGAAAATGTAATCAAGTTCATTAAAGTACTACAAACATGCTTCTTTCTTTACAAAGTAAATTGGCCTTATAAAAACCTATTTATTTAGTTCCATGTCGATAATCATATTACATAACAAGTAACTGCATTTCGTGTATTTGCATATAAAAGACATTTAATATGCAAAATGTATTTTTAGACAGTCTAACATGCTGTTGTGGTACATGTACATTTCATTCCTTTCAAGTATTTAGTACTTAATATTTTGAGTAGAGATCTCTTTAATAGTTGAAAAATAAAAGAGAAATAATTATTCATCAAAAAATTCAACTATGATAGTGTTTGAACAATTTTGGTTAAGGTCGTATCGATTATTGCACAAAGTGTTCTTGATATATTCGTTTTAAATGTATACGTCCTTTTAAATTGCTTCAATAACTCACTTTAAAATTGCCGTTGATCTTTGCTGCTATTAGTCAGTCGAGGTATTGATATTTTCTTTCAAACCTCTCCGAATCAACTTCGTACATATAAGCACATGTATCATTGAGGTCTACAGTAATTAAGCAATATGCAATCAGTCGAAAAATATTTCAGTGCTGTACTCAATGAATGTGTTCGCAACTTACATTATAAACCGATTTTACACATAACAACTTCTAGAATCTGCAGTTCTGTTTTACCATATACATGACAAGTTACAGGGTTAAACTAAATTATGAGATCTAATACTCCTTTTTAATCTTGATCTGTAGATTCACAAAAGGAATATAACAGAACAAAGAACACAAATCCGTACAATTGTTTATATATTTGTATGGAATTGTTTATATGTGCCTTCCACCCCTAGGGGTATATGTGCATTTCATTAATAAATAAAAGCACTTTACCCTAATATAACGGTAAATATAATATACACAACACGAAATGAGTATAGACAAAACAAGAACAAACATGCAAACCGAAATTAAGAATGTCCGTAGTTACGGAAAGAAAGCTTAGAGATAAATGCAATTGAACTAAATGTACCCTCCCTTTTCCATGTTGCAAATGTATAGAAAACTGGTATTTTATGGCAGCTTCATGTCAACTTTAAGACGGTATGAATATGATTGGAAATGGTTTATCAATTGATCAAACATGATCTCTATGCACATTTGATCAAAAATATAGATGACATTAACTTAATACAATTTAACCGTAACGGTTTTGGGTATTGTCTAGGTCCCGGCGAAAGAAGAAACACCAAATCAAATCAAAAACCAAAAGGTAGGAAAGATATGTATCGTCTTCAACGTAAATCCATAAAATTGTATGATCACTTACAACTAAAAATATCTGAAATTTAGAACTCTGCGAAAAATGTGTACCACTGTGAAATTTACATAGCGCACTCATAATGATTTTATTTAATTCATACGATCTGTTTTCACATTTTTGAATGTTATCCGATACAATTTAAGTTTAAAAGATTTATTTAAAAAGAAAGGTTATGTCTCGGATCAATTTCTGAATAAACTTATTGAATCATAAATTTACACTAAGATAAATTAAAATTCAGCAAAACTTAATTCCCCCAAAGCTTTATGATTTGACGATGTCATGATATTTACGTACAGCTGTATTTTATTATAAAAGTTCTATTGAACAGTGAACCTAACTTAAACGTAATTTTATCCACTATCTATGTCAAATGTCAATATATCTTAGTTTCAAATTTACTTTAGAATTAATCTAATTTAATAGTATGTACATTAATCACAACCTTAACGTGCATGTATACATGAATTATATCCAGTACCATATACATATAGACAGTATAAAAGTACGTTATCAAACTATGCTTGTGTGTTTGTTTTTCTGCATTTGCTAGAAGTATAGGGGAGGGTTAAGATCTCAAAATCATGTTTAACCTCGCAGCATTTTTGGGCCATTCCCAAGTCAGGAGCCTCTGGCCTTTGTTAGTCTTGTATGATTTTAACTGTAGTTTCTTGTGTGTATAATTCGGACTTTAGTAGTATCACTATCACTGAACTAGTATACATATGTGTTTAGGGGCCCCTTAAGGACTGGACCGGTCGGGCTGGTGTACGAAGCGTGATTGGGACGGGCACGGGCTGGGCGAGGCCGGCTTCTTTCGGGGAGTTCGGTGGAGCTCCGGGTGCGGGGATTTCTCGCTGCATTGAAGACCCATTGGTGGCCTTCGGCTGTTGTCTGCTCTATGGTCGGGTAGTTGTCTCTTTGACACATTCCTCATTTCCATTCTCAATTTTATTGTCGTAAGATACGATTTTTTTTATGACCGTTGAACTCGTAAAATCCGATATAAGAAGTTCATAGCTTTATTTACCCACTCTTATGGAGTTTATGACTAGGGGTTGAAGTCATAAAACTTTGCTCAGTGCTTTGAGCACAAAAATCATGCTCGAAACATGAAATCCAGCATTCTGATGGGTTGATTTTGGAGTATGAGTACAAAAAACTGACTCGAGAGTTTTATGACTTCAAGGCCTGATGTGAAAGACTCACTTTCTTTTTAGATTTTTATTTTTAATCTCTTAGTTTTGGTGATATATCGGCCTATTATAAATGTTCTGTTTACAATAACCAAATTAGAAGTCAATTGCAAAAATTGTCTCAAAATTGTCTAAAAATATTAAAAAAACTGTAATATGTTTATACTTTCTTCGCTAATCATTTATTCATATTCTGTTGTCGCTGCTGCTCAAGGATTATAAAAAAGACATCCACGTGTACTTACGAACACCTCAATCAAGTAATCGAAGAGCCATTTTGTTCCTTTAAATAATCTTGATAATATAATTATACATACATTGTAGATATAGGAAGATGTGGTATGAGTGCCAATGAGACAACTCTCCATCTAAATCACAATTTATTTAAGTAAACCATTATAGGTCAAGGTACGGTCTTCAACACGGAGCCTAAGCTCACACCGAACAGCAAGCTATATAAAGGGCCCCAAAAATTACTAGCGTAAAACCATTCAAACGGGACAAGCAACGGTCTAATCTTTATAAAAAACGAGAAACGAGAAATACTTATGAACCACATAAACAGATGACAACCACTAAACATTTATTTGTTTATTTCACATATTTTAGAATACACGTTTGTACGATTGCAGTCTTACATCCTCATCCTGTTCTTCTATATTTTGTTTCACATAAAAAAAAAGATAACACTCTTCCGCAATGTACGAAATCTGTTTGGAGGTTAATTTATTGATATCTTTTAAAATATGCAAAAATATGGTTAATAGCTTATCATTTTTTAGCAAGCTTCAGTGCCTTCTTCAAATAGTCTTATGCGTTACATCACACCATCTTAATATATTGACGTTAAACGAACTATCATGACAAACCCTTATCAATTCATTTCATATTTGGCTAACTTTTCAAAATGTATAGTCCGCATTCAATATTGAAGGTCAGATGGCGATCTGCAGATGTTTCTTAACCATCCTTATAGTATAAGGTAGATATTTACTCGTCGTCGTTTGATTTATATCATTTAATTATTTGCAACCGATCATTTTTTAGATATCTGATAGTTCTTTGTATCCTTCATGCAGTTGTTTTTTCACTGACATTTACCCCACATTTATTTCCCACTGTACCTTATATATTGATAGTGGTGTCATTTTATGATCTTTTATGGGCTACATAATTGCTCATTTAAACTTAAAAAAAGCTAAAAATAATAAAAAATGTTCAAAATGTTGTTTTGCTGACGATCCCAAAAGTTCGACTGAGCTCATCACATAAACATTTAAATGAAAAAACTGGTTTAACCATTAAAAGACATGAAGGAAACATTTCGTTTCAACATATATCTTGTTCTTCATATCTTAAGATATTAAGAATTGACATTTGTCTATCATCAGATCTTTAGAATCACACAGAAAAAAGACTATTCAATCATTACTTACATGAAAAGACTATCTCTTATGAAATCAGATTTCGTGTGTTAAGATATGATACAAAGAACATTGCAGAGTTTTGAACATGGCGTTGATAGATATATAATTTCTAATATCTCGGCCTCTACGGATCCTAGCAGAGCTACTTTTGTAATTTTTAACCAATTTTATATTGCATGGAATGTTAATGATATAAGAACAAATGTCTGCGACGCAATAACTTCAAATGCAGATATAATGGATGTGTCCAAAGTACAAAATGACCCGCTCGCACTATCACATTTTTCCGTTCAAATTCTGGAACACTTATTGAAAACATACCAGTAATCACTTCATAATGAACGTTTAATCCCGCTACAATTGTTTGCACCTGTTCTAAGTCAGGAATCTGATGTTCAGTAGTTGTCGTTTGTTTATGTGTTTATCGTTTCTCGTTTTTTTATATAGATTAAACCGTTGGTTTTCCCGTTTGAATGGTTTTACACTAGTATTTTTTTGGGGCCCTTTATAGCTTGCTGTTCGGTGTGAGCCAATGCTCTATGTTGAAGACCGTATAAATTGTGACTTCCACATCTTCCTATATCTATGAACATAGGCTTATGTACATTGTTGTGACCACAAATTATCTTTATCCAAAGCTTAAACCTAACCCTAAAACTTAAACTTGATACAAGACGGACGGACGGATGAACAGACCTGAAAACATATTACCCTTTTACTATCTTATGCGGGGCATAAAAGGATATTTAGCGCTCAGTAGACAGATATAGATAAATAATTTCATGATCATAATACTATTAAATGCATCATTAATTTCATTGATTTTCCAGACAAATCAATCGTCTGTCAAACATATATTAGCTTTTCATGTCATTGGAATAGTAAATATGAAATCAAACGTGTTTTTTGTCACTGCTTATTTAGTATGAAGCCTCTTTAAGTCTAAAAAATTATCAAGACTATAATTAATCTTCTTTGGCCATATTTATAATTTTGTTAAGCTATTCAAAAGTTTCTAATCAGAAAGGTTTCTAGCAGTAGGTTACATTTTTTTTTTAAATAAATGTAAGTCACAGAGCAAAACTATTTTTACCGAATATTTGAGCATTTAAATGCAGATCATCAGATATTTTTGAACAAGCTTTATTATATATGCTTGTTGAATTGTTTTACAACCATTTCGGTGTAATTAAGATATAATAGGTTGCACATGTTCTCCTTGACTCACTTTTAGAACATGAGAAAATACATTTCTCAAATGATTACCTGTCAATTATGTACTAATGAAGAAAAATCAAAAGAAGTGGTCGAGAGAAAAATGACCAAGGATGCGAATATCTTTAGTTAGGTATTTCAGCAATTTTCAAATCCAGTTAATTACATCTTTCACTTTTTTTTTCTTTTTTTTTTTTTTAAAGCAATATTGCACATACTTTGAACTCTGAATATACAAACGCCTAGCTTTGTTCAAATTAGTGTACCAATTATGTTAGTTTCATTGTAAGGTATGACAAATCATGAAGCGTTTCCTGATATTGTCTCTCTGAAAGTTTTCCTCAATTATCGCTTAGATATTAAAGTAATGTCCTGCTAAATCGTTAGACAGTTTTACCGAGTTTTATAAGTAAGCTTAATTTTGTTTCTATTTCCGCTGCTTAGTCTATATCAGGCTAAACTACAACAACTTAATGACAACAGATACTGTTAACACAGTCTTATTATAAACATGGAAAACAGGAATATAGTTTTTCAAAGATTTGGATCATGACCGATAAAAATCAAAATAGTGCGACGAAACAAAAACAATAATCCAGTCTTTTTTTAATTTTAAATTGTATTTAGATAACAAAATTATGTACAAAGTTAAGATGTCTCTAAAATGTAAAGATAAAGAAATATGAAATCATACCTGATTTACCAACAGCGCTCCGACCTAATACCATAATCCTACTATCAACCGAAGACTTCCCTTTCCCATTTGAAGTCATTCCTTTTGCCTTGCAATCCTGATTTTTCATCAAATTTTTTTTGACTTGTCAATACTATTGATTTTAAATAGTAAACAAGTGATAAATTTATACACTGAACATGTTCATTATGTTTTTACTATTAATCATATTTTTAAATCATTCTTTGTGATATAGTCAGTTAACAGTTCAACATTACTTGTCACTTTAAAAATGTACTACAGCAGACGACCGTTTTTCTTCAGTTATCACGTGATAAATAAAGAACGAACACTATCAGTTGAAATGATGGTGTTGATTTTGTAATATACATGTTGTAATTATAAAAGCACGTGGATAAGATACATTGCAATTACAACACACCTTATTGCACCGTAGAACCACAATAATGATAGATTTGCATTGTTATGGGTGACATAGTGCATTTTAATTACACCGACTTTGTACTGCTTTACTCATACAATATTTAGTCAATTTCACCTGATACTTATTATAACCAAGAATAGACAAAATTTTAACATAAAAAACTCCGAACATAAAAAAAACCAAAGTAATTAAATACAAATGTAAAAGCAAAAACATCTTATACATGTAAATCAAATTAAAAACAAGTAATCAATAACCACAAAATTAATAATAAAAGACAAAAGAGAAAAATACCAGTATAGGACAGAAATCTTAAGATATAGACTGACCACATGCCGACCGGAGATATAGAAACATAGCCGCCATTCTCTTATTTTCTAGCTAAGACTGACTTAAAAGGGGGGCTTCAGTCATGCTTCAGCGATTCCCTATATAATCAACCAAGTTTCTCCCGAAAAGGGGGGGGGGCGGGGCCCCAAGCCCCCACCTGAATCCGCCTATGAGAGCAGCATAGCTAGATCCTTTTGGAATGCCGAGGTCTCATGAAAATATTCGAGTATATATGGAGATGTCAGTTCCAAAGATACTTTTGTTAGAATCATTGTAGTGACATAGCATGATAAGTTCTTTCCGTAAACAAGACGTTTACGTTAATTTAGCTTTTTTCATTGGACTAAGAGGGAATACAAATGTAGTTCGTTCATTCTGTCGTTGAGATTAGAATGGAAGACGAACCTGCTTAAATAGTCGACTCGACAATGACCGGTGTTGGTGTGGGTGTTGTGCACACCAAAATACGTATAAATTGACACATACATACATCGACATCATTTCAGGATTTTAATCTGCTACGTTGGTGATATTTTTGTAAGAACCCATGCAATTATATTTCAGATAAAACGAATTTTGGACATATGTTATAGATTTCTTACTAAATATTAAGTAGCAAACATAAAGTGAACTATTTTACTTGTAATATACTAATATAATACAGTGTAGGTTACTTAATGTACAACTATCATAATAAAACTATAACAATAACACATACCTCATTAAAAAACTAGCATAGAAATATTAATGACTATAAAGAAGATCGTAAAATAGTTTGTTTAGCTATTTACATCGATGCCAATATTTTTATCATTAATTTGTTTAGCTCTGATACTTTATTGGCATGAATTAACTTTGTGTCTAATTTCGAAACCTTCACTATAATAATTAACCTGCATTAAACCGAAGATAAAACAGGAATCGCGAAAATAATTTGCTCACTAACGATTTGGTATACATTCACTGTTACAGCCAGAATCTCAAATAAAATTTTAGTTTTAGCAAAGAATTTGTAAGTCATCAGTGGGGCCCAAATATCCAAGAAATGCATGCTAATATGGAATGCAACAACAGCACTTTGCTATTTACTCAGCTGAAAGCTATAACTATAGTTACGTCTGCGATGATACTTCGTCTTTGATGGATGCGTACAGATGCCGCTTATTGCTGGTGTGTTGGTCTTTTTTATGCCTCATATACCTTGCAGGTCCAACCTATTGTTATTCTTGTTGATTTATGTTCTATAAAGTTCTTGAAAAAAATGCGTGAAATATAAAAAAGAAGATGTGGTATGATTGCCAATGAGACAACTATCCACAAGAGACCAAAATGACACAGAAATTAACAACTATAGGTCATCGTTAGGCCTTCAACAATGAACATAGCCCTTAACACATAGTCAACTATAACAGGCCCCGAATTGACAATGTAAAACAATTCAAACGAGAAAACTAACGGCCTTATTTATATAAAAAAAATAGCGAAAAACAAATATGTAACACATAAACAAACGAAAACCACTGAATTACAGGCTCCTGACTTGGGACAGGTACATACATAAATAATATGGCGGGATTAAACATGTTAACGGGATCCCAAACCTCCCCCTAATTATATAACCTGGGACAGGGGTATAACAGTACAACACAAGAACGAACTATAAAAATCAGTTGAAAAAGGCTTAACTCATCAGATGGACAAAATTACAAGTGGACGTGGCCGGGTACTTGTACATCCCGACAACAAAAAGACACTAGGAACAGATCTGAGAGTACTCGCAGTTATCTGACAGCTAGTTCAAAGCCAATAACAACTTATAAAAAAATCATGCATCTAAGACTAAATTATCAATCCGTACACATATTTGTTGTTGTACATGGAGTACTTTTTTGTATTCTATCAAAGTATAAATACTCAAAGATGACTTAAACCGCAGTTTAAATTTGATGAGAAAATTAAAAAAAGAAACACTGTTCATGACCAAAATGAAATTTCTGTTGAAATAAAGGTATTTGTGTATATTGTCTCCCGGATACAACCTTGCTTTGGGTCAAGGTACCCTTCAACTGATTCAATACAAAAAAATGAAACGGACGATATATATATATTAAAAAGATTGACAATGTGTTTAGCAGCCTACCAAATGACCGAGTAACGCTTTGGGTTTATGGATATTAAAGAAGAACATGTTTTAAACTTTTTCTTATTAAATTTCAGGTATTGGCTTCGATTAGAAAATACATGGAAAATGGCCAAACCATCCCATAGGATCAAAATGTGAAAACATTATTTTAGATTTATGTAGGATTTTGTTGATAGTCTATGTTATGCGTATCCGGTTAAGTGGGGGTACATACCTGCTGACAAGGGTAGATTTTAATAAAGTTATCTATACCCACCTGACAGCCAGATAATCTCTTTAAATGTAAGTTTATTTAAACTTGCATTTTTAACATTTCACACCTATCAGGAACAAATTATGGACTAATAGTCTTTAGTTTCGAATCGTAGATAAGATAGGATGTAAACAGTAAATTGTTTAATTCATTCATAGTAGTTGTAAACACTTTAGAAGAGAAATCAACAAAGTGCTGTGTAATTAATTTTGAAATAGTTCGTACTAGCAGACTGTGTAGTTTATTTTGTAGTTTATTTTGAAATAGTTCTATACTATAGCAAGAGAAATTTGTTTTCGAAGATTTATAAAGTGCATTGATGTTTTGACTTTTTCCTACACGTTTCTTGGTGTAGTATTTGTTTGTTTGTTTTTGTTTCTGTTTGTTAACGATTGAACAGGAACAAACTGTCATGCAGATATCGAAAAGATGTAAACATGCTATAATTACTTCTTGAGTAATGCTCGAGTTATGTTCTAAGCTGTAGTTGTTCCTATAACAAATATTAACTTTAGCATTTTTCTTTATTGACTTTGTCGTAATGGTCCATATTGTTGAGCTACGGTGACCTAAGGTTGTTAACTTCTATATCAGTGGACAGTTGTCGTATTGGTAATCATACCACATTTTTTTTTTAAAATACCAAGATCAAAATATTTTGTTCGTTAAGTAATATATATACTTTACTATCCCAGTATTTCATTGTTTCGTAAAACTCATTTACAGTAAATTCCCCCTTTTCATAGAGTTTATACAATTCAGCATTATCACGTTATCCATATTTTAGCCAAACTCAGACAATTATTGGTTTCTTTCTAATTCCTGACTTCATTATAAATTGTGTGATTTTTTTTTACAAAAAAGAGCACATCAAAAGTGTGATTTACAACCTATCATTTACAATGTACCACACTTTAAATGATAACAAGACATGGCCTATTAGAAATGATTTGAAATGAAATGATTTTTAAGTTTTCAGCTACATCTAACTTCAAGTGTACTATGACCATTTGCTGAAATCAAAATTAAATGTACTACCCATTCCTTTGTCCAACTGATAATGTCGTTAACTTTAAGATTTGATAATGATACAATTAGGTAAACCACTTTGATACGGATCATAATGTTAATTTTAACCGAAGACAACTTAAATCCAGAGTAAATTTGAATCGGAGATAAACCGGGACATTTTACATAGATATGGGAATAAATTTGTGTTTATGTACTTATATTTTACTTAATGAAGGCTTTACATCAACTGAAGTGTAGATAAGGGATAGAAGTCGGAGCATATTTACCTTTTTTAAAATTAATTTGGCATACGGTGACCTGGTCATATAAAATACATAGCTGATATGTTTATGTAGGGATAACATTTCCAAAAGGTCTTGATTTTTGTTTACATTTTTAATTTTATGTTTGTATAAATACCAATGATTAAAGAATTAAAAACAACACCAATTTTTCGGGTCAAGTGAACTTTACTTACCATTTCTTGCAGTCCGTCGCCGTCGTAAACCTTTTCAAATATTTTCTGCTCCAAAAAATACTGAATCAATTTCAAGCTTAACTTAGGATGAACAATACTAAGGATGACTAGTGTCAAGCTATCCAGCAATTCTCATCCTGCAATTCTCTTTATGAAAAGCTATCCTGCAATTCGTCATCCTGCAATTGCGTTTGGAAAACTACTTGAGCGACAATTTTATTTTTCTTTAAAATCATAGTTATTGACATTATTGGTTCGAAAACAAGATTTATATAGAAAATCAAAGATTTTTATATCCCATTAACAAAATTCTAACTATAGTTTGTAGATTTCTAACTCATATTTACGATTTTGTAATTAACATTTACAATAAAAAAATCATGACGATGATTCAAATAAGGTATTATCTATTAAGTCCAGGAAGTGATTCGTATTAACGCATGTTTAACCCACATTTGCGATTTTCAAAACTCATATCAACGACTAAAAATATAGAATTTTGATGTAAAATAAATTTGTTCATGGTATATCGACAATACAACTTCATAACTCACATTTCCAACCCATTGCCTTGGCTGTTCTGTATGGCTAGGAATTATAGACTTTGCTCTAATAAATAACTATTGGATAGAACTACAACGAGAGGGCAAAGAATTTCTGGGGTAGGCATTCCTAAAGGTCGAAAATTTCGACCGAAACATGGAAATAAAGCAAAATTCGATAAAATACGCATTGGGGGCACCCACTTTCCGACCCATTGTCTCGGTAGTTCTTTATGGCTAGGGTTTATAGACGCTGCCTTAATAAATAGCTATGAGATAGTACTACAACGTGAGGGTAAAGAATTTCTGGGGTAAGCATTCTTAAAGGCCGAACATTTCGTCCGTAACACGGAAAAATGGTCAAATTTGATAAATACGCATTGGGGTCACCCTCTTGTTCAAACCCATTGCCTCGGCTGTTCTTTATGGCTAGGGTTTATAGACGCTGCCTTAATAAATAGCTATGAGATAGTACTACAACGTGAGGGTAAAGAATTTCTGGGGTAAGCATTCTTAAAGGCCGAAAATTTCGTCCGAAACATGGAAATAAAGCCAAATTCGATAAAATACGCATTGAGGTCACCCACTTTCCGACCCATTGTCTCGGTAGTTCTTTATGGCTAGTGTTTATAGACGCTGCCTTAATGAATAGCTTTTAGATAGTACTACAACGTGAGGGTAAAGAATTTCTGGGGTAAGCATTCTTAAAGGCCGAAAATTTCGTCCGAAACATGGAAATAAAGCCAAATTCGATAAAATACGCATTGAGGGCACCCAGTTTCCGACCAATTGTCTCGGTAGTTCTTTATGGCTAGGGTTTATAGACGCTACCTTAATAAATAGCTATGAGATAGTACTTCAACGTGAGGGTAAAGAATTTCTGGGGTAAGCATTCTTAAAGGCCGAAAATTTCGTCCGTAACACGGAAAAATGGTCAAATTTGATAAATACGCATTTGGGTTACCACTTGTTCAAACCCATTGCCTCGGCTGTTCTTTATGGCTAGGGTTTATAGACGCTGCCTTAATAAATAGCTATGAGATAGTACTACAACGTGAGGGTAAAGAATTCCTGGGGTAAGCATTCCTAAAGGTCGAAAATTTCGTCCGAAACATAGAAATAAAGCCAAATTCGATAAAATACGCATTGGGGGCACCCACTTTCCGACCCATTGTCTCGGTAGTTCTTTATGGCTAGGGTTTATAGACGCTGCCTTAATGAATAGCTATTAGATAGTACTACAACGTGAGGGTAAAGAATTTCTGGGGTAAGCATTCTAAAAGGCCGAAAATTTCGTCCGTAACACGGAAAAATGGTCAAATTTGATAAATACGCATTTGGGTCACCCACTTGTTCAAACCCATTGCCTCGGCTGTTCTTTATGGCTAGGGTTTATAGACGCTGCCTTAATAAATAGCTATGAGATAGTACTACAACGTGAGGGTAAAGAATTCCTGGGGTAAGCATTCCTAAAGGTCGAAAATTTCGTCCGAAACATAGAAATAAAGCCGAATTCGATAAAATACGCATTGGGGGCACCCACTTTCCGACCCATTGTCTCGGTAGTTCTTTATGGCTAGGGTTTATAGACGCTGCCTTAATGAATAGCTATTAGATAGTACTACAACGTGAGGGTAAAGAATTTCTGGGGTAAGCATTCTAAAAGGCCGAAAATTTCGTCCGTAACACGGAAAAATGGTCAAATTTGATAAATACGCATTTGGGTCACCCACTTGTTCAAACCCATTGCCTCGGCTGTTCTTTATGGCTAGGGTTTATAGACGCTGCCTTAATAAATAGCTATGAGATAGTACTACAACGTGAGGGTAAAGAATTCCTGGGGTAAGCATTCCTAAAGGTCGAAAATTTCGTCCGAAACATAGAAATAAAGCCGAATTCGATAAAATACGCATTGGGGGCACCCACTTTCCGACCCATTGTCTCGGTAGTTCTTTATGGCTAGGGTTTATAGACGCTGCCTTAATGAATAGCTATTAGATAGTACTACAACGTGAGGGTAAAGAATTTCTGGGGTAAGCATTCTAAAAGGCCGAAAATTTCGTCCGTAACACGGAAAAATGGTCAAATTTGATAAATACGCATTTGGGTCACCCACTTGTTCAAACCCATTGCCTCGGCTGTTCTTTATGGCTAGGGTTTATAGACGCTGCCTTAATAAATAGCTATGAGATAGTACTACAACGTGAGGGTAAAGAATTCCTGGGGTAAGCATTCCTAAAGGTCGAAAATTTCGTCCGAAACATAGAAATAAAGCCAAATTCGATAAAATACGCATTGGGGGCACCCACTTTCCGACCCATTGTCTCGGTAGTTCTTTATGGCTAGGGTTTATAGACGCTGCCTTAATGAATAGCTATTAGATAGTACTACAACGTGAGGGTAAAGAATTTCTGGGGTAAGCATTCTTAAAGGCCGAAAATTTCGTCCGTAACACGGAAAAATGGTCAAATTTGATAAATACGCATTTGGGTCACCCACTTGTTCAAACCCATTGCCTCGGCTGTTCTTTATGGCTAGGGTTTATAGACGCTGCCTTAATAAATAGCTATGAGATAGTTCTACAACGTGAGGGTAAAGAATTCCTGGGGTAAGCATTCCTAAAGGTCGAAAATTTCGTCCGAAACATAGAAATAAAGCCAAATTCGATAAAATACGCATTGGGGGCACCCACTTTCCGACCCATTGTCTCGGTAGTTCTTTATGGCTAGGGTTTATAGACGCTGCCTTAATGAATAGCTATTAGATAGTACTACAACGTGAGGGTAAAGAATTTCTGGGGTAAGCATTCTAAAAGGCCGAAAATTTCGTCCGTAACACGGAAAAATGGTCAAATTTGATAAATACGCATTTGGGTCACCCACTTGTTCAAACCCATTGCCTCGGCTGTTCTTTATGGCTAGGGTTTATAGACGCTGCCTTAATAAATAGCTATGAGATAGTACTACAACGTGAGGGTAAAGAATTCCTGGGGTAAGCATTCCTAAAGGTCGAAAATTTCGTCCGAAACATAGAAATAAAGCCGAATTCGATAAAATACGCATTGGGGGCACCCACTTTCCGACCCATTGTCTCGGTAGTTCTTTATGGCTAGGGTTTATAGACGCTGCCTTAATGAATAGCTATTAGATAGTACTACAACGTGAGGGTAAAGAATTTCTGGGGTAAGCATTCTAAAAGGCCGAAAATTTCGTCCGTAACACGGAAAAATGGTCAAATTTGATAAATACGCATTTGGGTCACCCACTTGTTCAAACCCATTGCCTCGGCTGTTCTTTATGGCTAGGGTTTATAGACGCTGCCTTAATAAATAGCTATGAGATAGTACTACAACGTGAGGGTAAAGAATTCCTGGGGTAAGCATTCCTAAAGGTCGAAAATTTCGTCCGAAACATAGAAATAAAGCCAAATTCGATAAAATACGCATTGGGGGCACCCACTTTCCGACCCATTGTCTCGGTAGTTCTTTATGGCTAGGGTTTATAGACGCTGCCTTAATGAATAGCTATTAGATAGTACTACAACGTGAGGGTAAAGAATTTCTGGGGTAAGCATTCTTAAAGGCCGAAAATTTCGTCCGTAACACGGAAAAATGGTCAAATTTGATAAATACGCATTTGGGTCACCCACTTGTTCAAACCCATTGCCTCGGCTGTTCTTTATGGCTAGGGTTTATAGACGCTGCCTTAATAAATAGCTATGAGATAGTTCTACAACGTGAGGGTAAAGAATTCCTGGGGTAAGCATTCCTAAAGGTCGAAAATTTCGTCCGAAACATAGAAATAAAGCCAAATTCGATAAAATACGCATTGGGGGCACCCACTTTCCGACCCATTGTCTCGGTAGTTCTTTATGGCTAGGGTTTATAGACGCTGCCTTAATGAATAGCTATTAGATAGTACTACAACGTGAGGGTAAAGAATTTCTGGGGTAAGCATTCTAAAAGGCCGAAAATTTCGTCCGTAACACGGAAAAATGGTCAAATTTGATAAATACGCATTTGGGTCACCCACTTGTTCAAACCCATTGCCTCGGCTGTTCTTTATGGCTAGGGTTTATAGACGCTGCCTTAATAAATAGCTATGAGATAGTACTACAACGTGAGGGTAAAGAATTCCTGGGGTAAGCATTCCTAAAGGTCGAAAATTTCGTCCGAAACATAGAAATAAAGCCAAATTCGATAAAATACGCATTGGGGGCACCCACTTTCCGACCCATTGTCTCGGTAGTTCTTTATGGCTAGGGTTTATAGACGCTGCCTTAATGAATAGCTATTAGATAGTACTACAACGTGAGGGTAAAGAATTTCTGGGGTAAGCATTCTTAAAGGCCGAAAATTTCGTCCGTAACACGGAAAAATGGTCAAATTTGATAAATACGCATTTGGGTCACCCACTTGTTCAAACCCATTGCCTCGGCTGTTCTTTATGGCTAGGGTTTATAGACGCTGCCTTAATAAATAGCTATGAGATAGTACTACAACGTGAGGGTAAAGAATTCCTGGGGTAAGCATTCCTAAAGGTCGAAAATTTCGTCCGAAACATAGAAATAAAGCCAAATTCGATAAAATACGCATTGGGGGCACCCACTTTCCGACCCATTGTCTCGGTAGTTCTTTATGGCTAGGGTTTATAGACGCTGCCTTAATGAATAGCTATTAGATAGTACTACAACGTGAGGGTAAAGAATTTCTGGGGTAAGCATTCTTAAAGGCCGAAAATTTCGTCCGTAACACGGAAAAATGGTCAAATTTGATAAATACGCATTTGGGTCACCCACTTGTTCAAACCCATTGCCTCGGCTGTTCTTTATGGCTAGGGTTTATAGACGCTGCCTTAATAAATAGCTATGAGATAGTACTACAACGTGAGGGTAAAGAATTCCTGGGGTAAGCATTCCTAAAGGTCGAAAATTTCGTCCGAAACATAGAAATAAAGCCAAATTCGATAAAATACGCATTGAGGGCACCCACTTTCCGACCCATTGTCTCAGTAGTTCTTTATGGCTAGGGATAGGACGCCATAAGTTAAATTAATTTTATTTTTTCTTTGCTTGCCATACATTGATTACAAAAAATAAAACCCACTATCTTATTATATTCAAGTGCAAGCGACTTGCACGAAAAATGCGTAATACACTCTTTCAGTTTTGTTTTACAAGACATTTGCTATAATGCAGATAATATCAGTAACTCATCTAACATAAACATCTTGTTGTTTGTTAGGAACTACTTTACAGGATGCCGAGAGTATGGAAGGCCATCTCACAGTATGACTGCCAAAATGAATATCGTGAAAAGTAAAATCACAAAAATACTGAACTCCGAGGAAAATTTAAAACTGAAAGTCCCTAATCAAATGGCAAAATCAAATGATAAAAACACATAAAACGAATGGACAACAACAAGTTATTAGATAACAATATATTTATATATAATTGATCTTTTGCGTAAATATTCCTAAAGCTAGGTTCGCACTGCCGCTCAAGTAAACTCGACCAAGCCCGATCAAGACAGATTAAGTGATTGGTAGACTGGTTTGACGCAATCAACAAAAATGTTCGGGGTTGTCTACCTTGCTCGTCATCGATCTGACTTTCTACCCGAGAATTTTTGACATGTCGACAAAATTCAAGTAAGGATCGAGAAGCCGGTTACTCCGAAAAGTGATCGTTAATTCGTCAAGTAGCGGTCAAATTGAACGGTAAAGGATCGAGTAGAGATCGAGTTTGGTCAAAATACAAATATTTAACCGATTTGTACTCGATCATCTCGAACTTTGCTCGACTTATATCCTATCATTTCCCGATCAAGGCCAACCTGTACATTGTCACTGTTTTTTTTTAACTGTACAAAATATTAACCCCGCAAAAATTCCTCAATGTACAACTTGTCAGTACTTTTGAAAGGAGGGTTAAAATTTTATAAGAGAAGCAAAAGATACCAAAGGAACAATCAAACCCAAAGGTCGAAAACAAACCGACACAGCCATGGCAAAAAAACGAAAACCGACAAAAACACAAACAGTACTCCACTAACAGAACATAGAAAACTAAACACTTAGCAACACGAAGCTGGGATGATCTCAGGTGCTCCGGAAGGGAAGTAGATCTGTATTTTGGCCCCTGAAGATTCTTCAAGTATGAAATTAATTGTGCAATAAAATTATTCATTTTTAGACAGCTGATGACTAATTTAGCCTTCAAAGTGGGTATATAAGAACATCAAGATTATTTGTTACCCGTTGGATGGGCTATTTTCTGTTTGACTGTCCGTATTTTCCGTAGGTCCAGATATTTTTGTAGTATCATGAAGATGTGGTATAAATGCCAATTAGACAACTCTCCACAAGACACCAAATGATACAGAAATTTACAACTATAAGTCACCGTACGGCCAAATGTTTACAAACACTTCTTTTTCACACGAAATTTTTGATGCAATTTTACAAAAACAAGCATTTTTTCATTAGTATGGCATGGCAATATACATAGTCCCCTGCCAGTTAAAAATTCATTGTATTGGAACAAAATTCTAACTTGATCTATAACTAGTTATGGTGCTAACTTTATTACAAATACCGAGTCAATATCTTCAAGCATGACAAAAAAAAATATGGGAAAACTGATTATTTCAGTGAAATTTTTAAGTCTAAGGACCGTTACTTACTTACTTACTGCCCTTGTACGCCATTGGCGTGTAGGGCAGTAACGAAGGTTTTCCACTTTTGTCGGTCGTTGGCAGTTTTCTGTAGTGTGCCTCATATCTGTTGGTATTTACTAGCCTCTGCCTCTACGGTTCTTCTCCATGTCATTTTGAGTCTTCCTCTCTTTCTTTTACCTTCTGGGGTCCAGTGGAGTGCTGTCTTTGTGATATCCTCCTGATCTTTCCGTAGGACATGCCCAATCCACCTCCAGCGTCTTCCCATTATAGTTGTGGCTATATCTTGTTGTTGGTATCTGATGTAAAGGTTCTCGTTTGAAATTTTTTGTGGCCAACAGATTCGCAGAATCCTTCTCAGACTTTTGGTATGGAATACAGACAGCTTATTTTGGTTTTGTTCTGTCATCCTCCAACATTCTGAACCATACAAAAGTACAGGCAAGACACAGCTGCTGTAAAGTTTAAGTTTGGTCCGGATGGTATATTGACCAGATCTCCATACAGCCTGCAGGTTGTAAAGAGCTGACCTTGCCTTTGTTAGTCGTCTTTTGATGTCAGATTCGGCGCCGCCATTGGTAGTAACAGTGCTGCCAAGGTATGTAAAGGTATCAACATGTGGTAATGTTTTTCCATCCGGTAATACTGACCCTGGGTTGTTTACATTTAGTGTCATAACTTCAGTTTTCTTTATGTTAATTTTCAGCCCCATCTGCCCTGAATATTTTTGTAGCTCTGAGGTCTTATCTTGGATATGTTGGTGTGTGTGAGACATTAATGCTAAGTCGTCAGCAAAATCTAGCTCTTCCAAAGTGGTGAAGGTGCCCCATCTTATGCCTCTCGGTGTATTAGCAGTTGTTTGTCTCATTATCCAGTCTATGACTATAATGAAGAGTGTCGATGGCATGATACACCCTTGTCTTACTCCTGATTTTACTTGGAAGTATATATCACTGTATCCAACCCTGCAACGAAATCTCTTGTAGAATGCGTTTATGAGGTTAATAAGGACCATAACTCTGCACAAAAGCATCAGACTGGAACAAAATTCAAACCTGAATTGTAACTTGTCATGATAAAACTATTTACCAATTATCAAATTTATATCTTCAAGAATAACAAAAAAAGGGGAAAACTTATTATTTCAGTGAAGTTTCTAAATCTAAGGACCATCACTCTGCACAAAATCATCAATCCGGAACAAAAATCAAACTTGATCTGTAACTTGTCATGATAAAACAATACACTAAATATCAAATCAATATATTCAAACATGTATAAGAAAAATTGGGGAAAACTGATTTGCCGGACCGACCGACCGACAGACAGACATACAGTCAGTCAGTCAGACAGAGACGGACGGAGTGAAAACCTAAAGTCCCCTTCGACTTCACTAAAAATGAGACGAAAAACTTTAACAAGTTTCAGAAAAGTATCACTCCGAGGGATTAAAATTCTACTTTTGGCCAAATTGTGGGGAAATATGTGACATCTGTTCCCCTCTTTTTGCAATATGGTTTAGAAAATACATGCAGGTTGTTGCAATGGATACGATACACCAAAAAAGAAATGAATATCTTTAACCTTTCAACTACGGATATCAAATCTATGGAAAATATTATACTGATTACATACATATGTACATATGACACAAACAGTCAGCTTAATTTGTAAGAAAGCAAGGAAAAGGGGATGGTAACATTTATGTTTATTGTTTTCTAACATAAGTACCAATGCGGTGACAATATCATGCGGTGGTGTCATTTTCAAGAAAAGAGCAGTGAAAACTCCCATAACATATCATCGTCCACTCTGATTAAGTTTTTATAACCATTGGGTCCTCTTTGTAGAGCTCCTGCATGTCTCTCATTTTGCATATACAGTTGTCGCCGTGTGAGCGATTGCCTCACCTAGATTTCTCGGCGCCCGTTGCTGTCTACGGCTTTTTGTTGCCTTCTATATATACACCTCGCCAAAAGTTAAGCAACATCTGATAATTTTCTAGAATCGTTTTTACTGAATTCATAACTAATCGAAATATCGATAAAATGAACTAAATTTGTGTTTTTATAAGATAACATATACAATGTTAATTGAAAAGTGAAAGTTTGGACTGTTTTCATGATTGAATTTTTTACTATTTCATTTTGGGCAAATGGTTGTAAAATGGCAAAATAAAATAAAGATAAAGTTTCAACTTATACTGACGTTTTTGAAAAAATGACTTTGCACTATACACAAAATTCTTTTTAAAACTCGAGAGTGACAATTTGTCAATACAGTAAGGCAGCAACCATTTGATTTTCTGGGGGGGGGGCTATGGTTTTTTTTGGAAAAAAAAGTTTGTTTCCAGTTTTTGGAGAAAAAAATAATTTGTTTTTGATTCTGAGAAAAAAAAATTGTTTCTTTCACCCTCAGCTGCCACTGTATGTAATGCTAAAATTGAAAGAAAAAAATTGTTTTCGACTTGTCGCGAAAAAAATAGATTGTTTTTCGCCGCAGGCGAAAAAAAAAATTTGTCCAGAAAAAAAAAACCATAGCCCCCCCCAGAAAATCAAATGGTTGCCGCCTAAAGTGCAATTTAGGTCACTAGCGAGTGTATCCTCCACGCATCCGGAAAAGTTCATTTACACGTCATCTCATGCTTTGAACTAAGCGTCGTAATGTTCTAACAGGAATTCTTTGCCATTCTTCAACCAAAGCTGCTCGTAATTCCTGTTAATTCTTACTAGCAGGAATCCTGTTGTTGATTTTTCGACCAATATCATCCCAGACATGCTCAATGGGATTCATATCCGGTGACATTGGTGGCCAAGGAATAGTGTCAGTTACCTCTTTGCGTAAATAATCTGAAATAATGCGTGCTCTGTGTGGCTTAGCATTATCGTCAATGAATATTGGTCTAGTTGCAAGACTGTGATAGTCAAAATGTGGCACAACGATATCCCGGGTATGTTATCGCGATATTTTTGACAGGTCATAGTCATATCCAGAACATAAAGGTCCATTTTTCAGTCAAATGAAAAGCATCTCCAAACTGTCAAACCCCTACCACCAAACGCTGTAGTTCCAAGAATGTAATCTTTTCCTGTATGCTGTATTCCGAGGACGCCATACGCGCATGTGCTCATCAATATGATGTTGGAGGAATCTTCTCTCGTCAGACCAATGGACTTGACGCCACTGTCTTAAAGTCCTATTGCGATGACCAAGTGACCACTGATGTCGAGCTTGACGATGCCTACGAGTCAGCAATAGTCTTTTGACTGGTCTACGGGCACGTAAAGTGACACAATTTAGTCTGCGATTAACAGTTACATTTCATTGCACGAAACTTGCAAGGATAAAACTTGTATGTAGCTTTATAAAACCTGTTTTTAAGGTACCTATGAATAGAATTTGTACCTGAATTCTTACCTGTCGATTAACAATAGATTAACGAAATATATGGAATCGAAGCAGTATCAAATTTAATTTTAAAACAAAAAATAGAAGCAAAAATATTTAGGTGTTGCTTAACTTTTGGCGAGGTGTATATATACGCTCTCTTCAAGCTCCGTCACAGTTATTAACCTGTCTCTCTGGAGCTCTAAACACCTCTCCAACAAAATAAAATGACACTAAAGTAGAAATATGGGACGATCGGTCTTATTCGTTTACTGTCAACGAAATATTGAACAGTATCGAATGCTCAAACGGTATGATGTTGTTTCTTCTTTAATAAATAATTTCTTCTTTTAAATCAATCGTTTATTTATTGATTCACATATGAAGTTGAAACTCTTGAGAGTAATGTTCAGATTTATTTGTATTTTTATAAATTCTTCCTTCTTTAAATACCCAAGACCTATTTATACTGAAGGTCATATATATGGCTATTATTCCCACTATAAAAAGTTTATTAAAGAAACAAAGGAAACATCGTGCGTAAAATATGTCTACTTTAATGTCACATACTATGTGGTAGATCTTCACAAAACACATACTATATTTCAAAGATTCGAATGTTTGCACCTTAGAAATGTTTTAAATAAAAAAAATCAATTATATATATATGCAGATAACTTTTTCACTTTTTAACTATAAGTGATATTATCTGCATTATAGCAAATGTCTTGTTAAACAAAACTGAAAAAGTGTATTAAGCATTTTTCGTGCAAGCGGCCTGCGTTTGAATATAAAAAGATGGTGGGTTTATTTTTTGTAATCAATGTATGGCAAGCAAAGAAATCATAAATTAATATAACTTATGGCGTTCTATCCCGTTGTAGTTGACCCCAATGCGTATTTTATCGAATTTGGCTTTATTTCCATGTTTCGGACGAGATTTTTGGCCTTTAAGAATGCTTACCCCAGAAATTCTTTACCCTCCCACTGTAGTACTATCCAATAGCTATTTATTAAAGCAGAGTCTATAATCCCTAGCCAAACAGAACTGCCGAGGCAATGGGTTGGAAAGTGGGTGACCCCAATGCGTATTTTATCAAATTTGACTTTTTTTTCGTCTAACGGACGAAAAGTCCGGTCTTTAAGAATGCTTACCCCAGAAATTTTTTACCCTCACGTTCTAGTGCTATCCAATAGCTATACGTTAGAATTCCGTTTATAATCCCTAGCCGTAAAGAACTACCGAGACAATGGGTCGGAAAGTGGGTGCCCCCAATGCGTATTTTATCGAATTTGGCTTTATTTCAATGTTTCGGACGAAATGTTCGACCTTTAGGAATGCTTACCCCAGAAATTCTTCACCCTCACGTTGTAGTACTATCTAATAGCTATTCATTAAGGCAGCGTTTATAAAACCTAGCCATAAAGAACTACCGAGACAATGGGTCGGAAAGTGGGTGCCCCAATGCGTATTTTATCGAATTTGGCTTTGTTTCCATGTTTCGGACGAAATGTTCGACCTTTAGGAATGCTTACCCCAGAAATTCTTTGCACTCTGGTTGTAGTACTATTTAATAGCTATTTATTACAGCAGAGTCTAAAATTCCTAGCCATACAGAACAGCCGAGGCAATGGGTTTGAACAAGTGGGTGACCCCAATGCGTATTTATCAAATTTGACCATTTTTCCGTGTTACGGAGGAAACTTTCGGCCTTTAAGAATGCTTACCCCAGAAATTCTTTATCCTCACGTTGTAGTACTATCTAATAGCTATTCATTAAGTCAGCATCTATAAACCCTAGCCATAAAGAACTACCGAGACAATGGGTCGGAAAATGGGTGCCCCCAATGCGTATTTTATCGAATTTGGCTTTATTTCCAAGTTTCGGACGAAATTTTCGACCTTTAAGAATGCTTACCCCAGAAATTCTTTACCCTCACGTTGTAGTACTATCTAATAGCTATTCATTAAGGCAGCGTCTATAAACCCTAGCCATAAAGAACTACCGAGACAATGGGTCGGAAAGTGGGTGCCCCCAATGCGTATTTTATCGAATTTGGCTTGATTTCCATGTTTCGGAGGAAATTTTCGACCTTTAGGAATGCTTACCCCAGAAATTCTTTGCCCTCTCGTTGTAGTACTATCCAATAGCTATTTATAAGAGCAGAGTCTATAATTCCTAGCCATACAGAACAGCCGAGGCCATGGGTTTGAACAAGTGGGTGACCCCAATGCGTATTTATCAAATTTGACCATTTTTCCGTGTTACGGACGAAATTTTCGGCCTTTAAGAATGCTTACCCCAGAAATTCTTTACCCTCACGTTGTAGTACTATCTCATAGCTATTCATAATGCAGCGTCTATAAACCCTAGCCATAAAGAACTACCGAGACAATGGGTCGGAAAATTGGTGCCCCCAATGCGTATTTTATCGAATTTGGCTTTATTTCCATGTTTCGGACGAAATTTTCGACCTTTAGGAATGCTTACCTCAGAAATTCTTAACCCTCACGTTGTAGTACTATCTAATAGCTATTCATTAAGGCAGCGTCTATAAACCCTAGCCATAAAGAACTACCGAGACAATGGGTCGGAAAGTGGGTGCTCCAATGCGTCAATGCGTATTTTATCGAATTTGGCTTTGTTTCCATGTTTCGGACGAAATGTTCGACCTTTAGGAATGCTTACCCCAGAAATTCTTTGCCCTCTGGTTGTAGTTCTATCCAATAGTTATTTATTAAAGCAGAGTCTATAATTCCTAGCCATACAGACCAGCCGGGGCAATGGTTTTGAACAAGTGGGTGACCCCAATGCGTATTTATCAAATTTGACCATTTTTCCGTGTTACGGACGAAATTTTCGGCCTTTAAGAATGCTTACCCCAGAAATTCTTTACCATCACGTTGTAGTACTATTTAATAGCTATTCATTAAGACAGAGTCTATAAACCCTAGCCATTAAGAACTACCGAGACAATGGGTCGGAAAGTGGGTGTCCCCAATGCGTATTTTATCGAATTTGGCTTTATTTCCATGTTTCGGACGAGATTTTCGGCCTTTAAGAATGATTACCCCTGAAATTCTTTACCCTCACGTTGTAGTACTATCCAAAAACTATTTATTAGAACAGAGTCTATAATTCCTAGCAATACAGAACAGCCGAGACAATGGATTTGAACCAATGGGTGACCCCAATGCGTATTTATCAAATTTGACCATTTTTCCGTCTTACGGACGAAATGTCCGGCCTTTAAGAATGCTTACCCCAGAAATTCTTTACCCTCACGTTGAAGTCCTATCCAATAGCTATTTATTAAAGCAGAGTCTATAATCCCTAGCCATACAGAACTACTGAGACAATGGGTCGGAAAGTGGGTGTCCCCAATGCGTATTTTATCGAATTTGGCTTTATTTCCATGTTTCGGAAGAGATTTTCGGCCTTTAAGAATGCTTACCCCTGAAATTCTTTACCCTCCGGCTGTAGTACTATCCAATAGCTATTTATTTAAGCAGAGTCTATAATCCCTAGCCATACAGAACTGCCGAGGCAATGGGTTGGAAAGTGGGTGACCCCAATGCGTATTTTATCAAATTTGACTTTTTTTTCGTCTTACGGACGAAATGTCCGGCCTTTAAGAATGCTTACCCCGGAAATTCTTTACCCTCACGTTGTAGTGCTATCCAAAAGCTGTACGTTAGGGTTCCATTTATAATCCCTAGCCATAAAGAACTACTGAGACAATGGGTCGGAAAGTGGGTGTCCCCAATGCGTATTTTATCGAATTTGGCTTTATTTCCATGTTTCGGACGAGATTTTCGGCCTTTAAGAATGCTTACCCCTGAAATTCTTTACCCTCCCGCTGTAGTACTATCCAATAGCTATTTATTAAAGCAGAGTCTATAATCCCTAGCCGTACAGAACTGCCGAGGCAATGGGTTGGAAAGTGGGTGACCCCAATGCGTATTTTATCAAATTTGACTTTTTTTCGTCTTACGGACGAAATGTCCGGCCTTTAAGAATGCGTACCCCAGAAATTCTTGACTCTCACGTTGTAGTGCTATCCAATAGCTATACGTTAGGGTTCCGTTTATAATCCCTAGCCATAAAGAACTACTGAGACAATTGGTCGGAAAGTGGGTGTCCCCAATGCGTATTTATCGAATTTGGCTTTATTTCCATGTTTCGGACGAGATTTTCGGCCTTTAAGAATGCTTACCCCATAAATGCTTGACCCTGTCGTTGTAGTACTATTCAATAGCTATTTATTAGAGCAGTCTCTATAATCCCTAGCCACAGAACTGCCGACACAATGGGTTGGAAATGTGAGTTGTGAAGTTGTATTGTCGGTATACCATGAACAAATTTATTTTACATCAAAATTCTATATTTTTAGTCGTTGATATGAGTTTTGAAAATCGCAAATGTGAGTTAAACATGCGTTAATAAGAATCACTTCCTGGACTTAACAGATAATACTTTATTTGAATCGTCGTCATGATTTTTTTTTATTGTAAATGCTAATTACAAAATCGTAAATATGAGTTAGAAATCTACGAACTAAAGTTAGAATTTTGTTAATGGGATATAAAAATCTTTGATTTTCTATATAAATCTTGTTTTCGAACAAAAAAAAGTCAAAAACTATGATTTTAAAGAAAAATAAAATTGTCGCTCAAGTAGTTTTCCAAACGCAATTGCAGGATGACGAATTGCAGGATAGCTTTTCATAAAGAGAATTGCAGGATGAGAATTGCTGGATAGCTTGACACTAGTCTAAGGATGTCTAGAATAACGTTTGTGTTTCTTTGCCAGTCAACAAACACAACCACCACGGATGAACATTAGAACATAACAATTATCTTATATCTCAAAAACTAGAATTATAAATAAAGAGAATCTGCAGGAGATTAAATGCGGAGATTTACAAGATTTATCTACTTCCTGATTGCACTAAAAGTACCAGACAACGGTCACTTTTTAAGGAGTCATTGCCCTTAAATGACGTTTTTCTATAATTTTTAGTTTTTGTCTACATTTTTAAAATCATAAGATATGAGAAGAACATGTTCAGCTTATAACTATATGACCCCTTAGGGAGTAACAGCATCAAATTAATTTGTTTTTACTACATGTTCTTTAATTGTCCATCGTATACTTTTTAAAATACCGTCCTCACTGAAACTACCAAACCAATTTCAACCAAACTTGTTGAGAACGGTCCTTATGGTATTTATGGTATTTAGTATAAAAAAGAGCAACAGTAGTATACCAGTGTTCAAAGGTCATAACTCGAAAACATGTGTTTTCCCCCAGTCAGTTAATAAACTTGGTCGCAATTGCTTAAAATAGAACAGAACAGTAAATAATTCCGTGCGTCCGAAGCGTTTTTCTGGATTTACCTTCATCAAGAACGCTCAAAGCCAAACATTAGAAATCCGAAGGTGTATAAGTACCGAAACCGTTGAAGAGCTATAAGTCAAAAATACCAAAATTAAATTGCCAAATTCATCTAAAGCCAACTAATTGTCTTATATCACTTTAATAATTAACCTGCATTTAAATGCAGATTTAACAGCAATCTCGTAAATACATTGCTCAATAATGATTAAGTTTATACTATTACTGTAAGAACCCCAAATAAAATAAAACATTTTATCAAACATTTTATAAGTCGCCATGCCTAATTTTCTAGAATGCTGATTCACAGCACCTCCTTGTTTCTACTATTTACTCAGAGGGTTTTATTCTAAATACATGTAGTACCTTTGAAGAAAGCTTAGAGATGCAGATAGTCTATTATGACTTATCGCGTTATGCTGTCTTCGTCTTAATGTCTGTCATTTTTCTACGGTATGTCAAATTTCCCGGTATAGCCCTACCTTGTAGATCTTTTATTAAGTCAGGTACCAAGTCAGAAATATACCAGTTATTTACAATCCATTCCTTTAGTTTATTCATAAAGTCTAATGTTTGATTTTGACTGTCTTTATAGACTTCCCCTCTTTTGAATTTGCCTTGGAGTTCGGTATTTTTGTTATACTTTTTTCATTCATTGGTACTTTATAATGTATTTTCGTACGGAAATTGCGTGAAATATTTGCCACGGAAGATTGGCAAACAACAATACATCTTTCATTCTTATTACCCAAATGTGTGAAAATGTAAGTAACAAAGTCATCTAGGTATCCCCTTCATATAAATTATGTAGCTTGTGTACAACGTAAGGACAGTTGTTACCCGCATTGTAAGTGTGTATATTTTGGACGTGATGTACGTGTTGTGACATTTGAGGCGCACACGCTGTGAATAGGTTTTATGCATTGTTTTACAAGCAGATTGAACCTCAAAAAGTCTTTCAATCTTCACTTTCTTAAAAATATTACGCCTTTATTTCCATATCATGAGTGCTGACAACAATATCGCATATTGCTAAACATTCAATCAAGTTATGGATACATATTGATTAACCAATCTGCAGTCTTTAATTTACTAAGAAAGCAAAAGAAGAAACGTATTTCTTAACCGAAATCAAATTTCTTTTGAAACTAAAGGTACTTGTGTGAATTGTTTCCTAGATACAATTTGGTTTTGGGTCAAGGTTCCCTGAAACTATTTTAATAAAACAAATAAAACTGACGTTATATTAAAACAACACACCATAGGACTGAATAACGTTTTTATTTTATGGGAATTAAAGTTGAAAATGTTTATACTCTTTCCTAATTATCTTTCTGGTATTGGCTTCGAATGAAAAATAGATGGAAAATGGCCAAACCTTTCAACAGGATCAAAATCTGAAAATATTATTTAAATTTATGTATAATTTGGTTGATAGTCTGTGTAATGTGTGTGTTGCATTGCTGTTTTTTTTTTTTTTTTTTTTTTTGGTAACACTTCAGTATTTTTGTTGTTTCGTTGTTTTCCTCTTTATAGTTGATGTGTTTAATTCAGTTTTAGTTGTTTTCTCTCAAACGGCTTTCGAACAGCGGTATACTACTGTTGCCTTTATTTATGCATATCCGGTAAAGTGGGGATACATACCTGTTGACATGGGTAGATTTTAAAGAGTTCTCTATTTCCATCTGAAAGTCAGATAATTTCTTTAGATATAAGTTAACATAAAATTGGATTTTAAACATTTCCCACCTATCAGGAACAAATTATGGACTAATAGTCTTTAGTTTCGAATCGCAGATAAGATAGGATATGAACAGTAAATTGTTTAATTCATTCATGATAGTAGTTTGTAAACGCTTTAGCAGAGAAATCAACAAAATGTTGTCTATTTTATTCTGAAATAATTACGTACTAGCAAGAGACATTTGTTTTCGAAGATTAACAAAGTGCAACTGATGTTTTGACTTTTTCCTCCACGTACTCATTCGTTTCTTGGTATAGTATTTGTTTGTTTGTTGTTGTTTCTTTTAGTTAACGATTAAACAGGAACAAACTGTCATGCAGATATCGAAAAGATATAAACTTTGCTATTTCTGCTAAAGTAATGCTCGAGTTATGTTCTAAGATGTAATTATTCCTTAACTGTGACAAATATTAACTTTTAAAAATGTTTTTATAAATCTTCCAAATTGACTTTGTCGTATTGGCCTATATTGTTGATCTACGATGACCTAAGGTTGTTAACTTTTATGTCAGTGGACATTTGTCTTATGTGTAAGCATACCACATCTTTTTTTATATACCAAGATCAACATATTTTGTTCGTTAAGTATTATATATAATTTTCTATCCCAGTATTTCATAACATCTTAAAACTCACATTTCCCCTCATCGTGATTACAGCATTTTCACTGTATTGATATTTCAGCCAATCTCAGACAATTATATTGTTTTCTTTCTAAGACTAATTCCAGACTTCATTATCAACTGTTTTAACAATGTTTTATTTTTACAAAACAGTCCGATATGCGGTTTAAATAGAACAAAAGAATTCGACCTGTTGTGTTTAGAAGGTAGAAAAGTGAAATGAACTTTGTATTCGGTTGTCAAGATGTCACAAAAGTTACTTTCCGTAAAGTCATTATAGATTTTTGCATTCACGTTGTTTAATTGTCATATTGTACAATTGTTAACAATGCAACTTGCAAACAATCGTTTTTAAAACGACCATAAGTCAAGCTGTTACGTCATTTAGGGGGTCTCCTTATAAACTGCTACTTTTTTTTGCCCGACATAGAAAAAATTTGAGAAAAATTACAAAAATTGAGAAATGAATTGTCAATCGTTTAAGACCATTCCCAAAGTGGCACACCTAAATTTGACATTTGGACGCAATTTCAAAGTTGGATGTTATATGACGGGGTTTTGTTAATTAATTTACGCATCGAACACACCCGTCCTCTATATGTAACATCACATGACTTTTAAGTGATTCAAACTAATTTTTTTTAAATAATATGTGCATGTTTGGCATGTTTTTTCTTAAACAATTACAATTACACCGACAGTCATAATTTCTGTATTATTTTAAAAAGTTTTGTTACACATTTTGTTACACCTTAGTTATACAGTAACCCAGATGGGTTGACCAAATGTGAAGTTGAGTTTTTGGGGTAGCATAGATTTATACCGTTGTATTCCTTATTGTTTGTGTTAACCAATTGTCGTTCGGAATTATTTTTTATACATCATTTATTGATCTTGCAATTTCTTGTAATTTAGTTTGCGTCTTTTTTCTTTGATGTCATATTTTGGCTATGTTTGTGTTCGATTAGGCAGCAATCATTTGATTTTCGGGGGGGGGGGGGGGGGGGCTATGGTTTTTTTTGGAAAAAAAGTTTGTTTCCAGTTTTTGGAGAAAAAAAATAATTTGTTTTTGATTCTGAGAAAAAAAAAATGTTTGTTTCACCCTCAGCTGCCACTATATGTAATGCTAAAATTGAAAGAAAAAAATTGTTTTCGACTTGTCGCGAAAAAAATTTGTCCAGAAAAAAAAACATAGCCCCCCCCTCCCCCCCCCCCGAAAATCAAATGGTTGCTGGCTTATACAGTATAACAAGTCGGTAGTTGCCAGCGAATGGATTTTTTTTATTTCTTGTGACTCTTTGTGTCTTATTTCTTGATCATTGTAGTTGGTTTTTGTTTTGTGTCATGTGGAGATATGGTGTGATTGTGTTTTTCTTTTGATGTGTTTGCATCTTAAATTGGGAGTTATTTCATGATTTATTTTGTGCTAAATTTTCGATACATTTTTAGTCTATCTTATAGCATCTTACATTTGTCCGACGACATAATGCGATACTTTTTTGTTCGCCAATATTATTCATACGATTCATACAATTTGAATTTACTATTTATATCTTTTTCTGTTCTTAATGGTTTACCTACAGTCGAAAATTTGCAAGACATTAAGAGTCTTAACTTATTTAACGGTTTTACATTAGACTCAATTTTATTATAGTTTATCACATAAAGACTCGATTGTATTATAGTACTTTACTTGAATAACCGTCCTACTGTTAGTTGTATGTTAGTTCTTCACAACTCAGAAACAGATCCAAGAATATCAAAGTTCCCTTATATAAATTTTTACCGTATACGGTGGCTCACTCTATTTTTCTCATACATGCTCACTATTACAAGCCAAGTACTATAGTAGTACACCGATGTCTTCATATTTCATGTACTACACATGCGTATATATATATTACTCGAGTGTGAAACATGCAACAATACTCTACCAAAGCAAGCCAGGAAACAATCCATCAACAAGGAAGTAAGTTAATAATTTAACTTCAAAGCGGGGACGGTTTTCTTGTCTGATCGCGGACAATAATTGTCGGCCTCCATCAATCAAATATTTTTTTCTTTCAGAACTTAACACTAAGGTTTTAGAAGATCAGAATTCATAATATTTTTGGGGGTTTAAATTTTGCCTGACAACAATATTTTTTCGAACGAATTTTGGATCAGACATTTTTTTTAATGAATTTTACCCCTCACTCTTTTTCACAGTTTGAAGTTAAAATATCGTTCCCGTATGTGAATAACCAGCACAAAGACTTTCATTATCTTTTATTTATAATATACATTTGAAGACTTCCATCGCACTGTTCAAACAATTAATGGCGGTTCTAGAATTTTACATTAAAGGGGGGGGGGGGCGCTGCAGAACTAAGGGGAGCTCGCTCCAGTCATGCTTCAGTGATTCCCTATGTTAAATCAAACATATTTTTCCGACGAAGGCCCCGCTCCCCCGAATCCGTCTATATTCTTGAAAACATTGTTCTTATACATACTTACCTCCAAGGTATAGTCTCAAGTCTTCAGTCTTACAATCAACCAAGCCGTTGCTAAGACGGTGCTTAAAAAAGCAGAGGCTTGGGTTAAAATTGTACTTACTAGACAGTCTTTTATAATATGTTACAGTTTTGTACAAGAGTTAGTCCTTTGTTGTTTTAAACGGAACTATTATGATGTTATGGAAAATATCGAGTTTGCTTGATATTGACAAATCAAAAACTTAAGTCACATGGTAATGTGTGGGTTGCTTAAACCTTTGACATATTTTGTAAGTTGAAAAATGAATATACTAAAGACCTTTTTTGGGTGTTAACATTTACGGTTGACTGGCATATTTTATGTAGAATGTACAACCTGTTTTATTTTTAAAAAAAATGATGATTCTAAAAGATAACGAAAATTAAGCATATGCTCTTTTAACTGTTCTCGTACAGGGCTCCAATTTAAAAAAAAAAAAAGAGTTCAGATGATCAAGTTCTTTGAAGCAGGAGAAAGGGTAAACCAATGGCATTGCTATATCATCTCAGAAATTATATAAATTATTACCATCAGTATTACAAGACTAAGGATGCGTTCACATCTCTTCTGTTATGGATACGGTTGTCAAATTCTGAATATAAAAAAAAAACAGTTCCTTTTGTGGCATAACTTTATTCATATAGATTATTTCTCCTACATATTTTTATATATTGCTTTCTTTAGTTCAAATTATAATCTCAGATAAGCATCTGGTACTTTAAAACCTCTCCTCTCTGTTCCATGCCTCTGGTCGAAATGTGTACTTCAAAATAATTCCTGACTGTCAGCTGTATAGCAGAACTTTCACATAACATTTCTCATTGAACAGGCAATTAAAGAGGGGGTTGCAACCACATGTTTCCCGTACAAACGGATCGGAACTAAGAGCTCTTTCCCAGATCTGCCACTGGATTTATACATCAGATGCATCACAAAATATAAACATGTTATTAAATATACTAGAATATGAAATAAAGAAAAATATAAATCAAAAATGTTGAATTATCATTTATGTCTACGAAACCACAAGAGCCTACTTAATTGGCCATGTTTTCAAATCATATGAAATGTTTTCATTGGTCTTCACTTGTTAGAAAAATGTACTGAAGTTATTGTTAGCTAAATTATCAATGTTAGGTTATTGCATATTCTTCAGAGCTGTATCTTGAACTAATGAATTGAAAAAGAGCGGATGGATATACGTACTAAACATTTTTCTGTATTTTCAACATATCTAACAAACATGTGAGAAAAATTAGTTTTAAAATACGAAATATCTCTCTCATTCTGTAAACAGATATTGTAGGATTGTAAAGGTATTTTGGTGTTTTTAAAAGACCCCCCCCTTTTTTTTGTGTAATATACACCACAAAATAAACCAACACCATTTAGTTAGGATAAAGAACTAATAAACGATAGTCATATAATGTAAGGCTTTAGAGTTTCATATCATTAACATTCAACATGTTTACCGAATTTGTTTTTACTATCAATGTTGAACCGTTAATTTTTATCGGATTTTTTTTAACTACCAATGTTGAACCGTTAATTTTTATCGGATTTTTTTTAACTACCAATGTTGAACCGTTGAACCGTTCAACATTGATAGTAAACAAAAATTCGATAAATTTTTTTGATTGTAAATGATATGAACCTCCGGTCTTATATTAAAGGACAATATGTAAGACTTCTGAGGTTGATATCATTTACATTCAACGGTTTTATCGGATTTTTTTTTTTAACTTTGAACCGTTCAACATCAATAGTAAAAAAAAATCGGATATAAAAACGTTGAATATAAGTGCTATGAACCTCCGACGTCTTATATAATAGCACTACGGTAAATAGAATAATTAAAATTCAGTTAATTGAGTGTGGGAGGCTATTTTAATCCACTTTATGAGTGTGTATTATATAATGTTACAATGTAACAAATCTATCAAACACACCGTGAACAATAACATTATCTCCCCTGGAAATGCCTAACAACAAGACACAAAAAACTGCTACCTTTTTTTGCCCTATATCACATAATTATGAAAACACATAACATAGATAGGGAATACTGTGCTTGTGTACACGTTTGAATGTGTAGGTGGCACACTCAGAACGATCGTCTCTAGATTTTTTTTTTAAATTCGTCCCGGCCTTTCCGGGTTCACGTAGCAACACGTTTCTTTCCTTTCCAGCTATTCCAGATTATGAATTAATCCAAAACATGCATTTATCCCAAAGCAACAACCATTAAACAACTCACCTATACCAAAGGTGATCGTCTTATTCCTAGCTGATTCCTTTAATCGTACCTTTCTTGACGACACCCATCGTTGTAGCGTCTACCATTGGAGGTAGCGAAATTACATGATCTGACAGGAGAGCGAAATAAACAAGGGGAGCAATTTTATCGAACCGCATTCTGGACTGAAAAAGCACATCAAAAGTGTGAATTAAAACGTATCAGTTACAATGTACCACCCTTTAAATGATAACAAGACATGGCCTATTAGAAATGATTTCAAATGGAATGATTTTTCACTTTTCTTTTAAGTGTACTGTGACCATTTGCTGAAATAGGATTTTTACATAGATATGGGTATAAATTAGTGTTTACATACGTATCTTTTACTTAATAAAGGCTTTACATCAGATTAAGTATAGATATGGGTTGCTCAATGAAGTCTGAGTGTATTTACCCCTTTTTAGATTAATATGACACACACGATTACATTTGATAATTAGCTGATATGTTTTCATTTCCCAAAGGTCTTGATTTTGTTTACATGGTACATATGTTTGTATAAATACCAATCATTAAAGAAATGAAAAACAACTTCAATTTTTCGGGTCAGGTTAACTATACAAGCCATCTCTTGCAGTTCGTTGCCGTCGTAAACCTTTTCAAATAGCTTCTGCTCCAAAAATATTAAACCAATTTTAAGCTTAACTTAGGATGAATGATCCTAAGGATGTCGATAATAAGGTTTGTGTTTTCCCCGCCAGTCAACAAACATGCCCGCCATGACTGAACGTATAGAACATAATGGTGAAAAATGTGTTTTTTTTTTTTATTGTTTTATATCTCGAAAACTACAATAAATAAAGCAATGGTATTATATGAGGAGATGGTAAAGATTTACCTACTTCCTGATTGCACTAAAAATATAGTTAAACGATAGTCATTCCTTAAGGAGTCCTTTTCCTTAAATAACAATTTTTGACAACTTTTAGTTCTTTTTGTCTATTATCTTAAAAATCATGAGAAGATGTCTTGTTATCATAAAAAATAATCAGAAATACAAGATCTACAACATACATAATTATACAGACGATAACGAGGTGAACCCTTCAGGAGTTACAGCCTTACTTAACGATGTTCACTAATTTAATTGTCCATCGTATACTTTTTAAAAGATTTACCCCACTGAAACTACCAAAGGAATTTCTACCAAACTTGTTGTGAATGGTCCTGGTGGTATTTAGAATAAATAAAGACCACAGTAGTTTACCGGTGTTCAAAATTCATAAATCGACGACATGTGTTTGGTTCCCAGTCAGTAAATTAACATGGCCACCATTGCTAAAAATAGAATCTCATATCTCAAAATCAGGAAAGACTAAATGGGGATTGGCGAAGACCAGTGATTCTGGATAGACAGGCAGCCCAGAACAGAATGGTATAAGCACTCGGGGTCCGATACCGGTTTCCTTGAGGGAATATCAAAGACAGCTGTTACAGAGAATGAAAAGATATACACCAGAGTTTCCCGAGAGGGGGATGAGAGGCTCTACCAACAGATCAAACGCCAATGACTCGGAAACGAAAATGTACAACGACACAGATGGTGCAAACAACTTTGACAAGAGATAAAGTTGAAGCTGAATGCCATTGTGCAAAATTCTGCAAGAACCAAACAGGCTTAAAGATTCATGAGAAAGGTCTGGATGCAGTCGAGGAATTGTCAGCGCACAGATTTGGCTGGTAAAATGCAGGAGAATAATACTAGGAGCTAGGACACAAACCATAGTCGAAGCTTGAATGGAGAGGAGCACATTTCACAGCAAAGGCAAGAAACATCACATCAGAAAGAAAGGATACAGCATGACCAAAGATGAACAGTGAAGCCCAATGGAGAGATCTTAACGATGATTTAGGGGAAATTCTAGAAACATCACTCCAAGGATGTGTTGAGAGGAGGATATAAACACTGACTATGCTAGAATATGACATCGGGAAGGAGAGATTTGGTGTTAAGGAGAGGAAAGAAATGAGTAACATCAAGAAGACGCCAAACAGGAGAGAACAGAAAATTAAACACCTAAGGAAAGACATAAACAGGTGGTACAAGAAAAGCAATGAAATAGAGAAGTTGGGAATAGCCTGCATTACAGACAGTGTTAAAGAGGAGTTGAGAAGAACTAGAAAGGCAGAACAACTAAGATTAGTAATAAGAAGAAAGCAAAAAATAGAGAGACAGGGATTCAGAGATGAGGGAAGATGAGAATTTAAGCAGAAAAGCAGAATACCACCATCTGTAGGTAATAAAAATTCATAAATGTGCAGAAAGCACATCTTTCATAGTAAAGATTAAAACAGCTCTTCATAAAAGTGCAGACAAACACAAGTTTTAAATTAAGGATTACGACAGCTCTTCATAAATACAATGAATGTAGACACACAGTGAACTACATTTGTTAATTTCTATATCATTTTGTCTCTTGTCGAGAGTTGTCTTACCACATCCTCTTATTTTTATATGATCTAATATACGAAGAAAAAAAAACCCTCGGTAATAATAGAGGTTACTTTGAATGGGAAAACGTTTTTGACCTTGATGTGTAAACTCCACCTTGTAACTCCAAAATTAAATAAAACACGTAAAAATTACCTTTATTACTTGAAATACCAATAATATGCACCTGAAAAGAAACATTCAAATAGAAAACACTTACAAAATTATTTCGTCTGACGGTCTGTTCAGAAAACACGGATACCAGGTGTTGAATTTAATACGCATGGCCGTGTTTCATCTTCATCACATGGCGGTTGGGACACGAAGCAAACTTTTTTTCTTTTTAAATTATTATTTGTGTAAATTATTTTTATTGTTTTCACTCAATTGATGTATTCTTTGCTCTTAATCATGGTTATATATACATGCTGTCTCTCTGATATAATTTTCCCGCATTTGGTAAATTTTCTTAGAAAAATAAATCATTAAACTCCTATGCAAAAGGAAAAGAAAAGGTACATGACCAAGCGCATGTGGTCTACATAAGACTTTAATACTGTATCATGATTAGTTGGGTCGAATCGAAACAACTGAGAGAACGGCCAAATTTACAAAACAGAGGGGTGTCTCTATGTCTTCTCTGTGCTGCCAAGAAGTTAACCAAGGAAACACACAACGTTAAAATTGTTACTATTATAATCGCACTTTAGAAAGCAACTATGAGAAAAGTTTAAGTGTATATAATTTCCTGATCTATAATGAGCTGTATTTGGCAAAACTTGTAGGAATTTTGGTACTCAATGCTCTTCAACTTCGTACTTTATTTGGCATTTTTAACCTTTTTGGATTCGACCGTCACTGATGAGTCTTTTGTAGACGAAACACGTGTCTGGCGTACATACAAAATTGAGTCCTGGTATCTTTGATGTTTACTTATGATATTGATCTCATTACAATACTTAAGAAGCGCATCAAACTTTATCTGTGGTTTTCGCTTAAAAACAATATTTGATATATTATATAATCATAAATGAACAATGTTATTTGTTGTTATCTTAATGAATTTGCACCGAAATTCAAGATTTTATGAAATCTTGATGATGGTATATAAATCAACTTGTACAACAAAAATATGATGATATTGATTGGAGAATCTATTATTTACGTTGTCATTTATATCTTTTCATTACAATGCTAATGTATTTATGTAAATATGTTTTCCTTTTTGTCTGATATCAGATTGTTTATTATCTATTGCAATAAAAAAAAAAAAAAACACAAGGTCAAATATGAAAGACTAAATTTGGGACTTCTTTGGGTGACGACTTTGTCATATTCTGGGGAGAGGAACAGAAGGATTTTTCTATCCTACGGAATATTATTTTTCCCATTTTACTCGTCATACCTTTTTACATATGTATTCATTATTTATTAACAAGACCAGAATAGCAATTTCTAAAATCTTAATGACGCCGTTAAAGTATCAAATGGTAGTCCCCTTATACTTATAGACACTCGATTAACTTTTAAACGCTGTTTTAAAACGGTTTCTATATACCGTCCCGGTACAGATTATAAACGATGCTCTAATATTTTGTACTTTTGCACTGAACAAGACTTAGTGTTAATTTCTTAAATATGAAAATATATATTCGGTCTTTATAAGTACAATGGTTGTTTAAAAAGACACGAAACCATTTAAATAGTATTTGTTATATGTTACGGATTTTGCAATTTTCTGAACCTGTTGACGTTCATTTCTTTTTAATAGCATTAACCCCTTATCTTAGTATAATCATCATAAAATGTTCTTATCTTATGAATACTATTCACAAGGGCAGATGAGTATGCACTGAGAATAAACACTTATTTCTCGTGATGGCAAATAAATCAGGGTTGGGATGAGACGACTTTTGACCTGCCTACAAAATATAACTCTTATGTTGATTTTGATGTCTGTCTGACTATTTTTGAGTAATAAAACGTATGAAAATAGATTATTTATTACTAATATTATGTAATCATAAATCAGTATAAAATAATTTAAAAACAGTATTTTAAATCGTCTATAATTCCCTGAGAGCAATCCAAGAAGGGTAATGTCATAAATACAATCAATTTCAAATGGTGATGATGTTATTGTAGCTGATCTCTCAATTGGCACGAAAGTAAAACTTAATAAATTACCTACTCTTTCAAAATTTAGTCAACAAAAACATAGTCTCTCCTAGGCTAATGGAATGATTTTGACCATGGTAAAGTACCTTGTTACATAATGTTGAGTAGGAAAGGTCAATGCTATATTTGTTATTTAGATCTATAATGAAATGCCACAAATTGTCTTATGGTATAACACAAACGAGCTAAATTCATAATTCCACGTTAAAAGATAAAAAAGGTTTTTCTTTTAATTGTATATGCTTAAACATGGATGATTCAATTTTGAAGTCAAAATTCAATGTTACATGTATATGCCATTCTTGAAATTATGCATCGCATCTTAAATGTTGATATTCCTTTATATATGGAATCTATGCTATTAATGTACGTTTTTTTATTGAGTTAAGCCTGCCAATTGATATTTTATTGTGTGTTTTTCTATGTTGTGATGTTATGCTATTGTTTCAGAAAAAGGGAGAAGGTTTGGATCCATTAAAACGTTTAATCCCGCTGCAAATGTTTGCACCTGTCCTAAGTCAGGAATCTGGTGTACAGTAGTTGTCGTTTGTTTAGCTTGTTGTTCGGTGTGAGCCAAGGCTCCGTGTTGAAGGCCGTACAATGACCTATAATGGTTTACTTTTTTGGATGGAGAGTTGTCTCATTGGAACTCACACCACTCACACCACATCATCCTATATCTAATGATTGATAACGTGGTTCTTGCCCTTGTAACTCTTGTAATACCATTCCAAATGTGATATGTATATGTCAGATCAAAGAAGTTGTATGAGATCCTTTCATTCAACCTCCGTGGTCAGACACTCTTTTATATGAAAATAGATTATCTGTCCTATCGGTCAATGGTCGAGTAATATGTCGGTCTTACTTGACGGTATATGAAATGATTCTTTAGGTGAGACCCTCAAAAGCTAAATATCCAAAGTTTTTGTTTGTGTTCTGTATTGAAAAACAAACTCGCTAAATATCAATTTTTGTGTATCGTGGTAGGACAAGCCTGTTACTGATAATCAGATTTGATCTAAGTTCAACGTTAAATGTCGATCGTAATGGTATGCCATGCGTCTTTCTATTGTGACACACTACTACATGCAAAACTTCTACGTCAAAAGATAACGCAAACGTATGCCCTGGAAATACAGTGCAGTCCTGTGTATCCGCGCACCTTAGACTTTTGCACTTTGGTAAAAACCGAAATTAAGTTATAATTGTGCGAGGAAATTCATGAAATACTTTAATTTCATGAAATCTTCTTTGTATATAAAAAAAAAGATGTGATATATATGATTGTAAATGAGACAACTCTCCACAAGAGACCAAATGACACAGAAATAACCAGCTATAGGTCACTGTGCGGCCTTCAACAATTAGCAAAGCCCATAGTTCCACCCTGAAAATTTCAGGTATTGTCTGTCCATAATAAGCGAAACCCATATAGTTTTTTAAATGTTCAATGGTTTCGAGCATGCCTTCTAAATAAAGCTAAATTTGAATAGAGGAAAGAGTTTATACTACGAAATATAATTCAGTTTGAAACCAAACAGACTGCCAAGTTTTGTTTGAACTTATCATTTTTAATCTTTTTTGTACCTTCAGATATAAAAAGCAATTTCAAGAACGATTTGATAATTTGTGTCACATTGCTGATATGACGAAATAAGGTAATGCGCGAGATCTATGGCCGCACGGACATAGGCGATTTCAATTATTTGAAAAAAGAATATTATAAACTCGAGATCAAATGGCAATGCCATCAGTTGTGCAACATCGAACATAAGCCAACATGCTGAATATAAAAATAAGATGTGGTACGTGTTATTACCCATGGGACAACTTTCAACTAGTTCCCAAATTAAGATTGAGGATGTTAACACCTATGTCTTAAGATAACAAATTTCTGACCCGGACAAGCTTGTATGTATAGAAAATTTAACCGATGTCAAAGGTCTAAGTCACGATACGATTGCCAGGGATGTTGCTAATTGACACACATATATATAGTTATTAGAAGATATAGAAATAAAAAGAAGTATTATGAGTGTCAACTAGACAACTCTCCATCCAAGTCACAATGTGTTAAAAGTAAACCCGTAATTCAGTAAAGGTGAAATTAAGGCCTTGGCTTATACGAACAGTGTAAGCGCAACATGACACGTGCAAAACATGGAGCAGGAACATTTTACACTTCCGGAGCACCTGCGTTTTTCTAGAATTTGTATAGCTCAGTATTTTTTTTATTTAATGACATGTTTTGTGATTGTTGTCAGCGGCGTAGCTATGTCATTTTCACGTGTACGCCCGAACCTCGGCGAGGGGTCTGAATAAAAAAAAATCATTGGTTATAAAAGAGAAAAGTTCCAAACAAGTGTTTAAATTGTGTTCAAAATGAGCCGTCTGGTAGAGCAATCAATCAACAAAAACACCTTTTACATGTGTATGTGCACATTTCGTTAATGAACTTGAATCTGTTAATTTTCAGATATGTTTACGTGCAACATTTTCTTTCATATTTGTACTTGATATGAAATATTACATTCTGCCCAAACATCATGACAATCTAGATCTATGTCGGTTTATAAAATCATGTAAAAACAATATCCGATGCACACGTCTGTTTATTGTTCAAATCTTAGTCCGTTTGTAAGTATAATACTGAAAAAAGTGACAAAATTAGGAACATAGTATAAGAAACTCGTATAATATAATTTTCAATGGATGGAGGTTTGAGAAAGTAATTGGTGTGTAACAGACTTTAACCCTAGACTGAAACTTCTTGTTATACATGTTAATACACTTGAACAGAAAAATTATACAAAAAATTTCATCATTATGCTCTGAATACTCTTTTGGTCATTAATAGTTTCTGTCCAACTTTTGTAAAATGTCACGAAGGTTTGACCAAGTAATTGTTATTAAAAAAAAAAGAATTAACCACAAACGTTTCTATATATTAACGACGCCGACGAAATTAGGGATTCAATGTCCCATGTTCGACAAAAATTCAAACCACATATCGAATCTCTGCAGATATATATAATAAATTGCTTTAAACAAATCAGACTTTGAAAAAAATATATATAATGTGATACCATTTGGTTATGGTAAATTTTGTCATGTTTTTTATAAGCAAAAACAAGCCTTTGAAGAAAGAATTACGATTAAAATGGATCGTAAGTTATACTGAAATGTTCATGACTTACGACTATATTTACTCTTAAGTTTTTTTTGCGAAGAGAGGTTCGATCTGTACCGCTTTAAATTAACTCTTTTTATTTAATTTATCAAAACTCAAAATTACGCCCGGGCGTAAGCGGAGCTATGCGCCTGGCTGTTCATGATACGTGTTGTTATTTTTATTGGACTTATGATTTTTAACTGCCCATCTGGTATACTCTCCTTCTCTCTCTTTATACTACTGTCTAGTAAATGTGCTTTGCAACTGAAGTTATATAATTTGTTATTGTATATCTCAAAACTTTCATCATAACGAACGCGGATGAATGAAAGATGGTACAATAATAAATACCTCAACATCAATGATTTAGTAAAAAATGTTAAAAAATATAGGTTTCACCAGGAGAAATGTGCATTAAAATGAATGCACGTCAATAAACTCATCATTCTTAAAAACAAATCATAACAACAGAAGGCAACTGATCCCGATCTGGAAGAATATGCACAATCCACTCGGTAAAAAGATAATAGTATGAAATTCAAAACAGTGTGGCTGTGGCCATTGATTGACACATTAAATTCATCCATTGACTGGGACAATTTACGTGGACGTTTGTCTGTAACGACCACTGTTCACGACGTACCTACGATAGACATTTAAACTGTGGGGTCACCAAAGGTTTCTTAACGCCTTTAATTATAAAGTAATTCGAAAAAATAATCAGGAATAACCTTTATGTTTTGATTTATATAATTGGTATAAATCAAAACATCGTGTTATTTCTGATTAATTTTTTCGAATTACTTTATTGAGGTGTTGACCTTTGGTGACCCCATAGTTTAAGTGTCTTTAAAAAGTACATAGTGATCAGTGGTCGTTACATACAAACGTTCACCTAAATTGTCCCAGTCAATGGATGAATTTAATGTGTCAATCAATGGCCACTGCCACACTGTTTTGAATTTCATTCTATATTTATATACAGTATTAAAGTAAGTTTAAATTGACTTGAAAACAGTCACTTTATTTATAGTCTTCTAAATTAAAAATAAAAACTACTAACTACTATTTACAAACTATTACAATTTGAAATGTCATTGTTAGTTAACTATGTTGTTAATATGTCTGTCAAGATTGATTTGATTTTTCAAGGCTTGCCAAATTTTAATTGAGCACTAAAAATACATCATATTTTTTTTGTTTTAACTTAACAGATGTCATATTGAATAAAACATGTTTAGAATCCGCTGTATCACATATGACGTATTTTAAGAAAATCGAAATGCATGTCTTCACAACCTCCTCACGTTTTGTTATAACAGATAAACAATTTATAAGTGTAATCAACTTTGAACCATTAAGGATGTATTCTTCTGACTTTTCAGTCTCGTTCAGTCTCGTTGAAATCTCGTTCTTGAATTGTTTCCAAAACCTGTGATAGAAGTGGAAAATATCAATGAATTTTAAAAATATTATAAGCAAACATAAATCTGTGAAAAAAATGTGTATTGACAATGAATAGTTTTTGCGTAATCTAGTTTTCAAATTTTACGCCCAATCAAGTCAGTATTTTTAGCCAAAATTTTGAGAAAATGGATGAGGGATACAAAAAATGATTTTACAAGAATCGTGTACATCCCATATCATTTTGGTCTTTTCAAATTTCTTAGATATGTCTTTTTTCATTCATTTATAACTAAAAAGTTGAAATAATATTCATAGTTTGTTCTTAAAACTGAGAAAAATCACAAAAATACGAAATTGACAGCATGGTAAATTTTACACAAAAAAGCGTCAAAATATGATAAAACTTTCTTATATTAACACCTACCTATAGTTTTTGTAAGTAAAATTTATTCAGTTTGGTCCTCTTCATCTTTATAGAAAGTATGAGAAAAAGTTTAAATGTGGAACTGTGATTTTTTTTTCATGATAATAGCCCAAAAATAGGTAAAAATCGATGAAAAATGGGGAAATCATCAAAATTGGGCATTTTCAAAGGGCCGTAGCAAAAAAAAAGTGCACCACCATATGATTTTTTCTTTACAAATTATTTTGTTACAGTCTTATAAACCCAAAAATCAGGTTAAGAAAAAAGTTTAATTCTAGAAATGTTTGGCTCCTCAGAGGTGTACATCCTTAAATAGAAGACGTTTCCAGTGAAAATTAAAGATTTTTATCATGTCATTGAAGGATTTTGCTCCGCCCTCCGGTGTAATTGCTATGACCATTTTCAATGGGTATAGTAAAAGATGCTCGCAGTATGGAAATTAGATGCAGTATAATTGCCAATTGTTCAGTTCGGCTCATCGCTCTTACAGGGCCGTAACTAGCCACTTTTAATAGTGAGGCAAAATATATTCGCAGAGCGTACGGGGCGAAAAATTTTTGGCGAGGGGTCTGGGGAAGCTCTGAGAAAATTGAAGCAAAATCGTGCATTCTGAGCGCTTCCCGGACTCTTTCTTACATTGAAACGCAATTTATTTTTAGCGCTTTTTTTGACAATATTCTGGTCTCAAAGCAAAAATATAGATTCATTGTAATTTAAGACTTTTACGGGTTTTACGGGGACAACATTAAAAGTAGACCGATATGAAGGATAAAGCAAAAATCGTAATTCTCACAATCATTAAAATCGCATCTGTCTGTCTGTCTGTTCTTTGTCTCGTATTGTTCTTAGACTTTGGTGATTTTTTTTTGTGACTAGATTTATATATAGTGACAATGCAGTAGTATACTTTAAGTACTGCTTAAGTCGACACTAAGGATAATCTTGACCTTGTTTTATGGTATTAATGATTCTTTTATTGTTGAAAACCCCACCAGAAACTATCAAGATGAAGAACAAGAATAAAAACTTTGACCACTGATCATTTGTATTTTTTCTATGCATTAATTTTGTGTGAGATAAGGTCCCGTGCACATGTAGTCCATCTTCTTTTATTTTCTGTAAAATGGTCTGAACACGACTTAATGCAAGTTTAACCCTTTAATGTAAAAGATCATATGGCAATACATTGATGTTTTTATAGATGATTTGATACCGGGAAATTGGTGGTCTTACTTTAATTTAAACCATGTCAGCTATCTAGTTTTATGTACAACAAAAAGAGCCAGTTTTGTATTCTTTGGTATCAAGTTCAATTCCATGCAGAAACGATCATATTTTTCTTTGTCCAGTAGCATCGTAAATATTCTTAAAAAATTTTCTCGTACAATGCCTGGACATTGGTGGACATGCAACATTGCAAAACCACACGTTTACAAATGAAATCAACACTCATACTATTTGGATGGAGAGTTGTCTCGTTGGCACTCACACCACATCTTCCTATATCTATATAGTCATAAAGTAGGACAATAAATGAACAAAAGATAAACCCGGGACACAGAAGTACAAACAATAGACCATCAACTCTGAAAACTAAAAATAAAGTAGAAATATGGACCACGATAAACATGCAAGGGCGACATCTGAGAGTAAAGAGAACTTGCGTCTTGCAAGACACTTTCCGTGAAAACAATTTGATATGAAGACAATCTTTTGTTTCAGTTTTGTTTTTTTTGTTTTTTTTGAAATTTCAAACATGAGGCATTTACCTCATTTGCCTCAATGTAGTTACGGCCCTGTCTTATATATAACAACAGGGGAAAACAAAATGCATATGTTATCAAACCACAGTTAGAGATAAAATATTCGATTTTTCATCGAGAAACTATGACCTCCTTATTTAACAACATAAGTAGAGAAAAAGGTTTCAAAATCATAATTACGGTAATCTGAGATTGTAAGTAGGGAATTCTAACAAGCTTAGTTTTGAAAAAAATAATATAGTTTGTGTAGTCCTTGCCTTCCTCTTAAGATGCCATACATAATATATGAAGATGTCTAAATATATTACATGAGCGGACAATATCGTACTGTTATGTCTTTTCAAAAGTCCGGAAAAAAATTTCACAAGCGAGCACTTTAGTTCTTTCGTGAGTTTTTAGACGCCCGAATTATTACTGGAACAAACTATTTCTGCAGATTTAACTAAACGCAATTGAAATGAGTACGACCCAATAAGGTATTGGGAAATTACAATATATAATTATTTTAAAAAAACTACCATCTTGATAAAACCCATTGGTTGCAAAAATGACCGATCAATTGAAATATTAGTTTAACGTTTGTCACTATTAAAAAAACATTGATATGTATATAATTGAGAATGGTGTTTGTACAGTCACCGTTCGTTTTCAATATCTTATTTTAAAACAACATTGAGGAGAGATAGTTTTGGCTTCAAAAGCATAAAATAGTATTAAATTCATATAGAACATTTGCATAATGATTGCAGTCATATTTTTGTTAACTAATAAAACACAGCAAAAAGCAATCATTTTGGTGAGTTCAGTGGTATTGTCATGCAATACGTTTAATCAAATTGCGGTAGATCAAACATCGAATTCCTCATAAAACCATACAAAGTCAGTAGCATTGGTTTGCAACTTTAACAATTACATCATTTCTCAATAAACTTATCGTAGTAACTCTTCTATTAAACTGTTTTATATAAAAAGAAGGATATTTGGTATGATTGCCAGTGAAACAACTGTCTATCCACACGTACCAAGTATTCAAAGTCTTAAATGTCAACAAGTTCCACAAGTAAAATTATAATAGTCAGCTGTCTAAGAAAAAAATATCCTTGTGCAATCCATAACAGTTAGTACATTGTAATGTAAAAACAATTCGGTCGAAATTTTCAAGTTTTTTTTATTGCAAAGAATGGAAAAAGTCCTATTCTGACAGGAAGTTAAGTTCAAACATATTTAATTTGCTGGAAACGTAATAAAAAAGCACAGTACTTTAAGAGTGTTTGCTGAGTTCGTGGTTTTTAGAAATGTTTGTCCCTTCTCATCTGTTTGATCGTATGTTTTGTTGTAACACCACTGTCCCAGGTTAGGAGAGAGTTGATAACCTACAATCAAACATGGTAACTCTTTTTCAGTCCTTATATGTCCATGGTAGAAAAACAAAGCGAATGGGATACGCGTCCATGACACAAAATCGGTACATGCATAGAAAAATATCACTAAAAGCAATGGAACAGCTGTTTTATTGCCGTTCTTCATCTCAAATTCACCTTGAGGACGCCAACACAGAGGAACAAAAAACTCTCTCTTCATTTCTTTACTAGCGTGTTGAGTAAAGGTAATGCCTGAGTAAAACTCTTATCTCTCTTTATGTCTTTACTAGTGTGTTGAGTAAAGGTAATGCCTGAGTAAAACTCTTATCTCTCTTTATGTCTTTACTAGTGTGTTGAGTAAAAGTAATGCCTGAGTAAAACTCTTATCTCTCTTTATTTCTTTACTAGCGTGTTGAGTAAAGGTAATGCCTGAGTAAAACTCTTATCTCTCTTTATTTCTTTACTAGCGTGTTGAGTAAAGGTAATGCCTGAGTATAATTTTTACAAAGAAAAGTGTCTGTGGTAGCGGTGCTAACTATCTAAAATTTTCTTAACAAAACCCACATTTTTAAACTTTAGATATATGAGTAAAGAATGTATGGATGATTATCTTGTAATTTCACTGTAAACAGTTATGTCTGTTACAATTTTTTTGACCATGAGTATATGCATACATGTCCCTGAACAAAATTTATTTTCAAAACATGTGCTGACAGTAAAAACCTGTAAAATATTTTATAATATTTATAGTGTTATTATCCCTCGCGGTAATATTATTTTATATGATCATCAATCTGTCTATAAAATTATGTAATACAATAATAAATTCATAAATTAATGGATTTTAATGCACAATATACAGTATAAATAACCGTTAAAACTTATTGAATAACTCAGAAAAACTAGTTCACAAAGTGCATACATATATACAACTTAATATTTATATAAAAATAACAACATGTGGTATGAGTGCCAATAAAGCAACGTTTCACCACAGACCAAATGACGAAGAAGTTGAGCAACTATAGTTAGGTTACCGTATGAGTTTAAACAAAATACGTTATGTCATAAAAATGTTACGATTTATTTCCATTATTTCTAAGCTAAAAGGTTTGGTACCATTAAAACGTTTAATCCTCCTGGGTTGCACCTGTCCTAAGTCAGGAATCTGATGTTCAGTGGTTGTCGTTTTATTAATGTGGTTCATAAGTGTTTTTCGTTTCTCGTTTTTTATATAGATTAAACCGTTGGTTTTCTCGTTTGAATGGTTTTACAGTAGTAATTGTTGGGCCCTTTATAGCTTTCTGTTCGGTGTGAGTCAAGGCTCCTTGTTGAAGACCGTACCTTGACCTATAATGGTTTACTTTTATAAATTGTGACTTGGATGGAGTAATGTCTCATTGGCACTCATACCACATCTTCCTATATCTATGTGTAATGATCTTGTAATGATTTGTCAGAAATTCCCCCGAATCGGATACAAATTTATTATTGCTTTTAGTGTTAAACAATGTACATAAAAGTGAGATACTATTGGACATTCAGGAGCTTACAAATAATGCTATCAAAATTATGAGTGCAAGGTTTGACATTAAACCTTTTATTTTTGTGACATCTTTCCTGTCGCAATTTTAATAATGATTAAATATTCGTCCACATCAAACTTATCAATGTTGCTAGAATCATTAAAATCGCCCGAACGCTAAATTTATAACTAAGTTGAAGAGCGTTGAAAACCCACCAAGATTAAGTTAATCAACATGAATGCATATTTCTGGTGGAGGCACAGGGCAATTTCCTCCATGCACCAGTAACACACTACTTGTATCATCAACCTAAGGATATGTATTGCATTATAAATTTGATCATGACAACATATTGAAGAAATAATGATGATATAGTATTACATAACTTTTTGTATAAAAAATATTCAAATATTTTTAGATCCATTTAACCCATACAAAGTAAAAGAATTAATAAAAAAAATTATGCAAAAACTTGTGGAAATGCTAACAAAATAATGGTGCATGGTTTTGGAACTAGTAAAACTATGAGTTGGAACCCACATGCGAGAAAATGCCTTCAAATTTTCTTTTTGTGATAAAAATAAAAAAAGTTGTTATTAAAGTTGTAAAATTGAACGAGAAGAACATGAATTTAAAATTGGCTATGTTTGAAAAAAAAAATTGACAATCCATTTGACAACACTAACATACTGTAGATTGTGATATAAAAAAAAAAAGATGTTTTAAGTATAGTTCTTCCTAAGGACCATGCAGTCGTATAACAAAGGGTGGTAAAGTAAAAATTTCCAAAGTTCTTTATTTTTTGGGAATTGACTTCCTTTATTATTTTTAGAAATACAAAAAAAATTTTTTTTCGTAAAAATGAGGTTTGTGAAATTTTTTGGTGTAAATTTCCCATTACTGTCCATTTCAGAGTACTATACATGCATAGTAATGTGACCCACTTTGTTCATTTCCAATTTTTTTTTGCAACTGTTAATAAGAAAGTTATAATCTGTATATATAAGAAAAACAATACTTTTTTAAGTTTAAAGAAAAAAAAGTAATGATAATGATCGTGAAATATGAAATATAAGACCTCAGAATATTGAATTGATCATCAGTGGAATTATCCCAATTACCTCCCTTAGAAGAATGTTTACATAGAGGGCGATGTTTCAATGGCTGCCAATGTTGATAAACAGACGACACATTGTCCACTGCAGAAGTTTACTGGGGGGAAGTGTGGGTTTTCTGCTACATTTTCCAGAGAAAAAGAATATGTGAAACTTTCTGAATGTACCAAAAACATTTCAAACCATTTAAAGTCTTGCAAGTTGCCAAGTGGCCACCAATCGAAATGGGAGGCAGATGTATCAAGTGAAGGACACCTCATATCATACAGATGTGGACTTTTCAGGTAGGAAAATAATTATTCTCACTTTAAAAAACGTTATAATTGATGTTTATTACTATTTCCTTTCAGTTAAAGCTCTTAAGGTTTTTTAAACTTCTCAAAAAATATTCCCACCCCCCTTTTTTATAGATAGTATACTTTT